>CM031240.1:947340117-947670117 GCA_018340775.1 Taxus wallichiana var. yunnanensis
AATATACAAGGGACTTCCTAATCACCTAGGACTTGAACAACTTGAGATACTGCCCACTGTAAGGAAGTGGTAGAGAAGAACCATCCATGTAATCAAGATAGAAAGAATTCTCACCAGCAAAGTGTCTGATCTTGAAGGGTCCGAGCCACAGGGAATCAAACTTTCCATGGCTGCCACGAGGTTCATGTCTTTTGTCCCATAACAGCACGGTGTCTCCAACTTGGAAATCTCTGAACCTGGCTTTCTTGTCAAACAGGACCTTTACCTTCTGCTGGTGAACAGATATCCGATCAGCAACCTCCAATCTGTCCTCATTCAGTTTGTGCAGGTACATAATTCTCTTGTCCAAAGCATCTCTGAAACTAGTATCCTCAATGGCCTTCATTAGGTGCAAGGCTGGCAGTTCCACTGTCACTGGCAATTGAGCTTCAACTCCATACACCACTTGAAAAGGAGACGTTCCAATAGCTCTCTTTGGTGTAATCCTGTCTGCCCAAAGAGCATCATAGAGCTTCTTGTGCCAGTTTCATTGAGACTCATTGACCAACTTCCTTATGATAGTCACCAAATTTTTGTTAGTGGATTCTGCTTGCCCATTTCCTGAGGGTAGTAATCTGAAGAGTGAGCCAAAGAAATGCCATACCCATAGCAGAAGTCCATTATCTCAGCAGAAGAGAAATTCGAGGCATTATCTGTTACAATCTTGTTAGGTACACCATACCTTACCAAGATGTTCTCTTTGATGAAGCTGCATACCACTTCAGAAGTAGTGCTCTTGACTGGAATAGCTTCCACCCATTTGGTGAAGTAGTCCGTGGCAGTTAGTACATGAGTGTGACCAGCACTAGAAGTAGGATTAAGTGTACCAATGAAGTCCAAACCCCACTGTTGAAATGGTTCCTCAATCACAACTGGCTTGAGAGGCAAAGAAGCCAATTTAGGTCTTCCCACAAAGGTCTGACAAGCCTCACATTTATCCACCCACTTGGATGCATCTCTGAACAAGGAAGGCTAGTAGTATCCTCCACGGAGTATCTTATGAGCTGTAACCGTTGATGAATAGTGCCCTCCACATGCCTGATCGTGAAAAGATGAGAGCAACTTTCTCTGTTGTTCCTTGTCCACACACTTCAAAAATCTCCCATCTAAGCCACGCTTGAACAAAGCATTTTCCCATAATACATATTGCACTGACCTCAATTTAACAGTCCTCTTTTCTTTGGCAGTTAAATGAGAGGGGCATTCCCCATAGGTGAGAAAATGGGCGATGTCAGCATACCATTCATCAACTGAACTAAGGAACAGAACAGTAGGAAGGTCAACTTTCTCCTCCAGCAACTCATGTTTGGCTCCTTCAGCAATGAGCTCACAAAGACCTTTTCCACGAACCAGCTTGGTTGGCTTGATGTCAATGTCATACTCTTGGACCTTAGCAACCCAGTTTCCTCTCTTAGATCCAAATTCTTGCTGTGTGAGAATTGACTTAACAGTTGTATCCGGGACCAATACCATGGAATGAGAGTTGAGGATGTAAAAGCGAAACTGCTTGACAGCTTTGACCACTGCAAAAGCATGCTTCTCCATCATGGTGTACTTCAACTCATGATCCTTCAGAATATAGCTCATGAACGCAATTGGGAGTTCATGCTCATTAGAGTCTTCTTGAGTTAAGACAGCAGCCAAGGTATTATCTGTAGCATAGCAATAGATGATGAAATCTTTGCTGAAATCAGGACAGGCTAAAACAGGAGTTCTAGCAATAGCTCTCTTGATACCTTCAAAGGATTCCTTTCCTTCAGAAGACCAACCAAATGTTTGCTTCCCTTTCATCATCTGAGAAATATTCAAAGTTAACTCTGTAAAATCAGGGATGAATCTCCTCAAGAAATTTATCTTACCAAAGAAGGAGTGCACGCCCTTTTTGCTGGTTGGGAGAGGAATTTGTCGGATGGCTTGAACTCGTTCAGGATCAATCTTAATACCATCCTTGGAAACGATGTGCCCTAATAAATTTCCCTCTGTGACACAAAAGACAGATTTTTTAGGGTTCAGAGAGATCCCATGCTCCCTGCATCTCAGCAGAACTGTCTCTAGGTGATCAAAATGATCCGCTCTTGTCTTGGAAAACACTGTCAGGTCATCAAGATATATGACAATACACTTCCCTTTCAAGCTTCCAAAAGCCAGATCCATGGCTCTCTGAAAAGTGGCACCAGCGTTAATGAGCCCAAAAGGCATCCTCTTGTAAGCAAAGGTGCCCCAAGGAGTAGTGAAAGCTGTCTTGTGTTGATCTGCAGTATCAACCTCTACCTGATTGTATCCCGAGAATCCATCGAGCATGGATAACATTTCAGACCCTGTAACTGCTTGCAAGACCTGATCCATCATAGGCAAAGGATAATTATCTTTCAAAGACACCTGATTCAGGTTCCTGAAATCAACACAGATGCGGATCTCACCATTCTTCTTCCTAACAGGCACAATATTTGCAATCCATGTTGAATGGTGAATGGGAAAGATGATTTTAGCCTTCAACAACTTCTGAATTTCCTGAAAGATTGTGTCAGCTATTTTGGGATTGTATTGCCTCTGTTTCTGCTTGAAAGGCTTAATTCCGGGCTTAAGAGGAATAGAATGCTGCATATCTTTTGGCTTGAAGGCTTTTAGATCCTCATAAGAATAAGCAAGAACATCCTTATACCTTTTTAAAAGATCAATTGCTTTCTTCCTCTCATCCGCTGTGCAGCATTTTCCAATGTTCACCAGCTTAGGGTCATTAGGACTCCCAATATTGATTTTGTCACACTCAGCTGATTGTTGAGGTCCAGTAGAAGCCCTAGACTTCACATACCTGTCATGTTTGTCAAACAGTTCCTCTAAGCTTACCAATCCTTTAGGAATCTTATTCCCCTTGAGTCTAATGCACCCTTCCTGATCTGTTTCTTCCCCTTGGGTGACTGCCTTGTCAAATGGCACACTTTCACGAGGTAGGTTGTCACTTCCCTCAAAATACAGTTGTTTGAAATTACCCTTGAGTTCCAGGAAGGAAAGAAAATGTTGATCATCATTGAAAACCTGCCAGTTATTGGTGTTATCAGGTACACTGGGCCGATGGACCATCTCAATGGTGAACTTGTCCTGAGAGAAATCAGGATGAGGGATCAGCAGTGACCCTGAGACAGCTAGTGAATCAGCCCTGCTGTTCTTTTCCCTAGGTACTGCTTCGATAGAGAAAGCATCAAGGAATTCAATGGAATCCCAAACCTGATTCCGGTAATGTTTCAGCCTTCCATTTTTCACTTGAAAAAGGTTTCTGACCTGCTTTACTATCAACTCTGCATCACCACGAGCCAGAAGATTCTTTACACCTTGTTCTTTGGCCACTTGCAATCCGAGAATGAGAGCCTCATACTCTGCTGTGTTATTAGTATTCTCGAACTGCAACTTAAATGAAAAGGGGTGTAGGCCTCCTTCAGGTGACACCAGCAGGACACCAGCTCCAGAACCAGCTGAGGAACAACTTCCATCAAACTCTAAAATCCAAACCCCATTAGGACCTTTAGGAGACACTTTGGGGGGTCGGATTTCATCAGGGGACATAATCATGTAGTTACCATGCCCCATATCCTCATAAAGTATTTGTGCTCTAGGGTCATCCATTTTCTGCACAATATACTCAGACTGCTTCTCAGGCAGCAACTTCTTCATGTGTCCATTGACAGGTATGAGTGCATGTGACCAGTCCATTTGGATTTCCCCACCCACGTCTTTGCAGAAGTTCCTACTTAGCAACATCCCATATGAAGGGGGAATATCTGCCACTAAGATGGTAGCCAACACTTTCTTTTCGGGCAAGGCAGCAAAAGCCACTTGTGCATCTTTAATTCTCCGACCAGGGGCACTTCTTTACTCTCCATGGAGTAACAAGATCCATAAGTGCGTGTGAGGGTCAGGCCTAAAGCATGAGCTACTTTAGCAGGCATTACGTTATCTGAGGCTCCTGAGTCAATGACACAATTACTGAGCCTATGGCCAGCTATAAGAAGTGTTACATAAAATGGTTTAATTTTGTCACCAGGCGAGGTGACAGCAGCTACCAGACTAGGCTGTGGTGCAGAAGAAGGAGTAGGTAAAAGACCTTTAGAGGTGGTCTTGGAATGGGAATTAACAAATTGAATCATCTTGGCAAAAGCTTTGGGATGGGTTTGATAGTACTCAGCTTCTGAGATTTGGACCTTGGTCTTTTTCAGGTGATCAACAATATCAAAAGATCCAGAAGTGGACGGGCCATCATCATTCGGTACTCTAGGCTTATCAACTTTAGGAGAAAAAGAAGAAGCAATTTTGGTAGTAGGATTAATAGGACTCACCTTTGGTGCAGATGAAGTAGGGATAGGAGATCCTCTTTTTGCAATCACAGGGATAGTTGTCGACTGCTCCTTAGATTTCTTGATAGGCTGTGTCACTTTCTCCTCTCGACTTGTCTTCTCGAGTCATGACAGTGAATGATTCGCTATTCATGTCTGCTACCACTTCATCATAATCATCTCCATCATCAATGCCCTCAGTGGTGAAGAAATTTACTCTAGATCCCTCAAATTCACCTGCTTCATCATCAACTTCTCTCGCAAACTCTTCGCAAGCTTCGTTATCTTCATCATCATCTGGTTCTTCAACCTCGCAGGTAGCATTGACAGGAACCTTAACAGGAGGTCCTTCAAGTGCTAGTCTTGTTTGAGAAGCAGGCAAACGATTTCTGGGCTGGAAATTTCTCCTTGGAACATCTGCATAAGGAGCATGCTGAGCTAATTGTTTCTTTATAGCAATGAGATCATTCGCAAGCTTCTGGACTAACGGATCAGTATTAGGTCCAGGAGTGGAAGAGGAAGAAGCAGCAGACTTAGATTTGGGAGGGTCTCTTCTCAACTTCCCTGACATGATCAAGTCATCCTCGATACTAACAGCGAGAGTTTGATCCTCGACCAATGTTGCGAGATTAGCCCTTCTTAGTGCATAACTAACTTTGGGCGATTGAGCATTTAGGAAGAAACATTTTTGAATTTGATCAACAGGTCGGGTAGGCTGCAGAATTTTGTTGATCAGTCTGTTGAATCGGGCCACAAATTCTCTCATGGGTTCTTGTGAATCTTTCTTTATCTGAGAAATTTGGGCAAGCAAAGCATGCACATCTTCTGCTGGTTTGAAACGGTTTTCAAACTGAGTTCTCATTGTGCCCCAGTCGGTGATAGCGCCAGCCGGAAGGTGGTAGAACCAATCAGCAGCATTATCTTGTAACGTCTCAATGAACAGTCTCACGGAGACGTCTTCGTGCTCAACTCCCAGGACTCCACATGCAACAATGAAGGCTGCGATGTGTTCATCAGGATGCACTTTGCCATCACCTTTGAATTTGGGGAAGTTCTTCCGGTTACCTCTGGGTAACTCATGCAAAGGCTGAGGAAGAGCAAGGGGCCCGACACGATGACCCCATGGTAATGGCGCCACCATTCTTTGAAAAATGGCTTGGAGAGGAACTGCAACACCAGCAAGAATCAAAGCTCGCAGATTAGGGCTAGCTGGCTCTGAAGGAGTACCACCCGTAGGACTTCTATCTTGAACAGGTGGAGTGCTTATCGAACGAGTTCTTCTATTTCTTGTTGAAGGAAAAGGAAAACCCTGCTGCTCCAAAATCTGGAACTGAGAATCTTCAATACCAAGGGTCCTTCTCCCTCGAGTAAAACGCGGAGTCGCCAGATCAAAAGATGATCGAAAAATAACAGAACTGGAATATGATTTTCCCCAGCGGAGTTGCCAAAAACTGTTGGTCGTCAGATAGGACTTTACGAAGAGCAACAGTCAGGGGACAAGAAGTCCCTCCTCTTTAATGGGAGAGGTTCCCTTATTTAGAAACAAACTTATTTACAAATGTACAAGACATGATTTGTTGGTTAAACTTGGATATCACGAAAGTGTTTTCTATGAAGATCATCAATTACAAAAGGACTGAGGAAAAAGAGTATGGGAAAGAGCAGAAAGGCAACATGCAGAATTATAGATATCAGAGTAATTCTTTATGTATGCGAAAGTCACAGTGAATTGAAACAAGATCATTTGTATTGAATAAATAAGATGGAATTTAAAGACACAAAGTTCTGTAAATAACATCTGCTTAGAACACAAAGTTTCTTAACACAGATTCATTAATCAAGGACACAAAGTTCCTTCTTGGTTATACAAGATCACCGAGTTTGCAAAGTTGAAGAGTATGCAATCGGTAAGACTAACGAACTTGAGACAAATGATCTTCACAAAGAAAATAAATGAAAGCTTAGGAATAACAGAGATCAGATAGACAAAGAATGGAAAATTCCTTCTGTATTGATTTCTTTGTAATCTATTTACACTTTCAGAAAATATGCCAAGTTCTTCCTTCTTTTTTGAATGGCGTGAAGAAGGCCATTATATAACTTACAAATCAGTTACTCTTCGTAACCGTTTCTTTAACCAAGAACAGTTAAAGACCGCCTATCGCAGTACCTCAACCCGTTACAAAGAAAACGGCAAAAGAAATGGAAGAAGAGAAAAGAATGAGGAGAAGAAGACAGGTGGCCAGTCACTTGGAGGGACCCACTGACTTCAGAATCCGCTGCCTGAAACTCTTTTGACGCCTCAGCTATGTCTCAGAAGTCTCATTCTAAAGATGACAGCGTATGTCTTTGAAAACAGAGATGACCAGTGTCTTGAAAACTTCATCCTTCTGCCCGCTGTCCTTGGAATTTGGTCTTCAGATTGATAGTATCAGAGCCGCAACTTAAATTCATATTTAGTTTGAAAAACAACATATTCGGGTAGAGCGGGAAAAACTAAGTATGGATGGCATTTGGTTCGTTTGGGACATGTGAGACGCGAATGCACGAAACACGCGGCTCGGCCGATTCGGGCGAAACAAGGAGAAGACGCACAAATGCATTTTCGGACATTTGGGATGAAAACGCGCGAAGTACGCGGTTCGGGTGCTTCGGCCGAAAATGGAACAACTTGCACTTTTTGACTTGGGACATTTGGGACATGAAAGAGCGAAGTACGCGGTTCGGGTGTTTCGGCCGAAAATGGAACAAAAGGCCCGTTTGAACTTGGGACATTTGGGACGAAAAGTTCCGGAGTACGCGGTTCGGGCGGTTCGGCCGAAAATGGAACAGCTCGCACGGAAAGTTTGGGACACTTGGAACATAAAAGAGTGAAGTACGCGGTTCGGGAACGGAGCACTTTTTTCGGAGAACGGAGCGCACTTTTGGGAACTTGGGACATAAAAGACAAAAAGTGAAGTAAAATGGAACAACTTCGGGGATTTCGGCCGATCGGGGAACAGAGCGCACTTTTGAACTTGGGACAGGCGGGACAAAAATGTCCGACAGGCCCGAAATACATACAAAATGACCCAAAACATAGATTTTTTCAATTTCATGACTTTTCTCCTACTACCAGCTTGACAGAAAAGACACTTAAACTCGAAATTTCGAAAGTTCACCTTCTTCAGAGCAGGGGGAATTTTGAGTGTACAACAGACAGGCAACGTGTGTTCGCTAAGTACTGATTAAACTGGAACAGTGCTACTCCTCCCTATAAAACACCGTCATCATTTTTCATTTATCTTCACAAATAAACACTGTCCTGTTATTGTTTTCTTATTGCCGTTTGCTAAGAATGGCGCCCAAGTCCCGTCTCGCCGCCATGCTACTCATCCTCCTCACCGTCTCTGTTTGTGTTTGGGCACTGCAGAAAAAATGATATTACCTCACGAAAGCCCCACATTGTTCAGATTATCAAGTCCATGAAGCCCCGCCATTTCACTTCTCATCACAACTGGTATGCTTCAATGCTTGACACCGTCTCGCAATCAGATGAGAAGTTATTGTTGTATACATATGATATAGTCTTGCACGGCTTTTCAGCGGTGCTGAGCAAAGTAGAAGCCGAAGCCATGGAGAGACTGGAGTGGTGCTTGGCTATTATCCCTTGTTCCCTTGAAAAAATAGACACAACGCAATCACCCAACGTCCTGGGACTTGCCTGAGCCTCCTCTGGGTTATGGTCAGAATACTATACTTATGGTGAAGATGTTATCGTGGGGATGATCAACACGGGGGTATGGCCCGAGAGCAAAATCTTCAATGATCAAGGACTTGGACCTCCTCAGTCAAGATGGAAGGGTGAATGTGAAAGCGGGTGGATGTTCGATTCCTCAGACTGCAACAATAAAATCATCGGAGCATGGTACTTCTTCAAAGCCTACCAATTGTTTTAAAACATCACGCTTAACCAAACCTCTCCCCGAGACACCAATGGCCATGGCACACACACATCCTCTATCACTGCGGGAGATGCGGTGCCAAATTCCAACTACCTGGGTGTTGCAAACGGAATCGCGACAGGGATGGCCCCTCAAGCCAGGCTGGCCATCTACAAAACCTGCTGGGCCGAAGGTTGCTATGAAACAGACACTGTTGCTGCCATGGAACAAGCCATTTTCGATCTGGTGTCGATATCATTTCAATCTCAATTAGCTCCAGCGATGTGCCCTTCTACCTGAGTCCTAGAGCCATTACAACATATGGGGCCATAAAAATGGTGTTTTTGTTTCAGCCTCGGCGGGCAATAGAGGACCTTCTTCGTCGACTCTGAGTAACACAACGCCTTGGATTATAACTATGGGTGCCGCTTCTGTTGACAAGGATTACCCTGCTTCTCTTGTGCTTGGCAATGGACAAGTATTTACAGGGTCGTCTATGTACAGTGCTGCGTTTCAATTTTTGGCACCTTTGGTTTACGAATCTACCAATGAGCACTCAAGGCATTGCCTCGCAGGAAGCCTCGATCCTAGGGATATTATGGGCAAAATCATCTTGTGCGATGGGATGAGGCAAGTGTCATAGGTGGCAAGAGCAGGTGGTGTTGGAATGATTGTTGCAAATGAAAAGCTCAAAGGAGCAGACCAACAAGTTACTGATCGATACAATCGGCCATCTATCGACGTCAGTTATACCGCGGGAGAAGAAATCAAAGCCTACATCGATAGCACGGGGAATAATGCCACTGCCGCCCTGAACATCACCGCTACAATTGTTGTGGGAAACCAAATAACGGCTCCCATTATGGCTGCATTTTCTTCAAGGGGAAAGAGTGAAGGGTATCCTCACATTCTGAAGCCTGATTTGATCACTCCTGGAATGCTCATATTAGGAGCCATTGGAAGTGGTTACCAGCTCCTATCGGGGACTTCAATGGCTTGTCCTCACGTGAGTGGCATTGCGGCGCTCTTAAAATCCATACATCCCACGTGGACCCCCACCGCCATCAAGTCTACTCTCTTGACATCTTCTTACACTCTTGATAACAAAGGGCAACCCATCAGGGATTCATACACAATGGAGGCAGCCAACCCATTCGCCATGGGTGCAGGCCACGTGGATCCACTCGCTGCTGTTAATCCTGGCCTTGTCTATGATATAGAACCACAAGACTACATCGACTTCCTCTGCAATCTCAACTATACCCGCCAACAAATCGCTACACTCACACACTATTACGATTCCTGCACCAAATCCACCTCCACTTTGGAAGCCGGGGATCTCAACTACCCCTCATTTTCTATGCTCTTCCACTCCAACGGAGCAGCAGTTCAGACGAAGAGGAGAAGAGTCAAGTATGTGAGTACGGGCGATATGGTGTTTCGAGTGAGTGTGAAGACTCCTCCTGGCGTGCAAATTAGCGTGAACCCAAACACATTACGCTTCAACCAAATGTACCGAGAGGCCACATATACCGTGACTTTCCGAAACACACTCACAGATCATTCTGTTGCTGCAAAAACGAACAGTTTGGAGAGATAGCTTGGATTCCTATCAGATGGATGCGCATTGTTCATAGCCCAGTTGCAGTATTATGGGTACAAAATCTCCTGGATCCCTAAATATTTATATCGTCTAATCCTATCACTATCTATCGTATAATTTAGTACCTATGTAAGCCCTGTTTCATTATGTATCATGTTGAAATTGCATTCTAAGCAATACAGCTGGCTGGTATCATACCCGTTTTTGTATAGCTTAAAATGCATCACATTATCGCATTTAGTGTGACACCAATTATGTTATGCAATAGCGTTTCAGACAACCATGTCACTTTCTAATTTGGTTTGTTTTTATAAAACATTCGTGTAATAACAAGTATATTTAATTGTCAAATATTGGATCATTTTAATGTTCGTCACCGTTTATGTTCATCAAAGCTTCAAATATTTTTGGTTATTGATGATAACCATTTTTTTAATAAAAGCACACTTTTATATTGATATAATAATGAAAAGTACACTACGGATAAACACCAAAAAAATGGGTGGATTGGACACACCTCGAAGACATCACACCTGCCACAAGAGCCACAACAACCAAAACCAGACGAAAATATTGCAATAAGTCACAAGCATGATAGATCATGTTGTTGAAGCAAACATGTCAGATGGAGGAGGGGGATGAGAAAGCGGCTTGCACATAACATCTCACTAACCCGTTGCATGGGTGTCGGGAGAAGTTGGCATATGTTCCCAACCATCGTCTTGATCGAGGGTCGGAGCATGTTGCCAGTCAGAAGAGATTTCCAAATCCGGACATAGAAACATGTCTCGGGAAGAGCACCTGTAAGGAACTAAAAGCATGAGAACAACAAGGCCAAGCAAAGCCACTACCACTGTTCCTAGTGAGAGGAGGAGGCCCCCTGACTAGAGCCACTACCATCATGAGTGAGGAGAGGATCCCCACTCTTCATCACATATGATCAGCTTGAAAACATCACCATCATGAGAGACCTATCGCTGAGAGGGGAGGAGCTTCGTTGTGTGCTGGTGTGTTTTTGTTTTCAGTGCCTTGTCCATGAGGGCAGAGACCGTTGTTGAGGCGGAGATCGATGTTGCGCAGAGGTGAAGGACGACGCGAAGGAAACCAAAGCTGGACAAGTGAGTACTTGGCACTTCCCAAATGGGCTTGGAGATCCTGCAAATGCTCCACCTCCAAGTGGACTTTCTCCTCCCGGAAATGGATCTCGAAGCCAAACATGATAAATAATTCCAATTTTAGGAGACACGAGAAAATTGCATGATAAAATTTATAGTCATTTCTAATCTTCCAAATTTGAAATAAAATTTATGCATGAAAGACTTGTCAAAACTTGTTACATTTTGCGGGAAGTAAGGTCATGTCCCCCAACAAGACAATTTTCCAAGTGAAGGGTTCATGTCGAAAGATCTAGAAGAGAGAGTGAATCCATTTCCAACTCGCAACTTTACACGAGAGACAAATACCAAAACAAATGCAAAAGAGACTCAAGTTATTGGCAAGTCGAAACAAGGGGTCAACAACCACTAACTACGAAAAATGTCTCACAAAAGGAAAACCTTGATATAAAATGCACTAGAGAAAATGAGCCTTTTTAGGTTCAATGTGTGCCTTCCAAATGATATTGAACCTGCGCTTCCATACCCTATGTGGGGACTTAAGTTTCCAATACTTGTTCAATTTTTCATAAGGAATGCGAGGAGGCACAAAGAGTTGATAACCTACTCTAAGTTTCGAGTATTTATTAAACTTTTCTTAGGGAACGTGAGTAGGCACCAAGAGTTGATAACCTATTCGAGGTTTATACTTGATTGAAAGGCATCGTCATAGGATTGTGCCATTAACACCTCCAATTGATAGCATGAGAGACCCCAATCTTATGGAGCATTTCATCAGGTATGGCATTATGAATTTCCGAATAGATTCTTTATCCCCATTATTGAGATTAAATTGAGCTTTGATAAAACCCTGTGGTTTCCAAGAATGGGTAGCCTTGCAAAACAAATCACCTAGCAGCTTGAAACCATGCTCAAAAATCCATGATACTTTTAATCCATGTCACCATAGAAAAACAAACATTGTGAAAGTTAATAACAGGAGATCACCATAAAGAATGTGAGTTTATGGATTTCCCTGTTCGAAAACCATCTCCAACCCGCATGAGCTGAGGTTTGACCAGCTCCCATGCCTTCAAGATACTCTCCATAAAAAAACATCCTCCAATTTCTTTTCTGTGTTGTTGAAATCTAACTTCTTCATTAATGGAGTGCTTCAGATGAAGAAAATAAAAGTCAAATATATAGGTACAAAAACTCCCAAATTACTAAATTCCAACAATGGGGATGATGTCATTTGTCAAGTGAGTGGGAAGACCCCTCCTAGCATGGAAAGTAGCGTCAACACAAACACATTATGGTTCAAATAAATATAAAAAGATGCCATATATACTACGACTTTCGAAAACAAAGTCACATATTCTGTCACTGTAAAAAATGAATAGTTTTGAGAGATAGCTTGGAATCCTATCACCAAAGGAGGGGAGCACATTATTTGTAGCCTAGTTGCAGTCTAATTTGCAAATTTAGTTGGTTTTGGCCTACTCTTCCTGACCTACATGTCTGGATCTCTAAGAAATGGTTGATTGAAGGTAAGATGGACCTCTTTCCTTGTACCGAAGGAATTTTTATCATTGCTTTTGTTGAAATTAGTGATTTGAAATCAATAGCTAGAAAAATTGGAGTTTCCAATCCCATTTCCTAGTAATGAAACATGTGTTTCATTTTTTAACCCAAGAATCGGTACTTATTCAATAAAACTAGTTTGAGTTTTAATGTCCCATTTGCCTCTACATTTCTCGGGAGTCTCTGAAAAACCTTGCCTCCATTGGTAACACTTTAAGCACCTTCTTAAACGTTGATGCTTCCACTTTCTTTACACCCACACTACTTTCACCAGCATACTTGTTGAAATAGATACCTCAAAGAACCTACTAGACACTATTAACCTTCGAGTCCAAGAAAGAAGCTGTAGACTCAACCATTACACTATGAGGGAATGACCTTTTAAGTGAAAATGAAGATTTTCTCTAGGACCTATTGCTTCGATTTCCACTTAGAGAAGAGAAAGAAGTTAAGAATCACTTGGTGGAAAGATTCCCTCCCATGCCATTTTGAGGTGGAAAATAATTTGTAAGGAAATTCATATTTATATTCGGATCTTGAATTAGAGTATGAATTACTGGAAATACCGATTTGCGAACAAATGGTGCCTTTAAAGACACATACCGATGAAGTGGCCAATGAGAATGTTCCACCTATCTCTCCTTTGAACAATAACACCTTTACGTCGATCAAGTCTCTTAGAGTCTTCCTTCTAGTTGATGGATTCTTGGATGAGTGGAAAGTGGTGCATAATAAGAAAAATGTGAGAAAGAACATTTCCCCCTCCTTTGTGACTCCAATGACTTCTGATCATGGTAGTTTGTGCTTGTTTTATTTCACTTGTTTCTCCTATACACTTTGGGGTAGTTGTTTCTTGTTGTTTCAATTTATATGTTTATGGTTATATCTGGGTTGTTATACCTTTTTTACTTAGGTAGGGACCAAGTCAAATGCATTTTTCTTCATTGACATTGTCTCAGGTGGCAACATCAATTGTATTTTTTAGAGTTTGTAGTATGGGATGTTCATGCACCATTATTATGTAGATTTATAACCAATTGAAAAGTAGGGTGTACAAGATTTGAAAACATTAGAATTAATTACATAAATAAAAATGAGAGTTCGAAGTTAAGAAATCTTATGTATTAGTAAAACCTAAACAATAAAGCATGTACATCTTCTTTTGCATGGTTATTTTTCCAATCCTATGGTTATTTTGCATTCCACATTTTTACTTGGTATCATATTATTATCAATATAGATTTAATCCAATTGTATCTAAAACATTTATTTCTCTCAAGTAAACTTACACCTGATTACTTGCGAGCCGACGGGGCTACGGAGAAAACTTACAAATTTTTCCAAATTTATTTTTGAAAGCGCTTAAGGTTAAAATTGATCTCGAGCCTCCACAAATGCCCAACAAAGCACGTGTTGATCAATGATTGTCTGCAGGGCAGCGAGGCCATGGAGGAAAAATTGCCAAATTAACTTTTTGGACTTAGATCATTTTTAGACAAAATGAAGGCTTGTGGATTAGCGGAGCAGCGGGAAACTTCATGACTTTACACATTTTGGGAAAAAGAAAAAAGAATGAAATTTTTAGCCCACGGGTCCACCCAAGAATATTTTATTCATTTAAAATTTGACAGTTAGATTATTTTGAGCCCAAAATGAAGTAAAAACTTCAGAAGGCCATAAATTTTGATTGGGAACTCGTTTTTTTGGCAAACGAGGACTTTCGGAAATATCTCAATGTCCTCTTTTCACAAAAACATTAGGAATTTTATTTTGATAAAGTTTAAAGGGTAAATTTTGAGAAAACGTCTTTCTATCACTTAGAAAGTGAACTGGTATTTTTAACTTATCAATTTTGTTCAAATTTGTCGTTAATTCTTTTTCCACTTGCCAAACAGGCATGGAGGATTTTACTTGGAATATTTTAGGATAGATTGCAAGGTTAAGTTTTCTTTATTGATTTGCATTTGAAATTTATCAATTTTATATAGCAAGAAGTCTGTAATTTTGCCTTTTCTCGATTTGAAAGGTTCTATAAAATTTTCATAAGTATTTTGGTATGTTTGGGGTCATTTTGACCTTATAAATAAAATTTGATATTTCATTTTGTCTTTTTGATGTTGCAGGGTCATTCTGTTCAATTTTTGATTAATAATTGCCAGTATGAAAGTTATCTAACAGAGCTCAAATTCGAATAGATTTATTTTCATTTTCCAACTTTAAACTATGAATTCATTCCAACCCAATCTAACATACTAAGTTGACTCAAGCAAAGTATTCAAATGCCAAATTACAATTCTGATTTCTAAAACATTTATTTTAAAAAAAACAGAGTATTATGACATTTCTCCATACGTATTCACTTTTTCATCCTTCCAATAGAATTTCAAAATACATTCAACAATCATATTTCAATACCCAATAATTCCATTTGAGTAAAGTAATACAATCCTTTATTGATTCAAAGAGATACCTTTACAATTTCTTCTTTCATTCCTCAATTACAATATACAGAATATGATTTCTTTCACATTCTTTCAAAAGTAGAAAAATAGAGTATATCTCTTTCACAATTCAATTTACAACTTTCATAGCCCATACAGAAAATCTTCCCATCACAAATAATATACAATATCATCCACTTCAAGTGGGAAAAGGTTACATTAAGAAACAATCTCAAGCAAGGATCACAAACCTGTCTTCTTTCTCGGTTCCAAAATAGCTGTATGAATTTCCATCTTTCTCCAATTTGGTCACAATGAACAAGGGAAAGGCAATCTTTGTCCACCCAACCAAGACATCTAATGAAAAGGGAGAAGCCATCCTTCTTCATTGGCCCCCGAGCCCCAACCACATTGCAATAAGAAATGTTTTTTTCAACTCATGGAAACAATAGGCTTCCACAACACAAAGACAAATTTCTCATTCAAAACACAAAGTCCAAAACAAAACTGCAGTTTGCCACCACAGAAAAAAACAACAAACAACACTCAAGCTTCATCATGCAAGCCAAAGGAGCAAGAAACTATGGGGGATGCTACTTATGCCTCCCAAAGGGGAAATGGGTATCACCACCTGAGAACAAACCACCAAAATATATATCATTTCAAATCCCTGACATGCCCTTATGCCTCCCCCAAGTACCCCTTATTCCTCACATTTCCTTATGCCTCCCTAACCTCTTATGGCACCCCATAACGAGTAAATAAATGCAAGCTATTTCTTTGTAAGGTGGAACCCAAATCCCAACTCCCTCCACACTTATACCTCCCCAAAACACTTATGCCTCCCACAAAATGCCCCATAGTCTTCTCCTACACCATCCCTAGGCCATCTACCCAACCAGCCAACAAATAAAACAACACATTCAAACATTCAACCATTCACATATGCATACAAATAAAAGGAGAGTATTTCCAAGAGCTAAGCTCTTACCTCTCCATGATGGAGTTTGTTCCAAGTTCAAAACAACAAGCTCTCCAATGCAACACAAACCAAGAGATCAACAATCAACAAGTATGCAACAATCTCCAAATTTCTCCCAATTTGCAAGAGCTCCAAAAACCCAAAGCAAGTCACCAAAAATGAAGTGATAAAAGTGAAGCAAAAAAAAACCCCAAAAACAAGCCAAGGAATTCGAATATATAGAAGAGGAAAGAGAAGAGGATGAGGTGGATCCATGTGGGATGCCACATCACACATCCTCAACTCCAACTCATAAGTCAACTTCAATCTCCAAGGCACAATAAATAAGCAGGTGAATAAATGACAATTTTACTTACACACTCAAATCAAACCCACACCTCATAAGGACTGAAATTGAAAGCATGTAAGAAAGTGCAATAAAAGCATACAACTTGACTTACAAAAATGCATAATGAAGGCTAGATTTAAACCCTCCAACCATAGGTAAGGTTGGCATGTAAATTTAAGAGGTATGGGACAAGTTTAACTTGTCCCATAAGCTTCCAAAATCAGCCTCCAAGGACAAATTCGAATTTCAAAAGGAGGTGGAGTGTTTCATACTCCAAAATTAATTTACACATCTCTTACACATCACTTACACATTTCTTACAACACTTTAATTTTAGGCCAACAACTCTAATAATTACTTTCTTATGTCCCAATTTGATTAATTAATTTTAACAACATGTTTACTCACATTAATTTACCATAATTAATAAATAATGAAAGGGGTAAACACATCACTTAATAAACACATACAAACATCAATAAAAAGGAACCAAATAAATAAATACACATAACCCTTGGTCACATTTAAAGGTTACCCCCCATGGGAATCCCTAACAATCAAACACACACACACATGAACAATACAAGTTGCCATGGTGACCTTGTTGAATTCATCTAGAATTCCAATGTGGTTGGTCTCCAATCCCCGATGTTTGTTGTGATATTTTTAACCTGCACAATAAAAATACCCCTTCAACCTTGTGGCCATATCAGAACATCTAAATGAATATAATATAATTTCAAAATCATCAATATATATATATATATGAATCACAACAACATCCAGATAATCAACAATATCATCTATATTTTCATCAAAGAACTATGTAATCATCAATTTTAAATTCAATTTTCTCGGTCTACTAAATATATCCAAATAACATCCATAAATATATATAACCATAGCCAACGACATGTTAACATCTATATAAAATGTCTCTAACAATCATCATGCATCATATATGAATCGAGTCAACAATAATCCATGATCCGACATCTAACACTATACTAAATCAAAACTATAATAATGTCCCTAATATAGTCAATAGTATCATGATCAATATCAAAAGTGTCGACGGAAATGGACACTACAGGTGTCGAGACAAGCTTAGCTTCTACCACAAGCCACCAAAATGGCCCTTAAGCCCAAATCTGAAATTCCAAGGTAAGGTAGAGTGTACAACACTCAAAGTCACTTACACTCAATCAAAATCATAAAATCCAAAAGACCAACTACTCTAATAAATGGCCCCTTTTGTCACATCCCCATATAACTTAATAACATGATTAAATTACTTAATAAAGGCACATTAATCAATAATGATTAAATAAATTACATCACAAAATAAATCACATACTCTACGATAAATAAAAGAAAAAGGGAAATAATTGCACACATAGCCCATGGTCACAATTGGAGGTCACCCCCCCATGGGGACCCCCTAACAAAATAAAACAAAACAAAAACATTACACAAGTTGCCATGTTGACCTTCGTTGTATCCATCTAGTATTCTACTTTGGTTGGTCTCCAATATCCCATTTGATTGTTGTGATATAATTACTTGCAAAATCAACAATACCTCATTCGGTCTCATGGATGCATCAAAAACATCAAAGATAAAATATACACACATAAATCAATAACAATCCTCATATAGATAAATCATCATCTCAACTAAACAATGTTATCATTTGTTTAAAATTTCAACAACATCTCAATTCTATATTTTTATCAATATCAACAAGATCACAAGATTAGTTCAAATGCTAAATCCTAGTCAACATGATGAGAATTCCGAATGTTAGTAATATATATGCTAACAACACATCATCATCATCAATATAAAAATGTCTCTCTATGCCTCTAAGAATCCACACAAATCATACTATGAATCATAATCCATCAATAGTCAAAATATCTCTATCATCTAACATCATGCTAAACCAAAATTATAAAATCATATCCATGTATACATTCAACAGTAATCAAAATCAAAATATAATAAGTGTCGAAGAGAAGTGGGCACAACATCCTCATCCCCTTGGACTCAGCTTCATCCCGGAAGTCACTTGTAATAGGTGTGGAAACCTGGACTCGTAATAATGTAGCATCCTCCTATAGCAGTAGTAATCTCATCATACCGGTCCCATCGAACTCACACTTGATCAATCTCTTAATCTTGAAGGCCCGAGGTACTATGCTCTAAAATATTTATGGGATCCACCATCATATTTCCATGCTACTTCTCCTACACCTACACCTACAATACGGTTCAATCCAATACATGAGATGGATATGGGATATATCTCCAAAGAACAGATACATGAAAAACATCATGCATGCGAGAAAATATACATGGCATGGCTATACAATAAGCTAATGGACCAATCCACTCGAAGATCTCAAATGGACCCAAAAATATAGGAGGAGGCAACTTAGAGCCTTTTTCGTAATGGATAGGACTCTTATGAGGTCTCACACGAAGAAACACCTTCGTGCCCACCTAATAACTATGATCAAATCTTCTTTGATCTAAATACTTCTTCTACCTATCTTGAACCTCCCGTAATCTCTATTGAATCAAAACAACCTGCTACTCCATGTCCTATAAAAATCTAGTCCTAGAGATATTCTATCCTCCAATTTGTCCCACTCAATAGTGTCCTACACTGTCTACCATAAAATTCCTGAAAAGGAGCCATACCAATAAAAATCTAAAAACTGTTGTTATAGGAAAACTCCAACAAAGACAAGTACTCCTCCCACCTCAACTTATGATCCATGACTTACATCCAAATCATGTCCTCTAAAATCTGATTCACCCGCTACATCTAACCATCTGTCTCTGGATGATAGGTTGTTGAAGTAGGTACTCATCTCGGAGCCTCGCTTTGTATGGTATTCCAAAAGTGTGATGTGTACAAAATATTGAGGTCACACACAATATTCCATAGAATCCCATACAATCTAAAAATGTCATCCAAGTAAACTCTCATTATCGCACTAGTTGTATGGGTAGTCTTCACCGAAGAAAAATGAGCCACTTTTGTCAATATATTCACCATGGACATGATGGTATCGTGGTGGTATCTTGACATCGATAGCCCTATTATGAAATCCATGGAAGTGGTGTCCCATTTAGACTTTGGTATAACATGTTAGTAATGAAGGCCGATGGATGCCGATGCTCACCTTTACCCTATGACACTCTAATCAAGGTGACACAAACTAAGCTACATCTCTCCAAATACCTCGTCAATGGTATAGTTGTCTCATGCGGGAATGCATCTTCTTTACCCCTGGATGGGCAGAATAAGGTACACGATAAGCCTTTGAAAATATATCATCTTTCAAACCTCCATCTCTAGGTACATAGATATAACCTTTGTTTCTAAGAATCCCATCTAAATATAATGCAAGAGTATCATACTTCCCCTCAAGGGGTATTTGAGACTCATTGTATTATCTAGCTACAAGGTAGAAACCGTCATAAGGAAGCTATCTCAAAATCCTACTCTATAAATTTGTACCTACTAAAGTAGCCATAACAAAATGTCTCCATCTACTTAGAGCGTTGGAAACAACATTCTCTTTACCCTTCACGTGTTTGATCTCCATGTTGTACTTGTATAAAAACTCCATCCAACGCCGCCGACAAGCGTTGAGATTGGGGTTGCATGAAGAGGTGATGTACGCTCAAATGGTCTATCCTAAGAATAAAACTCCTACCAAGATGGAAATTTATCCATTAAACCAAGGCATGCACAACTACCGCAAGCTCCAGGTTATGATTTGGATAATTGAGCTCATGATCCTTGAGTTTATGAGACTCAAAGGCAACCACATGGCCCTCCCCGCATCAATACCTCACCTAATTCTTCCAAGGTATCATCCATACATACAAATAAATCCTTTTGAGGGTCTAGCACAACAAGAATCAATTGACATAAGGAATACCTTCAAGTGTACTAAAGGCCTACACATATGCATAAGGCCAAACAAAATTCTTCCCTTTATGCTAAAGGGAAGTGATGGGGTGCGTAATCCCAGAAAATTCCTAAACAAATATCCTATAATAACCTGCCAACCCCATGAAACTATGCATCACTATTACACTAATACCTCCAACCCATAATAACTCTAATATTGGAAGGATTGAATGCGATACCTTTCCTAGAAATCATGTGACACAAGTATTGTACCTGATTTGAAAGAATACACACTTTTCAAGGTTCTTGTAAATTTGATTCTCACGAAGAAACTACGGAACCTACCGAAGGTTCCCATCATGCTCCTCACTCGTGTGAGTAAATCAAAATGTCATTAAGAAACATGAGCATGAAGAGATCCAAAAATATCCTGAATACCCCATTCATCAAAATCATGAATACTGTAGGGATATTCACAGACCAAATGACACTACTATTAACTCGTAGTGGCCATATCTCATCTGAAGGATTTCTTATGAATATCTTCCTCCATGATCCTTAGTTGATGGTATCCAGATTTAAGAACAATCTTAGAAAATATTGTGGCCCCCTTCATAGTATTAAACAAATCATCAATACGTGGAAGGGGTAATGGTTCTTGATCATTACTTTATTCATGTGACAATAATTAATACACAATCACAAAAATCCATCATTCTTATTAACAAAAATCACCAATGCACACCAAGGAGATATACTAGAAATAATTAGGCCTTTCTCGAGAAGGACCTCAAGTTGTATCTTGAGCTCATAGAGCTTAGGGGTAGTCATCCTCTAAGGTGCTCATGAGATAGGTTCTGGTCCTAGAACCAAATCAATGTTAAAATCTATCTCACGTGGGGGATGTAACCCTTGCATCTCCCTTGGAAAAAATCCGAAAACTCCCTCAACATATGATGGTCATCAAGTGACGGCCCACTAGAATCATCTTTTGATCCGTCACTAACTCGTGATGAAAACAAATGACAACCTCGTTGCACACATCACTTAAGATGCATAGTGGATATGGTGTGAATAGAGGTGGGTATCCTAACTCCCATTATCACTGTCTCCACTCCCAAATCATCTACACATGATATTACCTTATTGTAACAATCAACCCTATCCCTATGTGCAGATAATCAATCCATGCCCAGAATAATCCCATAGGAACCCAAAGGAAGGATACAAATATCAAAGGTCATGGAAAAGGGTCCTAGGTAAACTATGCACTCCTTGACTAAGGAGTCCACTTTGAGCTCGGATCTAGAAGCCATATCCACATACCAACAATATCTCTACCTAACTACCACTAGCCTCGCATCACTCTACTACAATTTGATAAATAAAATAATATGAGGAGCATGAGTCAAATAAAATAGGAATAGAAATTCCATCAATGTTACCTGTTGTCTCAATCACCGTGCTTTGGTGCTCTTCCTAGCGGTTCTCAACCATTTCATATATCCTGTGGCTCCTAGACATATCACCTACAAAGTAGGATCTCGAAACTAGTGTCTTACCCTTATTGTTAGGGTTCTGAGGGAACTCTCTCTAATGATGCCCAAGTACTCCACATCCATAGCAACTACTAGGTCCACTCTAATGAGAAGTGGCTCCTACAAGTACTCTAGTGGTTTATACCATGGACCCTAATGATTCTACAATAGACTATTGTGGTCGGTATTGACGAGCTCATGCCGACTAATTTCTAGGAGGTGTCTACATCCCGACTAGTCCCCAGGAGGAGGCCCCATATTGTGTCCCCTCTAAGCATCAAATCTCTGTGGAGGCCTAAATAGAGGATGAGTCTACTACTGAGGTGGCTGTTATGGTGTTCTAAATTAATAATGTGTAGATCTGTGTCTTCCACAAGGAGGATGAGCTAACCCCCTCGATCTTCTATCTTACATCCTGCTAGATATGACTCGCACTTTATCTCTAGTTTGGTGCGTCTCCCTAGGATATTCTATGATGTAGGCCTTCTCGATGGCATTTGATAGTGTCAATGTAACAAGAATGCATATTACCGCTCCAAGATCTAGGTTTAGGCCTCTCATGAACATGCGCAACCTTACCTACTCATCCCACATGTATTCTACATAGTGAAGTGGATCCAGGAAGAAACTCTCATGCTCTACCACCATCATCAATTCCCGACATAGGTCATGGAAATCATATATCCTATGCTAAATTAACCTCCTAGACAAGTATCTAATCTTTTACTGATCCTTGAAGACCTCCCAAATTACAATCTCAGAATCCATATGGAGCTTCTACTCCTCGGTCCTCCACCAAACCTCAACTCCATCTCTCAGAAGGTGGATGATAACATGGGCCTTCATGTTTCTGGTACATGGACATATATTGAAGCATCCGTTCAAGATAACCAGCCATACCTCTACCTAAAATCCCCCAGTGTCCTAGTGAAATGAGATGGATGGAGTTTCTGATTCTCTCTAATACATCTTCTCGTTGTAGACTGTCTTCTTCTAGGTCTCTCAACATGATCATCACAATTCCTATGGCTCCTAGATATGTCTCTGTGTGTTGTATCCCTATCTCCATGACCCTCTATGGTGAATCACATCTATCTTACTCAATGTTGGACTTATATACCCTATAATCATCACTATATTGGGAAGGTACACGATCCTCTACTGATGGCTCTTTGTCTTTTCTTCTAGTTCTCCCACCTAAATATCCTTTGCATATAGTGGCATTGACATCCTATAATGTTTGAAGTATCTGAGGAAATATGGTTGCTACTACCTAATTTTAGGGTGCTAAGTCTAGGTCCACATGTAAGATCCCCTCATCTAGTCCGCACCTCCTGTAGTTTAACATTCCCATTTTGAGACTTTAGAAACAAGGGAATTTTTTTAACATAATATTCTTTGTTCTAAAGAAAACATCATTTAGAACACACATTCCATGTCAATCAATCTCATAATAGATAACCATATGTAGTTGTAATGACTCAAGATGCTACCGATCTCTCATGTTATCTTAAAGTATAGAATACTTTACGTATACTATATACTTGGTTCTCCTACTCTATTCCTGTTACTGAGTGATTTGTTTAAAGAACCTATCCGAATATTTGTTACTAATATTCATCTAACATCACATTGCTTTAAACTAGGTGATATTGGACAACGCAACCAACAACTTGTGATAGTTTGGCCAAAGATTTTCAACATCTTGTTTATGTTACTATTCGTAGATGACATACTCATCATTTTAGAATTCGTCCTTCACCTCACTCTTCCATTATCTTGAATGGTCTTTACTGACTAATGTTTGTTCACTTGCCCAAGGTTTTACCCTAGCTCGGGTTAGAAAAATATTTTATTATAGGAAGATGCTCATGATGACTTATGGTATATGGGCATACTCGGTTGAACTAAGTCAACTGGATGTGCCAAGGTAACTGAAGTCAATGAAATCTACTACCTATCCTAAACATGATACTAACTTGACCTAGAGAGAAACTAAGTTCAAGTCCAGATGTGTGTAGATCTAGATGAACAAATATGGAAGGGTGTTGCCACATGTAAACTACAACAATGTATCATCAAAAAGTCCCAGGACTTCTCGAGGGTATAGTTCTGCATTTGGCATGTGCCAACATCCGTTAGAACTGATTCATCAAGATGTACATACCCCCTTAGTGGTCATTAATCATAATTAAATTGGATTAAGGTTCAGATTACAATAACCATGCCTAACCCTAATTCCAACATTTATTAAGTTATTTTCCCATACTTAGCCTAATTAGATATGGAGAAATTCATTAATCCATGTTTGCATTATTGTTCATTAATGTGGCATAACAATAGTTATCCTAAAAAAGGGATAACAAACATCAACTAAACCCTAAACCCTAAACCCTAAACCTAAATTCAACTAATGTTTGATTTATAAATGAAGTTATAAAGTTTAAGGATCATAACCACTATTCATTTTATTTTTTCATTCTTTGGGAAAGGAAGAGTCTTCCTCTACATGGTTAAATGTTAGGTTCAACATAACCTTTTTATCATTTATTACACATATAGTTTAATTGTATTTCCCATGCATATTTCATTATTAAAATATAGTTGTGTAGTTAAATAACAAAATATTTTGCAATTTAACAAGTTCATTATAATAGGGGAGATTATACTATCTCCCTAATCCTACTCAATATCTATTAACAACAATAGTATATAAATAGATATAAAGAATACTACAAATATATCACTATTATTTCTGGCATACAAGTTCAAAAAAATTCACATTACAAATTGAATTCCAACACAAACCCTTGTATTCATGATTTAAAATGTACATTTAGAAGAAAATGCAATTCAAACATTCTGCATGTCAATCATAATTAAGATCTTAAAAGAACATCACTTTTCTTTTCCAATACAACTCAAGAATGATTCAAAACTCTTTACATAAGATCTAGAATTAAATAAACTAATACATCATGAAAATTATTGTCTTCTTTTATCACTTACGATGTCCATCTACAAAAATTTCTAGACAGTCAATTCAAAGTGAACTCGAGCATGATAAACACTAAGCATTAAAGTAAAGTGCACTTCACTAATTGTTTCATTAAACAACTCTTCTTTAATGAAATAATTAATATACATCATACAACAATCATAAGTAATAGCATCTAGAAGTACAATTAAGAGAATTTGAATTCACTTTTTAAGAAAAGAGCATAATATAATCTGCAACACCTGCATTTATATCATATGGCTTAATTGATCCTATTAATTACTTTTAAACAATCAATTGGTCTTGTCATCCAATTGTATCATAATTCCATAAGAATAGAAATACACACTTATCTTTTCTAAGAATCAAAAGAAGTTAATTACAATATAGATCATATTAGGATGATTCATCTTTCCATATAAACAAAAGAAGAGAATCAATACATTCTTATTTCCCATACACAAATCATCTGAAGGATAGAATCAAGTTTAGAACATAAAACACTACCTATGTTCAAAGATATCAATATAAGGAGTCCATAAATAAAGAGGCAACATATAAACAAGAATCCCGATTCAATCCAAGTATATTAGGAAATGAAACAGTCTAATTGAAAGTCATACTAACTTCGTATGTTAGTAGATTATAATTCAAAGGTCTAAAACTAGACTATCCACCAATCTAAGCTATACACAAACAAAATAATTTTCCTAACCAATCCCCAAGAAGTTCCTATCTCGAAGAGAATAAATTAAAGAAAAGTTTAGTCAATGAACTTATACAATCAACAAAAAAGGATCTCAAACTGAAAAGGACCCAGTTCATAATTCATTTCATTTATACTTATGAAATAAAATCCCTTATCTGATTCAAACTTAGAAATTATCTAGTTCCCAAAAGAGAACACAAAACCGAATGTACGATTAAAGAAAGAACACTTCTAATTTTTCCATTACAATTTTATCAAACTGATTTACCCATTTCCCTTAACCAAGTTCAAGTTCAATTCAAATATTAGAACACAATTCACAGATGAGAATCTAAACAATATATTGTCCCCAAGAGACCATATTAATTTCTTTGTCTAAAACCTAGAGATTCGTTTAATGAATCCAAAAATAAATAGAAATATGCAAACAGTGCAAGATAGACAAGGGTCAATATAACTCATGAACCCAAATAAGAACAATATTACAAAGCATTCGTAATGTGATAATGTATCCCTTCATAGTACACTCAATATACTAGGTTTTAGGTTCATATTCTATTAAAACCTAGTAATCGGATAAAAGATCAGAAGAGAGTAAGAAAACTAAACAATACATTTAAGACAAGTATTGTCCCAAAATTCTTCCAACTCGACTGAACATAATCACCACAAGCCTCTCAAGTTACAGTTAAAGGCCTATGATAGGGAAGTATTTTTTCAACATCAAAAAAAAGAAGGAAAGTAAATAATACATTCCATAAACCCTTTTAAAAATTGTTTGACTGTTCCAAACGAACTAAAAATCATCAATACCCATAACAAGATTTAATTCAAGTCCCTTAATCCTTCTACAAACAACAGTCAAGCCTTCCACAGGACACGGGTTCACTCAGGGTAGAGAAGAATAAGAAACACTTCATATTCATATGCCCCTGTCATTCTCAAATAAGTCAAGATGGGCCTGGTCCAATATAGAAGTACCACAATAGATCTAAAAAGAAGTTACAAGAAGAAGGTCTCAAAAGATATTCCAGCTCTACTTTTAAACAAAACAATCTCTCAAGACTCTTTTTGAATAGACAGTCCTTAAATGGATTTAAAGCTTTTCACATCCACAATACCAACAATACTCCACTCGAATACAAGTATAGATTCAAACCCGTTGACTCCAACTTGAGTTCAGAACAATCAAGAGTGGAATATTGGTACAGTGTCTAACACGAGCTTCAACAAAAGTTCAGAACTCCACAAGCTTCAATACTGGCTAAGAAAAACACGAAGTTCAAATACGAGCCTATAATGAAACCCAAGGCCCTAAATACAAGCTTAGAATAAACACCAATGCTCTATTACGGGTTCAAGCATTTCCAATTCCATAAATAAGAATAAAACTCCAGTTCAGAGCGTAAGTACAGAACAAAACTCAATGACTCAACAATAAATTCAACATTTGCAAGAACTAAATATGAGTACAGTTATTGAATACAAAGATTCAACCAAAAGTTTAGAACTACACCAAGTTCCAAATCAGTCCAAAACAAACACAAAGTCCCAATAAAATCTCAAAACAAATCATGAAGCTTCAATACAAGCTTAGAACAACCACAAAGCTCCACTTCAAGCTCAATGAAACATGAGACTAAAACAGAGATCTAGAACCATTCAAGCAAAGAATGCTAGTTCGGTCAACTTTAGTCTCGAATGTAAGTTACTGAGCTTCGAATACAAGTTACGAACTTCAAATACAAATTACCATTAATACCACTAATAACTAGTATAGTGAAAGTTCCCAAAAACTACCATTATCGACAATGGATTCACATTCCGATAACCACATAAATCTCATGAAAAATGCAAGTAAATAACTGACACATCATGCAATAATATATATCAAGTGACCGAGTTGTTTTAATGAATCATTTAGAAGAAAGCAAGAAATCTTAATGGGTAGAGCCTATCATGCCTGATAGTGCCTCTTCCAATTCGAAGGAGACTTCTAGCCGAGTTTCCAACACCTCTTCTTCTCCAAGAAAGATCAACCAACAATAATATTTTTCCACAATGCCTCATATACTTTCCTCGAATTGAAAATAGATTAGAGAAATCAAAAATAGCCACAAAGTGTAGATCAAACTGCTGGTTCGAAGAACCAGATAGCTCCATGCAAAGTAAAAATCATGAAGCATGCAAAACCAAAAACCCCCAACAAATCCGCCAGCATGCCTTCCAAGATGGTTTTCTCACCAAAACCAAGGCAAATTAATGACATTAAATTACATATTCCTGCCTATCTCTCCTTTCCACCACCATCCAAAATTGGTGAGACCAAATTGAACTTCAACATGCATTTCAAAACTTAGTGATGCCTCCACGTAGGTTCCACTAAATTTTCATGTAATTACCAAGTCTGGCAGTACTCTACCCTATTAAATCAAAATCACATCTCATTAATAGCTTAGGAACCGCCACTTAGCTCCCACTTACCAATCGACCCATAGGTTCCCTTTCATACCCCATTAGTTTAGGAGAGATGCAATTTTCTTATGTTAGATCTTAGGTTAGTTTAAAAGTATAACCTTGGGATATAACCTTGAAACAAATAGATTACAACCTTAGGTTAGGACATAGCTTAACCAAATAGTATCAGCAATAGGTTAGAAATAACTTAGCATCCCTTAGGTTATTTCCTTCATACTATCATCCCACGTAGAGTGGTGTAGAAAGAGTTAGGAAAATTTACCGAGTCTTGAATCCCATTAGGATAGACCTTATTATATATAGGACATGTTTATATTCTCTCTTTCTCAAGAATCCTAAAGTAGGTTTCTATTTCTCTTAATGACATTAAGCACCTGCAAGGATCAATCAAGAAGAGATGAGTACAACACACAACAAAATGCAGGCACGGTCTTTCAAGATAATAAATAATTTACAACAAACAAAAGTTTAGTCTATTATGTCTCTTAACCAATGAATGTCAGTTTACCATTCAGTTTGTTAAGAATATTTAAAACATTCCTTAGATCACTAAAATTGATCCAAGGATGAGTCAGTCAAAAGAGATAATTTTGTAACTCTAAAACTCTGATTGTAGCTTATCAACAAGAAGTGAAAATGGATTCCTGAAAGACATAACATTTCAATCCAATGAATCCAAGAGTAGAAATGATTTATCCATAACAAGCATGATTTTCATTAATCAAGGAAGCACACGTCATTTAAGAAAATCACATGTCAATGCTTGTAATACAAAGAGAAATATAACAGTTTGTTCAAGGTGTTACATGCAAAGACCAAGGAAAGAGTTAGTTCATCATTTTTAGGTTTTTTTAGCTTTCTATGTTTTCTTAAGGGTAAGTGCACCAATATGGTGGATAATTAAGTGGACATAAAAACCCTAAATTTAGGTACTGCGAGTGTAATTTATAAACCATGCTTGCGTAACTATTTTTATAGTCTCGGTGATTTTCAAACCTAAAGCTGTGCTCTTGAGTTTGAAACCGCGATCACGGTCCTCTGGGACCAAAAAAATAGACCCGCAACTCCTCATTTTCCCTCATTTTTCCTTTCGAACTGCAATTTCACCTAGACATTTGGTACTTGCGCTTTGAAAACCCCCTAAACATTACTATTCAGACTTGTGGATCATGATAGTTTTAACCATGCCGCCAAGACAAAGAGGTAAGCCCTTGATTTTGATCAATTTGTTTTCATTTTAGGTTTTTTTGTGATTTTCATTGGTTTTTAAATTTTTTGTTTATGTATATAATTTTTTGGTTTTTTCAATTGCTCGACAAGCTAGTAATCCTACAAACCATCTAAATATTCCTCAAAATCCTCCAAACAATCCTCAAAACCATCCAAACATTCTACAAATCCCTCCTCCAAACATAGATCTGCCTCGTGTGGCTCCTTTTATCCCCACGGAACCAACATGAACACAAGCTGATATCGTTGGAAGAATCTATCCCGCATGACTTTAACCAACACATTGCAAAAATTGATTGGCAAAGTTGACTCTGCAACCAACCAAATAGATAGATGGAATACCTTTAGAGGTGATTGTAGGAAGTGGTATGGAAATAAATTATCTCATGCGGTGTAAAAGACAAAAAAATTGGAAAAGACCGCATTTGTGCATTATTTACTGACCCAAGAACCAATGCTCCCCATAGTTACTTGCAAATGGTTCCCAATCCATTGGCGCCACGATGACCAAATCAAGAACAATTTTTGGGACCAATGGTGGATGGTTTTTTATTATCCACTATGCAACAAGAATGAGGTTCCCATATATTTTTTGAAGAAATTATATTGCAAGTTCATGCTTAATGAGGTCTGAAATTATTTTGACTTTTTTATTTTTATGGGCAAGGTGGTGGCTCACGTGCACATGAGTAGACCTGGTACACGCGTAGGTCAACCAAGGATCCCCCATGCTCCAAAACCCCCACTTCCTTCAATTATCCATCCTAGAATCAAGGAGGTTGTGGAGATTGACACACTACATGCATTAAGGAGCTCACCGACACTCGACCTAGCATAGTGATAAGATTCCATCCGAGTGATGTTGGTGGAGGTGCGGTTCTAGCGCATCACACCACTATGAATCATGTGGTGCCGTATGCACTGCTGCAGATGAGACATCATTTGTTAGATCACATGATTTCTTTCTCGAGATGAAATGACAATAGATTTTTGGGAAGCGGTGTAAAGGATCTTGGTCTTTCACATCTAAATGTCAAATAAATATTTAATATATATATACAATATTTTAATTTATGTTTGAGATTTTAATATATATGTATTTCATTATACGTTATGTACATACATGTAAAAACTAATTTTTGATTTTCTTTTAAATACCAAGAGTGGTGAAGGAAACATCCGGCATCGACATGCTAGCATTGTATTTGGGCATGTTACAACCGTAAGTTTCAAGTTGTACCTAAATTTCAAATTTCATTTGATTGTGCACTTTTATTATTATAATGTTTCCTTTGTACATGTATATATTAATATATGTTTGTCTTTTATAGGAAGGAGCCTAGTAGGTCATTATCTGCTTCTAGGAACCAAGGATACTAGCATGCCTCACATGAATTTTGTGCGAGTTAGTTTCTCTTTACACTTTTTTATAATTGTGGAAGTTCACGTGGAATATGTTTTGGTTCTGTTATGTGGCAGTCATGTAGATTAATATTGATTTGTACATGTTTTTGTATAGCTTATGAATTCTAGAGAGACCCCTCTATATATGCAGACTATGGAGGCTACGTAGATCTTTGCCATATCATCGTAGATCCACTAAGCTCGAGGTACAAATTTTCAAGTTTGTTAAATTTATTAAGGAATTATTTCTTATTACTTAAATCTACAATATCAAATTTTGTACATGAAATATTTAATTTGAAATTTAATTATTTGTATGTAGCTTACCTCTCATGAGTCTACTGTTGTCCTGGCATGCATCAACGAAAAATTGATAGGGATCATGACATTGCGGTAAGATTTCACATGCATTTAACTAAATTCTAAGTTTCTCAATGTTGAATGTATTCTAAAAATATGGGTGTTAAAAACTTGTTGTTTATGAATGTACGGAGTTAGGTTGTAGGCCTTCTTAGAAACGTTTAGGACCACACGAGATGAAATTCGTAGTGGAATCTCCCTCCACTACATCCCCACATTGTGGAAATGCTACTTATAGTTGGGCAAAGAGAGAGGAAGATTTTTCGTGATTAGATTCATAGGACATGGATGTACATAGATATATTTATGGGCTAGCTGGTCCTAGTTCATAATTATTCATAGGACATTGTATATATAGTTTTATGTGACCACATGTGGTCCTATATGTATGAAACACTTGGTTCGAGATGTACACATGTTATGAACTTATATTTTCATAAACATGCATTCATGACACTTAGTTTTATACATTATGTATCCATGTGTTGGTTTTCATAACGATATTATTTCTATGTTTGATTCAAATTCATTGCACATGATATCCTTCTACTTATGTATATTATATGTATATTAATTCTATATGTATGCTTCATTTAAAATTAAAAAACTATGGTGCAACATATATGAATATAATGTTACTATGGTGTAAAATTGCATGGTACAATTGTTAAGAAATTAAGGGAAGCATGTGTATTCCTCCATCAACATGGGGAACTTATCATTTTCCTCTTAAGTCATGAAAAAATATTTCATACCTTGAATCTTGAAATAAGATGTCTTCCCTTGGGTCATTTGGTTTTTAAACTGTGTATTTAATTTTATTTAGCAAAAGGATATTATTCATTTTACCATTTGTTAGTATGGTGGTGTATGAAAAATCCATCTTTATATCCCCAACAATATCGTGATAGAAAATTTTTCTCAACAATATACCATACATAGCTAGCATGTCTTCCACAAGTATTTCCATCTTGATTTTCTTGACAGGAAGTCTACAAATTTTGGCTTGAGAATATTTCACCTAGCTTAAAAGAGTTAATTATTTTGTTTTCATGTAAGTAACAATGGCCAATAGAAATGATGAGAGTAATACCAATAGAGTTACCAAATTTTATAAGCATTACATTGTTAGAGGTACCAGATTCAATAATGCAATTATTCAATTTATAGGTCCATTGACGAACAAGGAAAGATAGAAAGGTTTTTATTTCCTAGAAGAGGAATATTTTAAGGAAAGAAGGTTCTAGGAATGAGTGGTTCTAGGAGTGGGAAGTGATTATTCGGTGTTGGTAGGATTTTTGGAACATGGATTTTTACTACTTCCTTTGATAAACTAGACAAGGATTAAGTAATTTGAAAAAGTTGTAATTGTTGAAAAAATTGAAAAAGTTGTAATTGTTGAAAAAGTTGAAAATGGTGGGTCATGGCACCAAACCAACTGTCTTGACACATCGGTGTTTCTAGGTGAACACTAGAGGAGGCATCATTTTGGTGCATGACAACGTCATTGCTTCTGGGCTACCTCGTTCGGGCGGAGTCCCTTAAGAGCCCTGAGACCAAAAAATCGTTCAACTTCGATAGGTGACTACACGCACTCTGTGGAACCTAAGGATGTATCATTTGATCCTACACCTCGATGTAGGAACCCTATACAATAGGCTGACTTAGTGTTTTCCTTCTCTAATCGGTGCTCTCGTTCCCTATTGTTTACAAATGCGCCAAATAGTGTAGTTTGAGATAGTGTAAGGATGTCAAATGGTATATTTTATAAATGGTGGGTCATGGCACCAAACTGATTGTGTGGAAATATCTAGGTGGCTAGGTGAATACTAGAGGAGGTTTCGTTTTGGTGTGCGAATTTTTTTTTGCTTCTTGGCTACCTCGTTCGGGCATAGTCCCTTAAGAAGCGTGAGACCAAAAATCATTCAACTTTTATGAGTGACTATGCAAACTCCATGGCACCAAAAGATGTCTGGTCTAATCATACACCTTGGTGTAGGGCCCTTCTACAATATCATGTCTCAATTTTTTCCTTCTCTAATCGGTGCTCTCGCTGCCCTATTGTTTGCAAATGCACCAAATAGTATAGTTTGAGACAATGTAAGGTTGTCAAATGCTATATTTTGCAAATGGTGGGTCGTGGCACTGAACCAACTAAACTCAAACATCTGGTTGGTAAGGTGAGTGCTAGTGGAGGCATTGTTTTGGTGTGTGACAACGTCATTGATTCCAGGCTACCTCATTCGAGCCACAATCCCTTAAGAGCCCGTAGATAAAAAAATCATTCAACTTCGACGAGTGACTACGTAGAATCTGTGGAACCTAGGGACATCTTGTTTGATCCTACACCTTAGTGTAGATACCATCTACAATAACCTCTCTTAGTTTTTTTCCTTCTCCAATCGGTGCTCTTGTTTCCCTATTGTTTGTAAACATGCCAAATAGTGTAGTTTGAGATAGTGTAAGGATGTCAAAAGGTATATTTTATAAATGGTGGGTCGTGGTACGTAATCTGACTACATGAAAATTTCTATGTGGCCAAGGGAATGCTAGAGGAGGCATCATTTTGGTGTGTAATAACATTGTTTCTTCCGGGCTACCTCGTAAAAGCGTAGTCCCTTAAGATCCGTGAGACCAAAAATCATTCAATTTCAAAGGGTGGCTATGCACACTTCGTGGAATCTAGATATGTCTAATATGATCCTACACATGAGAGTAGGAACCCTATAAAATATCTTGTCTCAGCTTTTTTCATTCTCCAATCGGGATCTCGATGCCTTATTGTTTACAAATGCACGAAATAATGTAGTTTGAGACAATGTAAGGCTGTCAAATGATATATTTTGCAAACGGTGGGTAGTAGCACCGAACTAACTAAGCAAACACATCTGGGTGGCTAGGTGAACACTAGAGAATATTTTATTTTAGTGCGCGACAACGTCATTGCTTAGGGATACCTCGTTCGAGTGTAGTCCCTTAAGAGCCCTGAGACCAAAAAATCATTCAACTTCAACAGGTGACTACACAGACTCCATGTCACCTAAGGACATCTTGTTCAATCCTACACCTCATCCTAGGGACCTTATACAATATATCTGTCTCGGCTTTTTTCCTTCTCTAATCGGTGCTCTCGCATCAGTATTGTTTACAAACACACCGAATAGTGTATTTTGAGATAGTGTAAGGCCGTCAAATGGTATATTTTGTAAACACTAGGTCATGGCACCAAACTGACTATGTAGACACATCCGGTGGCTAGGTGAACATTAAAGGAGGAGTCGTTTTGGTGCATGACAACGTTTTACTTTCGGGTTACCTCGTTTGGGTGTAGTCCCTTAATAGGCTTGAGACCAAAAATTATTCAACTTTGACAGTGAATATGAAGAATCCATAACACCTAAGAACATCTCATCTAATCCTACACCTTGGCATAGGGACCTGTCTACAATAGACTATCTCGCTTTTTCCATCTCCAATCAGTGCTCTCGCTACCCTATTGTTTGTAAATGCACCAAATAGTGTAGTTTGAGATAGTGTAAGGTTGTCAAACGGTGGGTCATGGAACTAAACCAAATGTGTGAACACATCGGGTTGGTAGGTGAATGGTAGAGGATGTTTTTTTTGGTGCGCAAAAATGTTGTTACTTCTAGGCTACCTTGTTTGGGTAGAGTCCCTTAAGAGACATGAGACAAAAAAATTATTCAACTTTGACGAGTGACTATGCACACTTCATTACACCTAAGGATGTCTCGTCTAATCCTATGCTTTGGCATAGGGACCCTCTATAATATCCTATCATGGTTTTTCCCATATCCAATCGATGCTCTCGCTGCCCTATTGTTTGCAAACGTGTCGAATCTTGTAGTTTGAGCTAGTGCAAGGCTATCAAACGATATATTTTGTAAACGAGTGGGTTGTGGCACCAAATTTACTTTGCGAGACACATCCGGGTGGCTAGGTGAATCCTATAGGAGGTGTTTATTTTGTGCGCAACAACGTCATTGCTTCCAAGCTACCTCGTTCGGGTGTAGTCCCTTAAGAGCCCTGAGACCAAAAATTGTTCAACTTCGATGGGTGACTACGTGTACTTTATTACACCTAAGAATGTCTCGTCGATCCTATACTTTGGTGTAGGGACCCTCTACAATATCCTGTCTTGGTTTTCCCTCCTCCAATCGGTGCTTTCGCTGCCCTATTGTTTGCAAATGCGCTGAATAGTGTAGTTTGAGCTAGTGTAAGGCTGTCAAACAATATATTTTGCAAACGGTGGGTCGTCACACCAAAGTGACTATGAGGATATGTCTAGGTGGCTAGTCGAATGCTAGAGGAGGCATCGTTTTGGTGCATGAAAATGTCGTTACTTCCAAGCTACCTCGTTCAAGCGTAGTCCCTCAAGAGCCAAAAGACCAAAAAATCATTCAACTTCGATGGGTGACTACGCAGACTACGAGGAACCTAACGATGTCTCGTTTAATCCTATACCTTTGCATATGGACCCTCTACAATACTTTGTCTCATTTTTTTTCTTCTCCAATTGGTGCTCTCACTAGCCTATTGTTTGTTAATGCACTAAATAGTGTAGTTTGAGACAGTGTAAGGCCGTCAAACTATATATTTTGCAAATGGTGGGTAGTGTCACCAAACCAACTATGCAGAAATGTCTAGGTGGCTAGGTGAATGCTAGAGGAGGCATCATTTCGGTGCATGAAAACTTCATTGCTTTTTGAGTTACCTCATTCGGGCGCAGTCCCTTAAGAGCCCTGAGACCAAAAAATCATTCAAATTCAACGGGTGACTACGTAGACTCCATGGTACCTAAGGATATCTCATTTGATCTTACACCTCAGTGTAGACCCTCTACAATAGTCTGTCTTGGTTTTTTCCTTCTCCAATCGGTGCTCTCGCTGCCCTATTGTTTGTAAACACATGAAATAGTGTAGTTTGAGCCAGTGTAAGGCTATGAAATGGTATATTTTATAAACGGTGGTTCGTGGCACCAAACTGAATTTACAGACATGTAGGGATGGTTTTGTAAACACTCGGGGAGGCATCGTTTCAGTTATCTAAGCTCTAGGTCATTACGGGCTACCTCCTTCGGAGCCAAGAACCCTCTTCATAGGTACATAAATCATTGTTAATTGCTTCTCTTTTCTTGTAAAATTATGAAATATTCTCTTAGCTTCAAGAATTTATAATTCTCTACTAAAAATTACAACCATGTGAAGATGGAAACTTTTTTAGCACCACTAACCTACTTATAAAGTGTTAGTCAAAGAAATTTAAGCTTCAAATAAAAACCATAATAGATATATACAAAATACACAAATTTAATAAAATATATGAACTTAAATTCAGCTAACTAACAAATTTATATATAACAAATAAATTATATATACCAAACATGAGCATTATAAATTCATTCTAATGAACCATCAAGATCAGATCTACTTTGAATAGTGGACAAGAGTGCTTCATGATCTGACTCTCGAACCTTCTAAAGAATCTTATTATTAGGCCTTCCTCAATATCTATATAGCTGAATATTTGTCGCTAGAACTAAATGCGAATATAAGAGTATTTTCTGTGTGTCTCAAAGTCGTCAAATACCCAAACAGAGGATTTTTTTAATGGATACCATTGAAGACAAGTTTTAGTAACTACCACTAACCTTGTAGGGTACTCAATATCTTCACTATCTAATACAGGAGAAGTCAACTTCTTTCTTCCCTTGATGCAACAACATAAGAAATAGTTTGTTCCTTCTTCTTTTCTTCATCACAATAATTGCAAACCCATGTCCTACAAAAAAGGTTTCAACTCAAATTTAAATTTTACATATTAAAATTTCAATGGACATAACTCAATAGAAAAATTGTAAATAACCATAAATACCTTGTCACACCAAAATTGAAATCTCATCAAAGTCCTTGAATGTTGTAACTTTAACTACGAAACAAGTCATAAATGTTGTGGAGGTTGATAACTAGAAAGTAGAGTTAGAGGCCTACAAATCCATCCATCCACCCATTCTTGTGAATCACACTCGCGGTGACAAATTCAAGACAAGATGCACAAAAACATGTCAAATTTCTTGTCCATGTGGCCCACGAAGTAGCGTGTGAGCTACAAAATGAGTACATATTACTAGACCCAGTTAGTGTCATACAATCCTCATATTTAACAATTTTTTGTTCCTCTATCACCCAAAAATATCTACAAATTGTGGAAATTTATTCGAACCTTGGGCCATATTGTCAATACACCATTCCACTATGCTCTTTGCATCTTCCAATTTAGCACCATCTTTGTACTTCAACTCTTCTCTTGTAAGAGATCTTTTCACATATGCCCCTACACCATCATTCTCTCCTTTTCCATGTCAAGCCTCGGTGAAACTCCGGATATGTTGCACACCCATCTTGACGTGCATCCTACTCATCCAATAAAACATTCATGCATTCTTAAACCGAGACATGTAATTATCGACCAAATAGAATGTTGTTTGAAGTGGATGTCCCTATCAGACAAGTTTCCATAAATAATTGGAAACACCCTTGCACAAATTAAGTTTAATGACTACAATCATCACAAATATAAAAATGGCACTCTCTTAAAAAAATTGATCATTCTCTATCTGTTAGGAGAATGTATAAATTCTATATGCACAAAAATAACAACTTATACTTGAGTTGTAATATTATGATTGAACCTCCATTTCTTGTTCCAATCTGTAATTCTTTACAAAATCGACTACTAAAACAATAGTACCAATAGGAAAAGTGTCTTTGCATATCTTGAACTGTTCATCTAACCATTGAGCTACGTGTGTGTATGCCTATCATACTCATAAAAATTTCATCCTTAAATTATCTCATAAATTGAAAAAAAAACATATATTTTGTAACTAGCTAACACCGTTTAGACTCTTTTCCATCTTTCAACTTGTATGCAACTAATTTATATTTATCAAACTCAACTAAATTATTTCATATTGCACCTTCAATTTGCTCATGGATGCAACTTTCTAATTTAGGTAATCCACCACATGTACCACAACTTCCATCTAAACAATCTTGACTATAAAAAAATTGTCCAAATTTAATTTCAAAAATATAGTAGGAATGAAATTCGTGGAAGATATTGCTGGAAATTGAACACCACATTCCAATAACATAGTTTCAGAATATAAAATAGAAAGAATGCATAAAAATTTAGCATAATGCATAGAAAATTCAACATGTTGCCTACAACAACATGTGGTGCGAGCGTGGTTGTTTTTTACATATAATGGTTTTAACATTTCAAAAAAACGTTAACTAATTTTAATTTTTAGATGCTCTTGTTCAAAATTATTGAAAAATTGAGTTTGAGTCATATCTAAGAAATTCTTTGGATGTGATTTGCAATTAAAAGAACCAACTCTCCGTTTTACAACATCTCTTGTATTAGGTGAAACTCTAGTGTTATCATGCCAAAATTGAATAACAAATTCTCTTATAACATCAGTATTATATTTTTCCTTATGTGGTGCTCTAGTAGAAAATGCCCAAAAATTGGTGTTATTGAGTGATTGAAGGATATTACGTCTTTTAATTGCTTTCATTAGAGTTTTTAAATTAACTTGTTTACGTAATCAAATTTTTTTATTGATTCACTTACAACACTAGTAGCAAGTACATGATGCACAATATTATTATCCCTAGTGCGTCTCTTGACACCAACAGTGTGATATGCATCATGAAGGTTTTCAACAATTATAGAGGTTTGACCACGTATATTAGATGTTGTCAATCCTAAGGTGTTTAATGTAGGTCTCATTTTATTCAATTTCATCAAACTAATAACCAACTGACATCTTTGGAAATCATTTAAAATTTCAAAATGATTATCCCAAATTTCAGTGGCTTTTCTTATGATTTTCTATTCAGAAAGTTTGTCACACATTGGTTTCAAATAAAATAATTAGGTTTCTTACTGAGAAAATCCTAGGAGGTTTTTGTCAAATTTTGCTTGTCTACAGTTTCAACTTGAATTTCTTTATTCACATTGTCATTGTCTCCTTCAATTTCAACATTTGCTACATCACGAGTATTTAATTCTTCTTTAACATTTACAGTAAAAACATCCTCATCATGAGTATTTAATGCAACTTCAACATTAACAAGTAGAAACATTACGTAGTTTCTCATTGCTTACTGATAGTGGGGGTTGAAGATGAACCTCTTCTTGATTCACAAAGATTTCACATTCACTCAAAGCATTTCAAATTCTATTTTCCTCTAATTCTTTTGGTGTTTTTTACTTAATGACTTCCTTTTTTGACTTCGTCTCTTGTCTCCCATGATGTTTTTCTTAGGTGTTAAGAAAATGTGCAGAAATTGACAAAATTTCACATTAATTCATACGGTAAAGTCAAATAGTAACAATCACATTGTAATTAGAACATTGGGGTTCATATAAATATGATTTATGAACCGCGATCATGCTTTATAAACCGCGCTCATGGTTTATAAAGAATGATCGTGGTTCTATTTGTATCATCAAATCTGACCTAAGGCTCAGAAAAGCTATGAAGGTCATTATGAAGTGTAAATGGTAAAAAAATTCAAATTTTCTCTTCCACAGACTTGAATCATACTAAAAACTGAAAACATTTCACAAAAATGGTGCCATTTCGTAGGGGAGACTGTTAGCTTCATAGAAATATTGATTTCAAAGTGAATAGAATAAGATAAATATCATTTTATAATTTTTACTAACAATAGGTCTTTAAGACATATTTTCACACGAATGTTCATGCCTATGTTTAAGACTGCAACTTTTGTTTTGCTTATCAAAATGTGATAAAACTTATACCATCGCAAGTGTGGAGAAATTGTATACATGTTAAAAAAAGTTGAATTCGATATTTTTGATATAATTATGGTAGTAAAATGGAAAGCGCTCTATTTTCTAAATCTTTTCAAACCACTTTCACGGAAAAAATCATTAAAAAAATATTGCTCGAAAAAATACAAAATAAAATCCATCCCAAGATAGACAACTACATATAAATTTTCACCAAAGGAAAAAAAAACAAGATTTGGTCATCCAAATCATGGGCAAAAGGACTACAATCTTATAGGTTTTTTCAAAAATAAAAACCAAGTCATATAATTTTAAGTGTTTAATATAGTTAAACTTGTTCATTTTTAAAAAACGTAGTATTTTAGATTGATATTTCACTATTTTTGTAATATGACATCCACTTATGACCCCTTTTTGTCCACCAACTTGGTGCACTTACCCTTCATTTAAAATATCATGTAAAATTGTGTGATCTAGGTTTATATTTGTGCTAAGTTTTCTTGTCATGTCTTATGTTTCCAAGTGTGCCCATAGTCTTAGCGTTTAACCCATGGCTCGATACCAAATTTAACACACAAAATTTCAACGTTCAAAAACTACATTTAATCCTTAAATAATTATCGGAAAGTTGTGACAATTCTCTTTTTGTTTGAGGTTGTGAGGACACCAACCCTATAATACGTTTAATTAATTTCTACCAACAAATTACTATATTACAATGAGTGGGTCAAGTTTGGGTTAATACTTAAAATTATTAATCCATTTCAAATGTTAATTTCATTACCATCCACTAGGTTAAATAGTTACCCTCTTAGGAATTAACATTCAGCTCACATTTATTCAACCCTTCTCCTTAGTTACCTTAGTTCTCTTAAATTATTTGTCTTATACTCCTTTGAATTATTTATTACAAACATACTAGAAGAGCTACATAATTAACTTAACATAAAAGGTTATTAAGTGGCCCCATTCACCCATATACACATACCTTTAAATTATTAAAACACCCATAATATTCATTGTTACCTAAAAATTGTAGGGTTGTTTACTAACCTTTTGATCAAATAAATTATGGCCACTAGATCTCAGGATTCCATACTAATCCTAACTATCCTTATGAAATCTTATTAAACCTTTTTATTTTCCCCTAGCCTCCGCATTTGGTCTTTTCTCTTTTGTTTAATTTTGCAGGTTGGAGGAGTGGAAGCCATGGAAGCTAGGGGAAGTATCCATGAAGTAATTCACTAGAATTGATCTTAGTCTAGTTTAGTTTAAATATTTATTATGACATTGTTTTCTATTAGTGGATTGTAGAGGTTTCCACTCTAAATTTGGAGTTGTTATGTAGTTATTTCATTTTTGAGTTATCTATTTGGGAAAAACCCTCTTTCAAATTAATCTATGAGATTGAATACATTTAAATGCCCATTCAAGGATTTAATTGCTTCAAACAATGATTTTTTTCCCCTATAGCATGTTGGTAGTTTCCTTTTTACATTTTAAAGACTCAGATTTTGGTCTAACCAAGTTTAAAATTACACAGTCGCGGATTTTAATTTTTACGCAAAAGTGATGATACCTCCTCCCAAAGAATGTCGATGTTCCTTGGACTACCACCTTACCTAGGTGACAATTCATGAAATTCCACCTTACCTGGGTGGCAGTTTAGAGACCATTGCTCTACACCGGGCGGCCGTCATGTTCTTCAAAACCAAAACCATCAATTCCATGATTTTTCCAATAAAACATTTTACTAGAGTGGTTTAAAGGTTATCCTTAGTGTGAATTTAAGTTTCTGTAGTCTCCAGTTGAAAGGTTACACCATTTATTCATTCCATGCTTAAAATAACTAAATTTAAATATTTTCTATTTCTATAGTAGCAAGAAACACAACTACAAGATCATTTTTTTTTCCAACAAAATTTCTTTCAAGTTTAAAAGTAGGAATGAATCTTAATCTATTTCTAGTATTATTTTTTTCCTTTCCACAACCAAATGCAAATTTTCAACAAAATAACTCATTATAATTTATTGCATCTTTCCATTACTACTACAACCATTTGTTCAACTACAAACAACTCTATTTCACATTTAGATTTGTTAAGAATACATTGTTAATGATTTACAACTTCTATGTTCTTCCTTCATTCTTACAATAATGCAACTTCAACAAATAATAATGAACTTTCTTTTTCTTTGAGCATAGCTCATTTCTTTCAATGCAAGGAGCCTTATTTTCCACAATACATTACAACTTAATAAATAAATATACAATACAACTTTTCTTTCAAATACAATGCTACTAGTCTTCCACCTTAAGTGGGAATCACAAGAAAAGTTTCTACAATGAAGGATTTCTTTTGAATTCAAAAAATTCTCCAAGTCCCAATTCTTCAACAAGAGCTCCACCATTTCTTCACTTTAATCACAACAAAAAAATGGGGGAGAGGCAACACTCTCCACCCAACCAATAATCCAATGAGGAGAAGAAGCTATCCTCCTCATTGCCCTTGAATCCCAACAAAAATTCCATAAAGGATGAATCTAAATCATGGAAATTATCACAAAGTGTCCACATCACAATACAAATTTTAACAACCATTTGAAAACAAATTCAACACATGATACAATCATGAGAAGGAAACGAATAAAATAAACAAGGCTTGAAAATGCAAAGCTAATGGAGCAAGGATCTAGGGGGAGATCAGTTATGCTTCACAATGGGATTAGGTACCCACCTTAAAGCCCTCCAAAAATAACTCAAAATACCTAAACAACTCTTATGAATCCCTCAATATCCTCTTATGCATCCCACATTCTCTTATGCCTCCATACAATCTTTTATGTCTCCATAAAAAGAACCAAGTAAGAAATGCAAGCATATTCTTATCAAGGTGGGGCACCCAACCCAAAATCCCTCCCAAAACGTGAAGTAAAATCTTATTGCTCTCTACATATAAGATCCCCATAGCCTTCTCCTACATCATATCTAGGCATTCTACCCATGAACCTAGCATACATACAAACGGTTCATTTGCACATAAGTATACACATATAAAAGAAAACAATTAAAACAAGGGTGTAGTTCCTACCTTTCTATAGTATAAATTGATCAAATATTCACACACCAAGCTCCTTCAAGCTCAATCCAAATCCAATAAGATCCAAAAATTCAACAAGTGTTAGCATTAATTTACTTTACATTATTGCTTGTTATGTATTTGATGGACAATTATAACTATCCTCCCCTCATGCAGCTTTATTTTTGAGGGCTCTGCTCATTTTTACACGCATTGAATGAAAATATTTCTTATCTATACCCTCATTGAAATAAGGCATTAATGAATCTATTTGGCGTGGCGTGTAGGAGAAATCAGACCTGTGTGGAAGTCTTGAGGAAATGTGGCAGCGACCAACCTTGAATGGCATGGCACCGTGAAGGATAACTTGTGATCCTTTAGAGACGTGGTTGTGTATAGTCCAACATTAAAGCTACAGGTGACCAAATTATTGTAGGCTGAGCATTTGGTTACCTGTTGGAGAGTCGATAAAAGAAGAAGACGTTTTATGTTAGCGCTAGAGATAAAAGGAGAAGACGTTTTTTTATATACCCTGTTGCAGTTAGTCTGAAATGGTTTTGGTGAGACATGTTTGGAGGAGCAGATGTGAAGGAGTTCTGTTTGCAGTGCCAAAGATCAAAGGCACCATCGCTTGATGCATTTCTAGATTAGAGCAACGTGAGGTGGCAGGAGCATGGTAGGGACGTGTTGCAGTCCTAACGACATTTGGTGGATTTTGCAGACATTTTTGCATTATGAAGACATTTGTTAATTCAAGGGTAGGATTCGTATTGATCCATTATCGTTAAATAAAGTTATTAGTATAGCCCTTGTTTTTTCCCGAACTACATCTCGTATTAAGAGAGGTGTGAAACCCTTGAAAATGTGAAGCAATTTGTTCACATCTTTGAGAAAAATCGGTTTCAATAGAAATGAATGCCAAAAGAGGCCAACCAAAGATGCTAATCCTGCAAAGAAAGGAGAAAAGAGAGCATTCAATATCCTTGTCAACCTTAACCATAAATTTCACATATTGTGCAATTAGTATTGGTATTCCTTCATATCCTATTGACACGAGAAAATATATACTTATTGTATGTAACAAGGAAATTGTTTCACAAATCATATATGTAACATTGACAGTTGCCTATTCTAAGAAGATGCCCCAATTTGGCCTTAAATTTACTCACATACAAGATCCACCAGACTCTGATGAGAGTGAGGAAGTTATTGATGAGATTATCTTCCCATCATCTCTAGTGTTGTAAGTAGCAACATATTCGGGAGGACAGAGGATAACAGAGAGGCGGAGGAAATCCAAAGAACCTCTTGTAAGCCAAGTGACGAGGCTGCTGATAGAGATTTTGGTAGAATAAGGTATTGATGACCTATTCCTCAATTTTGGTGAACCTATTCCTCAATTTTGGTTTGAGTTTATTTCAGTTTCAGTGTTGTTTCCGTGTTCTGTTGTTTTGTGATCGGATGTTGAAAATGGATTATTCTGGAGCATCATTTTCTGGAGCATGTTCTTTGATGTGATTTATTTCTCAGTGTTCTTATTTCACATTATGGGAAAAAATGACTTAGTCAAGGGCAACATTCAGTGGCAGTGATTTGTTTCCTTTGCTGTTGAAGATTGGCTAAACGACGATCGACATCAGTGGCTACAACTGAGAACATATTTTCTATGATTCTTAGAAGTGAATGTGGAATATTTGTTAGTGCATGTTGTTGTTTTCCTATGTTGTGTGGTTGTTCAATAAAGTGCAGATGGTGCATAGTTTCTTGTTTGGGACCTCCAAATTGAAGAGCATCATGGGGAGAAGAAAATCACTGAAAACAGTGCATGGTACTCAAAGTTGGGTTCGTGGTAATCCTATAAAACCACCGAGGTATCATCCTCTTGGGTTCATGGTACGCCTGTAAAACCATCGAGGTAAAATCCTCTTGGTTTGTGGTAAGCCTGTAAAACCACCGAGGTGAATAGTCAGAAAGTGCTCCTGTCCCTCTAGGTTTATGGTCAACCTTAGAAAAACCATGTGTATCAAGACCATGTAGGCACATGCTCATGTGAAGACCCTCTTTGCGGTGTTCTCATTAAGGGGGGGACATCTAGTATCAGGAAATGTATGTTTGTACGAACAATGTAATAAGGGGGGGAATGTTAGCATTAGTTTAGTTTACATTGTTGTTTGTTATGTATTTGATGGACAGTTATAACTGTCCTTCCCTCCCGTAGGATTTATATTTGAGGGCTCTGCTCATTTGTTACACACATTGAATGAATTTTTTTTTATCTCTACCTTCAACAAGCACTCAAAAACTCTTTAACTCTAAAAATACAAGAGCACAAACAAAATGAAGTAAGCCCCAAACAAACAAATAAACTAGTATATATAGAAAAAGGGAAGAGGAGGGTGAGGTGACACAATGTAGGATGCCACATCATGTATCCTTAAATCCACATAGAAATTCAAATGTTAACCTCAACGCATAATTAATTTGTGATTGAGAGAAATGAAAAACCTCTTACACACACAATCCAAACCCACAACCTCTAAGGAAATAATTTAAAACCAATGTAAGAAAATTGCAATAATTATCATTTTTGTCTTACAAAACACATAATGGGGTCTATTTTTGACCCCCAATCCATTGGTAGGGTTGGTATATGACATTAAGAGTTGTGAGATAAGCTTAACTTGTCCTGACGGGCCTCCAAAAATAGCCCTTAAGCCCAAATCCGAAATTCCAAGGTAAGGTAGAGTGTACAACAATCAAAGTCACTTACACGCAATCAAAATCATAAAATCCAAAAGACAAACTAATCTAATAAATTTTCCCTTTTTTCACATCCCCATGTCACTTAAAAACATGATTAAATTACTTAATAAAGGCACATTAATCAACAATGATTAAATAAATTACATCACAAAATAAATCACATACTCTACAATAAATAAAAGAAAAAGGGAAAGAATTGCACACATAGCCCATGGTCATAATTGGAGGTCATCCTCCCCATGGGGACCCCTAAAAAAATAAAACAAAACAAAAAACATTACACAAGTTTCCATGGTGACCTTCATTGTATCCATCTAGTATTTCGTTGTGGTTGGTCTCCAATCCCCCTTTTGATTGTTGTGATATAATTACCTACAAAATCACACATTAATCACACAATACCTCCTTCGACCTCATGGCCGCATCAAAAACATCAAAGATAAAATATACGCACATAAACAATAACCATCCTCATATAGCTAAATCATCATCTCAACTAAACAATGCTATCATTTGTCTAAAATTTCAACAACATCTCAATTCTATCTTTTTATCAATATCAACAAGATCACGAGATTAGTTCAAATACTAAATCCTAGTCAACACGATGAGAATTCGAATGTAAAAATTATATATGGTAATAACAAATGATCATAACCAATATAAAAATGTCTCTTTATGCCTCTAAGAATCCACACAAATCATACTATGAATCACAATCCATCAATAGTAAGAATATCTCTATCATCTAACATCACACTAAAAAAATGATACAATCATATCCATGTCTATATTCAATAGTAATTGAAATTAAAATATAATAAGTGTCGAAGAGGAGTGGGCACTACATCATTACAAACTAACTTAAATAAACCTAGTTATTTCCTTTAAAACAAATAATTAACATCAATCATACTACTGAATTTTATAATTTTAGTGACTTCCATGAAGAATGATATTTGTTATCCTAATTTGTATCCATTAGTTTTTTTGTTACCATCTTTTTGCCGACAATTTTTCCTTTGATTTGTATTTCCATAATTTTGTTAGATTTCTTCTTTATTGCATATTTTCTTCAACTTTTATAGGATCTTATTTTGAATTCAAAAAATTTAAAATTTTAAAAGTATCATTTAGAATGACAAAGAGGATAAATAATTTCATGTAATTAATACGAATCAATTACTACTCCCATATTTAAAAATAAAATCTTATTTTTTTAAATTTCGAAAGATAATCATTTTTATATGAATCTATATAAAATTTGAGTAGATCACATGTATGCTTATGTTAATAATTATTTTGAATAAATGGAATCCTCCTTTAATGAATATTGTCATAATAATAATATAACACACAATTTTTAGAAAAAATAGGTAGTCAATAACACATTACTCGACAATATATATTCTTGTTAAACTCTTATATGACTAAAGAATATAAAATAGATGTAGTGGTTATACATCTTGTCAATTCCATGGATCACTATTTTAAAGAAGGAAGGGGTCTAGAATTAACTACTACATTGGGATGTAAATAATACCCACCCTCAAGACGAACACTTTATTAGTCCCATGGCTATGAAAAAATTGAAATAAAATGGTGTTGTATTTAATATTGTAAAGGAAAATGGCTTAGTTGTGTTAGAAATTAGGACACCGAGAGGGGGTTAATGACTGTGTATAATTTTTAACCTCATAAGTTCATTCACTTAATTTACATCATCAAGATTAAACTAACTCTCACAAGAAGAAAAGAGAATAAAAGACACACCAAGACATATTTAATGTTTTAAACCCAAACTGAGAAAAAAACCACTAAAACCATGAACTATGCTTAGGATGAAATGCCCTTTAAATGTTGCATGATTTTGTGGTTGAGCTTCTACTCAACACGAACTATGCAACTCGAAGTTTGACCAAATTTCTACTTAGTCTAGAGTTACAACCCCCTGTAATTTAACCATTTACAACTAATATTTAGTGACATACTACTTAAAAGGATGCTAAAACCCCCTTATTGCTAAGATGAAACTTAGACTTATTACATGTTTTTATCACACTTTGTTTACCATCTTACACAACAAATAATTGTTAGGATTTCATATTATTAGTGGTCACATTATTATTAAAGTTATATTATAATTATGTGATGTAATTGAGTTGGTATTACAACTCATATTGTTATAATATATTGTTTCAACAATATATTATTATAGAGTTTTGTTGTACCTGTAAAATTATAAACGGGTAAGTTGTTTGTTGACTTCCTATTTTCTAGGAAGTAGTTCTTCTATTGTATTGGCTATATATTAGCCAAACATGTTGTGCAGAGATATAGAAATATAATATTATTGTGTGTTATTTCATGTGTAAATCTGTTGCTGCACTTACATTTGGTTTCAGAGCAGGTGAATCTGCTGACAGAAATTAGATCCGATTGCTTCATGGAGTGCTAAAGTTGTTTAAGGGCTTCTCCAAATTTCTGGTTGCCCTGGTAATGTGATAATTAAGTGAGAAATTGATTCATTTCCAACTTAATCCATATCAATGTATTGATAAGATTGTCCATGTGACTCTGTCAATTATTTATCATTGTTCTATTCCTTTGTGATTTAAGCTAGAGTCTTCTTCTCTTCCGTAGTGACATATATATCAGGTGCAGTCTATATTATTTCAGCATAGATATTTTTGAAAGTGTATATCGATTCAAGTATCTTTCTTTATAGTTGTACGTTGTGCTTCATTGGTCTTTGCATTGAGCTAAACTACAAAGAGTGAAGGGGAAAGAATAAATCCTGAGTCTTCATGTGTGCAACATATTTGGATCTAATTTTTATTGCAGACTTCTGCCATGGTATCAGTTTGACATCTATTACAATTTAAGGTGTAGAAGAGTGTAGTTTTGACTACTTGATATTTGTTCCACATCAAGAGCATTTGATTCCCATACTGAAATTCACGGATTGGATGTATTTGGTAAAAGAAGGTTGTGTTTGCAGTTCAGGCATGAAGAACAACTCCAAATTCAAGTAAAACTCAGTCATGAACAGATTTTAGGTCTGGTGATGAAATCAAATATTGCTGGTACCATTGCAAAGATATTTAAAGCACCTTTCCAACACATTTTTCAGTTTCTAAAACGGAGCTTTGGTTGTCGAATTATCAGCAAATCATTCTCTCACTTCAATGAAGCCATGAGTTTTTGCAGCCATTTGTGATTGGCTATTTTTTTAATTTTTAGCAAAGACTATAGTTTGAAAAATTTAATTTTACTATAGTTTTTGTTTAATAATTGCATTTTAAGGGCAATTATTAAGTTTGTTAGCCAAATTAATATTTTTCGACACTTTTTTTGGGCCTTTGACATTTTTGGAATCCTCATTTCCTCCCAGTTCCAACGAGTGGTCATACGATAAATTTTATCTCCATCCGAGTAATTTTTTAATCGTTGATCCAATTTTAATTCAAATTGGGCCTTTTTACGGGAAATTAAAACCTTAATAACTTTTGCTAGGTACCTCAAAATCGAGTGTCGTTTCTTGCAAAAGTGTGTTTTTTTCTATCCTCATTGCATTTATTCAAATTTCATTGAAAAATACGATGTTTGAAAAATACCTTTATTTTTTAGCCTCATCATGTCAATGTCAAAAATTGTAAAAAATTGCCTTACGGATGCATTTTCGGTGTTACCCGACGTCCGGAAAATAAAGTGTTTCACATTGCGGGAGGAATACCATATAATAAACAATGTGCAAACAAATGAGCTTCATATCCAAACCCGGCTGAGCTAGCAGCATGTTACTGGAGGATGGAGGCACAGGAGGTGGAGGTCATTCAGTGACCTCTCGTCATTCACCAACAACGGGGCCGCGCGAAGTTGTGGTTATAGTGTGTGTGTGTGAGTATATGATTTTCAGTGTGGTTTCCATTTTCTCAGTGTGCTTCAGTTTGCAGTGTTCCTGTTTTGTGTGGTATTTGATGGATGTTGGAAAGAAAGTTGTGTTGGAGCGCAGATGACCATCAGTGATCCTCTGACTGACTTGGTCCCTATTGTACTTCGTTGGAAGATGGTCAGCTAGAAGAATACGTTCACTAGCATTAGTGACCATGTGCAGCAAGACCTAACTAGCAAGATCCATTCAGGAGTATGTTCTTCGATGCATTTTGCTTCTCAGTATCTATTTAAGTGAAATTTTCACATTGAGGGGGAACATGGTCTCAATGTTCCATTTTCTCTTTTCATATTTGTAATCAGTGAGCAGTATTTCCTACATAATTCCCGAAGGAAAAGCATAGTGGATAGATGAAAGCACAAAAGAAAAGCAACATCATGATATTGAGGTTGTTGGTTGTCCTGTAAAACCATCCATGTTGAGGTTGTTGGCTGTCCTATAAAACCATCCATGTTGAGGTTGTTGGCTGTCCTGAAAAACCATCCAGATCATGAGCACACACGGGTGGCACGCTGCAGAAGGAAGTGCAATTGTTTTCTCCCATGTTCGCACTAAGGGGGGGAATGTTAGGATTTCATATTATTAGTGCTCACATTATTATTAAAGTTAGATTACAATTATGTGATGTAATTGAGTTGGTATTACAACTCATATTTTTATAATATATTGTTTCAACAATATATTATTATAGAGTTTTGTTGTACCGTAAAATTATAAGCGGGTAAGTTGTTTGTTGACTTCTATTTTCTAGGAAGTAGTTCTTCTTATTGTATTGGCTATATATTAGCCAAACATGGTGTGTAGAGATATAGAAATATAATATTATTGTGTGTTATTTCATGTGTAAATCTGTTGCTGCACTTACAATAATGACCTCTAAATTTAAACACTTTTGTGCTCAAATTTACTTCTTGAATGAACTCTTATCTTTCTCTTTCCTAATCATCAAATCAAATGCAAGGCATAATTTCAGTAGTCTTATTCAATTCACACTCACCTATCATGTAGTCTCTTATTAAGACACAAAAATAAGATCATCCTTTACAAATTTTCCTAGAATAGCTTAACACACTATTATCTTCTAGATATTTAATTTGTATTTCAGGTTCATGTCGGGCATACTATTTTTCCAAACTTATCATGTATACTTAATCATCATCTCATCATTCTACCAATCCCATCATTTTCCAATCTATTTATCTCAGTCTAAAAATATTTTACATATAACTCGTACTTCTCTTTTTCATTTTTATCGGAGCTAATAAGATTTTACATAGACATTTGCACTTTTCCCTAATCTCTCACATTGTTATTTTATTTTCAATAACTCAATCCCTTCTCTATCTTATGTCATCTAAAATCTAAAAGAAAATTTCAATTTTCAATTTCACATGCATATATTTTTCCCTATCTCACATTCCAAGAAGGTCCAAGTTTGATAGGAGAGAGCTTTCAAACTTGTCACTATATACACTATATCAATTTTTGCATTATGGACACTTGAGTTTTTTTATAGCTTTTAAAATTCTTGTCCTTCACCTTTCTCACATTATCTATTCCATTATTGTTTAAGATATCTCACTTGGAAGACATAGTCTTTTTAAATTCCTTCTCTTAGCTTCATGGTTTTCTTAACTAAAGTCATGAACATTATTACATACATTGTTCATTCTATCCAACACATCATTTTTTCTCAAGACAATTGGCACTTTATCGAGATCCTTTTTATTTGATAAACTATCTCTTTAACTTCTTGTCATGTTGCATAAATAATCATTTCAACATTTTCTATTCCAAGACAAGAACAATGACCCTTCCCTTTCATGTTCGAGCTCAAAATAGAGAAAGTAGGAGTTTTAATAGTTCTAAGGATCTTTTGATTCTTCATAAACTCAAACATCTAAAACTATATGATTCCATGTCCTTTCAAATTCACATGATGATCAAGGAGATAGTGACTTAATCAACTTTCTGTGCATTAGCTTATAGCATTGACTATTTACAAGACACTAAAGAAATTGAGCCCACTCCATCACTCTATAAACTATGTCAACATGACTATATTCAACTATTTCCAACTCATTCTTATATCCCTAAAAAATTTACTCAAGCATAACTAGTAGGTTTTAATGTATTCCGCATTATTTCTTATGAGATTTCTGAAGAATTATTTTACATTTATGACAATTTAGGAAACTTGGATTAGCAATGAGAAGGTATATAACAAGTGTTTATTTAATACATGATCTACTCATTGCACTCTAGTAGCTGCTAAGGTATTATTAAAGTTAAATATATCATTCTTCTAATGAAATTTTGTTATAAATCTAAATTTCTAATCCTTGCATATGAAACAAGAGATCAATAATGAATAAATCACAGTGCACAAAAATAGTTTGTTGCCTATGTAATGAAAAAACTAATTCGTGAGGTCTGCTAAGGTAAGCAATTTTTTTCCAATTAAGAATTATATCCTAGCGGCCACTAAGCCAAAAATGTTTTTCATGGTATAGTATATTTATAGAGGAGAAATCATATTAAAAATCTATAAACGATATTAAATAAATCTAGAGTTTACATAATGGATACACAATTATTCTTGTAGAAGCATGTATTTAATTCTAGATAAAGTTGAGGTTTAGTAAATTGGTTTTGAAGAAAATAATTATGTTGTGGTGACCATAAAGCCATGTGAATTTTTGGATTATATTAGAGAGTGCAAAATTAAGTATATATTAATTATTAAATATATAGTGATTAAAATTTATATTTAATAACACATACTATTCTTACCTTCCATGGTATGTAAATTAAAAATGTTGAAGACATTACATTCAAATATTTCTACATGGAAACATGTATATAATTGAAAATAATTATCATACAATTGAATACTTAATATGGTTTTGTAAATTTAATGTACTTTGTTTACCTCATATATTATATTAAAAGGTGTAAGAAAAAACCATGTAAAAATGTAATATGAACTGATTAATGATGTTTCTTTGCATCATCTTAATTAACAACATTAAAATAATTTGGTTCTTGTAACCCATTAAAATTTTGAAAAAGTTTTCCTATGGAACAAGCCATCGTTATCCTAAAAAACCAATTGTAGGATCGAGAATGAAAAATTAAAAATCAAAATACCTAGAGAGAGACATAGAATGGCATAAATGGGAAAGTGTTCAACAAATATAAATACTAGAGGTGAAAATGGATAAAAAAATTCATCAACACACAACAAAAGTTGTGTTTTCATGAAGAAAAAAATAGTTTTGCGTAGAGATCAAATGAAACTAGAAAGAAAGGATTGAATATGGAACATGATTTTGTATGAAAGGGTAGGACTTGTGCAGATCACGATTCGGTAGGGAAAATCCAAGCTGGAATGTCATGCAAAAATAGGAACTAGTAGACTACGAGCAACTAATAGAACCCGGTAAGAAAGGTACACATTTACTAAAAGTTATTTATTTAGTAATATTTGGGATTATATCGTGCTTTATGCTATTGTTGAAATCTCCATCTATTACCTCAAATAAACCATTTTTGTTATTTGACTATTCACAACCTATTTTATTTCTTGCCTTTGCATGTGTCCTTTCTTTGCATCCTTTGTATGCATATATTTTGTGCGTTCTCGCAAAACAAGTTTATAATATGTTAGAATAAATAATTGGGATTCAAATAGTCCACGCTGTAATCTATGACCTATGTGTATTTTTTTAATTTCAAGATATGCTTTTGTTTACAACCAAAAAAAGTAAAAACCCTAATCAATATTTCTCTGAGGTATTTAATAATTTTTTTGGCTCATTCAAAAAAGTAAAATATGAAAACAAAAAGAGAGTTGGATACAAAAATTTAAAATTTTCACTTTCAAATTTTGAATAAAGAAAATGTGTTCACCCTTGAAATTTAAAATATTTGAAAATGTGGGGGATTTCATATTTCAAAATTTTAATTTTTCCCTCTTATATAAATTTAAAAACTTGAATTAAACACAATGCAATTTGTTATTGTCTATATCATATTAGATAAAAAGATAATAACAAATATATTATATAACATATAATAATATAAGCATGATAGAAATATATATTATAAGAAAATAGTAGAAATAAATACTAAACCTACTTTTGAAGTAAAATAGAATACTATGTGGTAATTTACTTTTATTTTTATATCAAAATCAATATCGACATTAGTAGATATAGTGCACGCTAATTTTATATAATTATTTAATTAAAATGTGCCACATGGCAACTTAGACCAAGCTAGTTAGGAAGCAATATCATTGACAAATATTTCAAATCACATTATAAATAGAAAAAAATAGCAGACACTAAACTCCATGACTATGATTTGTTTTTTTAATTACAGGAAAAAGGTTATTTAGCTAGGATCCTACCTAGGAAAAAAAAGGTTCAATACTTGGATAAAGAAATGAGTAAAAAGAGAAATAAATAAATACACTACCTATAAGTACTATACCAAACAAGATTCACAACTGATCTCAAGAAAATTCAAAAGAAAAACAGCACCACGGATAAGCGAAAACAAGACAAGGTCTCAAGGAGGTGGAAGTAGATTTTTTGTTCTTCCTATGATGAATCTTTTTTTATATAACAAAATATTACTCTATAGGAAGAACAATTTTGATACCATCGATTTGTTGATATTTATTTTTTATTAAGTAATAGTCATTATCCTTTATTGCTTCATGATATTGTTGTTCTAGAGGTTGGATCCTATGAATTTCACCAATGACCAACCCCTTAGGTTCCTTTGGAGAAATGGGTTAGTGTGTCTCAACAACCATCTGCATACTAAAATCCTATGAAGAGGTCTCTTAACATGGAGATGATAAATTATTTTAAATGTGAATTATTAAATCCTAATATACAAACAAAATTTGTAATAAGATTCTATTCTTGTCGCTTCGGTCCTGCAAGAATAGCGGAAATATGGTGATGTTCTTTTTTTGGATGGACATGAAATTAGGGAGAAAAGGAGAAAAATAATTCATAGGACCTTAGTATGCACAAATATCTATAATTTTTGTTTTTTTAACACAAATTATGGGTTATGTTGTTTAGAAATATTAGTTTCTATTCACTTAGGGTTCTCTTTGTACCTATCATTGGCAATGTTGAAAACAAATATATAAAAATCAAAAGCTTCAAAATAAAATGGTACTAACAAAAACAAAAACTCATAAATAAAACACACCCACACTATATATTTTTAATTCCTTGTAAAATATCATGGATGTTTTGTAATCCTCAAAAGGATATTCTTAAAGATTCCATGTAAGATGTGGAAAAAAGCTTTCATATAGAGGATAAGAATACTTGTAAAATACCCGGTTCCAAACTTGTTTCTATGATAAACCACCTAAATCCCTATTGTTTCTCATATGATAACATTTTCAATGAAATTTGAAGAACTTAAAGAACCTTTCTATATAAGGTTACACCACATGTCCCACTTCCAATTTCAAGGGTTTTGATGCTTACATTTCAAGGAAACTAAACAAATTTTAATAATTAAAAATAGTAAAAGTGCTTTTCCAGATCTAGAACTAGGCTCCCGCTGAAAGTATCTTCTTATCCATACCACACAAATAAATATGACAATTTAAATTTTTTTACAAAGATTTTTTTTTCTTAGAAACGTAAAATTCTCTCCTCTTGGAACTCACCTCTTACACCAAAATCATCTCCTTAAGAATTCTCACACCCTCCTCCTAGTGGTAAATTTAGCAACTTCCTTCACCTGAATAACATATCATATAAGTATACCATGGTTTTTACCTATAAATTTCCTCCCCTCTTGTTGGTTTGATTTCTTGTAATATTTTACGTTCTCATTTTACAAAAAAAGAATTTGATCACCAACTTTAAGTTTAAAAAAAAAAAAAGTTCCCTTTTGATTGGTTCTAAAAATGACATGGAGAAGCGGAAGGGATTTTGGTATCATCAAGAAGCATTTGCATTTTTAAAAATGTAACTAAAAGGTCTCCAACTTTATCAGTTTTCCTTTTCTAGATAACTCCCTTACTATACAAAAAGAGGAGGTTTGAAACGTGTTAACATTGACCAACACATAATAGAGATAGGATTTTTATAAGATATTCTAAATTTTAGTGCCATGGTATAATGTATGGAAAATGAGGAAGTGTGCGTGAGGCATGTGAATTATTGGTAAAAATGGCCAAAATGAATTAGGTTTCATGGGCTGTAATGATTGTGGGATATGTACAAAATAGGTTTTCCCATTGAAATATTCAAGAAAATGAAATTGAAAGTTATAAATATAGGATAAAATACTTTTGATATGCTCATTTCAAAATCTACTACCACACCAATGTCCACCCCTACTTTCCCTTTTAATCCTTAGATACAAAAATAACCACTAATTTCCTTGTAATATAAAAGGTGTTGGTATACAAATTGATTCTCCCTCAAAGTTTGACCAACATCATTGGTTTGACAGAAAATTAGAAACAAATTAGATCATGGTGAGTCGTGTTGTAGCTGGGGATGAGATCTAACTAGCCCTTTGTCACTCAAATGTGGAGAAATTTATAGAACCCTCAAGAGGATTTGATCTATCCTCACTACTTTAGGTTGTTCCTTTTAACCAAGGTAAGAGAACCTATAGTTTAACCTTTGTTTATTTAAGGAAAGTGATGAATGCTTATGTGCATAAATTACATAGAGAATACATTGGAAAAATATGATCAACACACCAAATTTGACTCTCACGAGTTGTCACTTCCGATCATGGAGATATTTTCACAAGGAAAAGGTTACTAAAGACATTTTGAGACCTTGATTGCTTCTACATGTTTTTGTAACAGAGATTATGCATTTGTATACATACAAGGACAAATAAGGGTCGTATAGGTAGGATTGGTTGTTGTTGAATGAATTTTTGGTGAGTTGTGGGGCGGGATGAGCTTGATTCACTAGATCCTTGAAGAATCTTACAAAATGGAATGTTAAACCAACAAAATGCCATAAATAGCTAGAATGCTTCTTTAACCTGAAATATATGCTTGAATGGAGGCACAAATTAGCACTCTTTCACAAAATATTTGAGTTTCTATCACAAAGGCTCGAGTTAGAAAATCCAATGAAGCATCAAGATCTAAGCCAAATCATGTGTAAGGTACACCCAAAAGCTTATAGACACTTTTTTCAACAGATGATAGAAAAGTGATTTGAAATCATTTATTCCAATCCCAAATGAAATATATTCTAAGAAATGAAATTACAGATGCCACTAAACTGTCACAAGGATTGAGGCCTGTGTGATTGAATCTGATTTTAATACAAGATTGCAATAGAAATAGGAGAAACTACTTGCATACAATCAAAAATAAAACCAACACATTTTGTTCAAGACAACACGCACGAGAAAAACTTGAATTTGATTAAGTCTATTAGCAGGGGAAAGTTTCAAGAATAGTCTCAGAGCTTGTCAATGGATGTACACTTGAAACCACCTTGACAAAATAAAAATTAATACAAAAAGAGATAACCTAGCTTCTCAAATGGCTTCTCAAAAGATAGGCTTAGTCAAATTTTCCTCTTAGGAATTTTCTTCAACCTCTAACACTTCGACCTCAAAATTCTAACTTCCCAACCCTTTTACATGAAAAATTTGTGTCATTTATAATATTTTCAACAAATCCCCTTCTTCTTAAAAGACAAAAACATTTAATGCACCTGTGTTTGCCATGATTCTTTCGTGATTCTAAGAATCAGATATGCAAGAAGTCACCAGGTGCTCGAGGGGGTAAATTTCATCGAATATCTCCCGCATTCAACTCTTTCCTCTAGTAGATCACTCTTTCTTCAAATTTCCAACCACCTCCATCCCTAATCTCACAAATCGGCTCCTTGGATTCTTGGGAGAATAAAAATAGAAAATCCGATCGAGCACGAAAGTCGGACAATTTTAATGGTGAAAGTTGTCCTCCAGATCTTCCCACCAAACTCCAGATATCAACATTAACTTCGTTCTCTGCTTAGCATGTAGAAAATACCAAGAAATAATGGAGACTTGCACTCTCATATGTGTTTCAGAAAAATGGGGAAAAATTAGATTCCAAACTCTCACTACTATTGATCTTTAATTTGAATTTGGGTCGTCCACGTGGTATATTCAAACTTTAGAATAGACCTGGGGGCTTCCTTTGACTTTTTACAACTCTATTGAAAAATGGAAAAGAAAATCATTTTATTTTGCTCTTCTACCCTCGAGAAACAAGGCGACATGTGTAAAAATTTGGTTGGAGGGGAACCGCGACCTAATTCTACCATTTTACTCTCTTTTTGGAAAAGGGAAAAAATTTCAAGTTTTCGCCATAGCTCCACCCTTGGGAGATGTGTCCGACACGTGTCCAAATGTGATTTGAGTGGACACACACTTCTATTTTTACTTTCGACTCTTTTCTCCCAAAGGAAATTTTTCTAAATTATTGCCAAGAGCCCTTACCTCCGCCGTTGATAAAGGTAAAACATTGACCTTTTCCCTCATCGAGTATGCGGGCCATTTTGAGATTTTAATCCTTAAGGGCAAAAATCCAAGTTGACTCCAATGGTCTACCTCCCCACCTCGGGAATTTTCAAACTACCACACGTCATCATGGTGCTCGTTTAGATGGTACAAAAAATTTGATACTTTGAACGAGCACGAGCTTACCACATGTCTTGTTCTAGAAAGGTTTGTCTAAATTCTTGAATCTCAGTGGAAGGCACCACATGTCATGCTCTGAGGCAGTCTCCTTTGGCCATTGAAAAGTTTAAGAAAAATACAAAGCAAGTGGAGGCCTCCATGTGTCATCCTAGTGCTACTTTAAAATGAAACTCAAAGGCCGGTCCCCGAACATGTGCGGTTCCTCCATGTGTCTCCATGATGCAACTTCAAGATGGTGCCCAATGTAGAGCCCATGAATGAGTGTGAGCTAACCATGTATCTTTTTCAGCTAAACTGTATCAACTGCATAAAAAAATTTCTAAGTCTGGGCCAAGCAATGGAAGCCTCCATGTGGACACATTTTGAGTTGAGGCTTTTCATAGATTGTTTTGAAGTATCCAGCTAAGCTGAATTTAAATAAAAGGTTCCACATCCCCTGTAGATGTAAGGATGAAAATTTGACCATGAGAAATTCCCATCAAACTGTAAAATATAGAAAAATGACCATTTGAGCTTGGGAATGAAATTTTCTTCAAGGACAGAAAGTTAGAGAATGTTACAAGGCTCAAATAATTTCTTTAAGGACACATCAATTCATTATTCTTCAAGGATTTAAGGTAAAAATTACAAGAAAGACAAATCCCGATCGTGGAGCATAGAAAACATGGGAGAACCCAAGTTTTTGAAGGAACAGAGCATGAGAGACTCAAAATATTGACACTTCCCGGAGGAACAAAGAAACAAGGATCAAACCATGGACCCCTAAGTTATTTACGACCCGGGAATAGAATAAAAATGGTAACAAATATTTACCGGGAATAACACGGGAAAAATAAAGTGACAGAGGCCATAAATCAATCGATTTTCAAAGGTGAATACCGGCGAGACAATTTTGAGCACCAACACTAGCTCCGATTTAAGGATGGGCACTCCCTATGAGTGCCACAAGAATAAAGGTAGACCAAGTGCCAAGGATAGCCATTGGGTAACACGGTCATCATGTAGAGCAAAGAAACAAAGCCATCTCCAAAAATGAATAGAGAGACCTAGCAAAAATAGGTCACCAAGGACCAGAACGAGAAAAACACAAAAACAAGAAACAAACAATCGACTATACACTGTACAAAAGATGTTTCCCTGATTCAAAGAAAACAATCAAGGAAAATATTCAAGTGCCTGCCATCTTGGGTATGACCATGCCAAGAGGTTCTGATATGCTTTCATTAACTAGAAATATACCTCCTTTTCTTCTCTATTTAGTTTGTAAACCATTCATTGTCTCTGAAGCTCCTTCATTGTGTTTAAGTCAAATTCTATAACATTTTTCAAGGCTGAATCATAGACTAAATTCCCATAATAAACAACATACTTAGGAGCTCTTTTTTCAACACTTTCATACTCCCTGAAATCCACAAAACTCACAAAGTTGTTAAGATCAACATCTGCTTGCAAAACTTCATAAGATGCATTGCTTGGGTCTTCAATCAGGTACAACATCTTCTTCTCTCCATATAATTTCACCAAGTTTCCTTCAATGGGGATAGTGGCATAAGACATGTCCATTTTCACACTACCACCAACACTTGCTACCCACTTTCTTGACAACAACATCCCCACTTGGCAGGGCAGTCAACAATGACTACATCAAGCTTTAAGTTCCTTCCAGGATAAGATGCAAGTTACACAACTAGATCTTTGACACATCCCACCACTGACACCTCTCTAGATTCCATGGTAGTGCCCTTCCCATATGACGTTATTACTTTAATATTCAGCTCATTCATGACTTCCACAGGCATGACATTGCATGATTCTCCCGAGTCAAACATATAGTTATATAACAACTTGTCTTTGATAACCAGGGTAGTGAAAAATGGATCCACATTCAAATGCAATTTAACCAAATAAGTTCCTAAATAAACCTCTAGTGTTTCCCCAAGCTCTTCCAACACGGCAATAAGAAGGTGAATCCCAACCTTGTTTACATCTCTTCCTTGTATGATCTCTTCCTCTTTGAATCCTAAATATTCAAAATCCCTCTTCTTGTGCTCAGGGATCCTAAGCAGCTCAAAAGTTGGGATAGGAATTTTGATTTGACTAAAAACTTGGACAATGCCATATGGGAAGATTTGGGTAAAGCAACACTAGGAGAAAGGTTGAAAAATTCATCGATGGAATAAGATTCATTTCAGTTTGGGCATGGGGAGGAAAACATGTTTTGCTTGGGGATACAAGATCTCTACTAGATGCATTTTTCTTTGGGTTTCTTTGGTAAGAAATGGGAATTTGACTTGGATTATGGCCCCTTGGAAGCTTTACTTCGGCATTGTGCTCATTTTCTTGGGCAACCACAACATTCATTAATAGCTTCCTATCTTCTTTTGAAAGAACTCCTCCATCATATTTTTCAATCATTAATGCCCTCAAGTATTCAAAATCATTAGTGGGCAATTCAAAATGTTGTACGTTGTCTACTTATAAAGTATGAGAGGGAGGAAAAATAGGTACCCGATGGATGCAATCCTAAAAATTGCAACATGTTCTAGCACTTATTACCTCAATTGAAGTTGATTCCCTTGGTGAACTTGTGGGGATTTCCATCATGCAGGAATCATCATCAATTTCATCATTTGCTTCTTCTTCTTCTTCTTCTTGATCTTCTTCACAAGGAGCATGAGGCATGAAACATTTGTCACACCAATCAATGACATCTGTCTCCTCCACCACAAGTAACTCTGGAAGCTAAAGAATCAGGTACCATTCTATTATCCATGGTCGGGATTGTCTATTTCCAAATCCAATAGGTCCCTTGCCTCTGTCATCAGATATTTGGTGATTTTGAACCTGTCTTGGCCTTGCTACTTGTGTTGACCCTATGAGCTCTACCCAATTCCTTCTCGGTCCTGTGCTATCTTGTAGGAAATCTCTTTGACAGCCCCTGCCAAAGTCTTCACAACTTCTTCCAAATCAGTAGCCTTACTTGTTTGGGGTTTTTCTAGGTTAACCAACTTTACACCTTCCCTCTTTGGAGGCTTTCCAATTGCCTTGATATTTTTCTCTATTTGCAAAGCCATGGTGAAGGCCTACCTCAAATTTTTGGGGTTTTTGTCTCTTAAATAATATGCAGCCTTTTTATCAAATGCATTAGTATATTTGATCAAACATGACTCATCACAAGGCCTTATCTAATAGGAAATCTCCTCAAAGTCTAATTAAACTTTGTGTAGAAATCATGTATCTTGACTCATTAGAATTATTTTTTGATGTTTTTTAAATTCTGTCAAAAGAAACCTAGGGACAGTCCTATCACCATATTGCAATCTAAATGCATTTCTCATCTCAGTCCAAGAATCAATAGAGTTATCTGACAATGTTTTATACTAGTCCCTAGCATCCTCTTCTAAGGTATGGATAAACAACTCGATATATACATCTTCATGTTCAATCTAAAAATATTCCATCATATTGATAAAAATATTTAGATGTTGATCACCAGTAATAACATCATTTCATTGGAACTTTGGCATTCTATTCCTCACATCTTGAGGCACTGTATTTGGATATCCAGCCATTCCCACAAAATTTATAGGTCCAATGATGTTTACAAAAAAAGGGGGTCTAGGTGGGGGCTTTGCCTTGTTAATTAGAGAAGGTGACCTCGAGGGGTGAAAAGCGATGAGGGGCTAAGTCTCCTGGAACACAGGAGTATAATTTTCAAAATAGACACCCCCTAAAGACCTTGTCTCTTGGAAATATCTATCAACCTTAGAAAACACAGCTGTAGAGTGTGAACAAAACCATTTAAAATCAAATGAAGGCCCCTCTCCATGTGGAGAGTTGAATTCCGCAAAGAGGCTACCTAATTCAAAGTCACTTAAATGGAAATCTTCACAATGGAGATCCCTCTCCTTGTCTGTTGATCCCCAACATCTCTCCGAGGATTTTCTTCCTTCGATTTTGATTTTCCTAGCTCGGAAAAAATGTCCTAGCAGGATCCCTAATAAAGAAATATCTTCATCCTTTCAGCTTTACAAACACTAGTAACAAATCTGACTTTGACAGAGTTTTAAGACACTGTACTCGTTAAAAATAAGATCAATAGGGAGTCACCACTAAGGATTTCCATCTTAGCTGTGAAAATGCACTAAAAATGATTTGTCAAATGCCTTTCAATGCTAGAAAGCGGAAATGGAAAAATTTGAGCTTTCTTTACCCGGATGTATCAAATGAAAGCTAGTGCATTAGGTGTGGAAACTTAAAAACTACACATAACACTTAGAGCATACAAGAAGTGTCTTCTGGGGTTTTGATTTTGAACTAAAGTCCCTAAACAATGCAACTCAGGTGTTGGTATCCAAATTAATTCTCCCTCAAATTTTGAGTAGCATCACTGGTTTGACAGAAACTTAGAGACAAATTAGATCATGGTGAGTCATTTTGTAGCTAGGGATGAGATCTAACTGGCCCTTTGTCACTCAAATGTGGAGAAATGGATAGCACCCTCAAGAGGATTTGATCTATCCTCACTATTTTAGGTTGTGCCTTTCAACCAAGGTAAGAGAACCTATTTTGTAACCTCTGTTTATTTATGGACAATGATGAATCCTTCTTTTCATTAAATTTCATAGAGAATACCTTGGTAAAATATGATCAACACACCAAATCGACTCTCACTAGTTGTCACTTTAAGATCGGGAGAAATTTTCACAACAAGGAAAAGGTTAATAAAGAAATTTTGAGACCCTGATTGCTTCGCATGTTTTCGTAATAGAGATTATGCATTTGTATACATACAAGGACAAACATGGGTAGTACAGGTAGGATTGGTTGTTGTTGAATGAATTTTTTTGTGGGAGGTGGGGCAGGGTGAACTTGATTCACCAGATCCTTGAGGAATCTTACAAAATGGAAGGTTAAACCAACAAAATGCCACAAATAGCTAAAATGTTTCTTTAACTAGAATATGTGCTTGAGTGGAGGCACAAATTATCACTCTTTCACACAATCTTTGAGTTTCTATCATGAAGGCTCGAGTTATAAATTAGAACAATGCATCAAGATCTAAGCCAAATCACACCTAAGGTACACCCAAAATATTACAACCTCTATCAATAAATGATAGAAAACTGATTTTAAAACATTTATTCCAATCCAAAATGAAAGCTCTCTGAGAATTAAAATTATGGATGCCACTAAACTATCGAAATGATTGAGGCATTTTGATTTAATCAAATTTTAATACAAGATTGCAATAGAAAAAGAGAAAATACTTACACACATTCAAAAATTAAACTAGCACATTTTGCTCAAGACAACACGAAAAAAATCAAATTTGATTAAGTCTATTAGTAGGAGAAAGTTTCGAGAATAGTCTCGAGCTTGTAAATTGATGTACATTTAAAACCACCTTGACACAATAAAACTTAATACAAAAAGAGATAACCTAGAATCTCTAATGGCTTCTTAAAAATAGGCTTAGTCAAATTTTCCTCTTGGTAAATTTCTACGACCTCTAACACTTTGACCTCAAACTTCAAACCTCCCAACCCTTTTGCACGAAAAATTTGTGGCATTTATAATATTTGCAATAGAGCCCCTTCTTCCTAAAAGACAAAAACATTTAATGCATTAGTGTTTTCCATGATTCTTTTGTGATTCTCATAATCAAATTTGCAAGAAGGCACCAGTGCTCGAGGGGGCAGAGATCATCGAATATCTCCCACATTCAACTCTTTCCTTTGGTAGATCACTTTTTCTTCAATTTTCTAACCACCTCCACCCCTAATCTATCAAATCTCGCTCCTTGCATGCTTGGGAGAATAAAAATGGAAAATCCAATAAAGCATGAAAGTCGGACCATTTTATTGGTGAAAGATGTCCTCCAGATCTTCCCACTAAACTCCAAATATCAACATTAAATTCCTTCTCGGATTTGAGTGTAGAAAATACCAAGAAATCATGGAGACTCGCACTTCCAGGACATGTTTCGAGGAAAAGTGGGGAAAAATTAGATTCTAGACTCTTAGTTATCATTGATATTTACTTTGAATTTGGGTAGCCGTCCACGTGGCAGATTCAAACTTTAGAATAGACCAGGGGCTTCCTTTGAATTTTTACAACTTTTTGGAAAAATGGAAAAAAATCCATTTTTCTCCGCACCTCCACCCTCGAGAAACAAGCCTGACATGTTTCCAAATGTGGTTGGAGTGGAACCACGACCAAATTCTACCATTTTACTCTCTTTTTGGAAAAGGGAAAATTTTCCAAGTTTTCCCCATAGCTCCACCCTCGAGAAATGAGCCTGACATGTGTCCAAATGTGATTCAAGCGGACCGAAATTCTATTTTTACTTTTGAATCTTTTCTCCCAAAGGAAATTTTTCCAAATTTCCCCGAGAGCCCACACCTCTGCCATTGACCAGGGGTAAAACATTGACCTTTTCCCTCATCAGCCTTTGGTCATTTTGAGATTTTAATCCTTAAGGGGAAAATAATCCAAGTTGCCTTCGATGGTCTACCTCCCCACCTCTTTGACTTTTCAAATTGCCACGTGTCATCATGACGCTCCTTGAGATGGTCCCAAAATTTGATACCTTGAACGAGCGGGGGCTCGCCATGTGTCATGTTCCAAAGTAAGGTTTTTCTTAATGTTTGAAGCTCGGTGGAGGATGCCACATGTCATGCTCCGAGGAAGTCTCCTTTGACCATTGAAAAGTCTAAGAAAAACACAAAGAAAGCAGAGGCCTCCATGTGTCATCATGACACTTCTTTAAAACGAAACTCAAAGGCGGCCCCGAACATGCGCAGTTCGTCCATGTGTCTCCATGATGCAAGTTCAAGATGGTTCCCAAAGTAGAGACCTTGAATGAGCATGAGATCACCATGTGTCCTATTCCACCAAACTATACCAACTTCATAAAAATTCTCTAGTGGGAAAACAATGGAAGCCTCCATGTGGACACATTTGGAGTTGATGCTTTTCATAGATTTTTTTGAAGCACCCATTCAAGCGACATCCAACCAAAAGGTGCCACGTCCCTTGTAGATGCAAGGATGCAAATTTTACTTGGAGAAACACCCATGAAATTGTAAAATATAGAAAAATGACCATTTGAGCCTGGGAATGAAATTTTCTTCAAGGATAGAAAGTTTGAGTATGTTACAAGGCTCCAATAAGTTCTTTAGGGACACATCAATTCATTCTTCTTCAAGTATTTAGGGTAGAAATGTCAAGGAAGAAAATTCTCGATCGTGGAGCACATAAAACATGGGGGAACACAAGTTTTTGAAGGAATAGAGCACGGGAGACTCAAAATATAGACCCTTTCTAGAGGAACAAAGAAACAATGATCAAAGCATGGACCCCTAAGTGATTTATGACCCAGAACGGAATAAAAATGGCAACAAAGATTAAGCAAGAACAACACGGGAAAAATAAAGTGATCGAGGCCACAAATCGATCGATTTTAAAAGGAAAATAGGTTCGAGACTATTTTGAGCACCAAAAAAGGAATGTAAGAAAATTCAAGAATAAATCAAGAATGCGTCATCTATTTGAGCTTCTCTAACACGTCATCACACTATTGTTTCTCTCTAATAAACATTGTTCAAAATTTTAATTTCAAAATCACGGCCCAATGTTTATAATGACACAAATATATTATTAGGGTATTGCATAGGTATATTCTAAGGTATATCTTTAGAGATGAAATATTTTGTAACTCTAAGATACAAATTTACAATTGCACTTGTAATAAGTAAGAAGAATAAAATATTATTATTTTTGGAGGAAGAGAAATCTTGAGGCCATGAATTTGGAAATTTCATATACTTTGTAGTAGTTTGGTCTTTACCACATGCAATTGTGATAATGTGTTTGATAAAATGGTCATTTTGGTGTCCTTGATTAGGGTATATGATGGTAATTAGCTTCAGATGGTTCTATCAAATTAAGGAATGTGACCGATTGAAATAAAAATCTTAATGGTGAAAAACCATAAGATAAGGAGGTGAAGACTGGATTTGTGGCTTTGGAGAGTTGGGGGAATATCGGTATTCATAACTAGGAAAGGTCCCCCTCTAATTAAATGCATACAATCCTCCTACATTTAGGTATTTCTATATCTTGGGATAAATTAAGTTTATATTCAAACACCCTATGCTTATATTCTACTATAATGGAAACATCACTATCAAGTTATGCACTTCTTCTTCTTCTTCTTCGATACTTGTGGTTAGACTCTCCATATCTCTCTATGTCTAAGGTAATAATAGTAAGCTGTAGTTTGGTTATTACATCTATTGTCACATGAAATTCATATGATATGATATGATATGAATTTTATGTTTATTACAGAGGATGTAACAACTAATTTTGAGATTAAAAATCTGGTGCAAGTACATGTTTTGGGTCATAGAAACCCCCGACAAAGGGAAACAATTCCAAATCTGGTTATACGGAGTGTGGATGTTTTAGCGAGACATAACACATGGATATTTTGGAGTTATACTAGATATTATTTCAATGGAAACAAGCTAGGGAGTTACCAAACTAGTGACTTTTGAGGCTTACTTAGCTATCAACCCTCTGAGGCAGTCCTATCTGTACTCATAGAGTGTGTGCTTAACCAATTTTAGAACATGGATTTCTATGGCATTTCCCTACGATGACTTCAACATTAAAAGTATATATTCATCTTGGAATAATTTTGATCCTAGTCACTTTGTTGTTAATAGGCAATGAGATAGTGATTTAGGTGAATATTTTGAGAACTAACAAGATTTTTATATGATGAGTATGGATGCCATATACTCCCCTACTTGTGTAGGTAAGGCTATACCTCTTGCTGATGTAGAGGATTTGAATTACCTTCCTCTTATTTCTCATTCTCTTGATTATAAAGAGAACCTTTAAATCATCATTCTGGTTCACTCTAATGAAAATGTAAATCCAAATAGTGATGCAAATTGGACTATTGTGGATAAAACTAAGAAAGGGAAAATTGTAAAAGATCCCCTTAAAATGTAATTAAGATCCAATAGGAAGGAGCATCATTGATGATATGGAAAATTGTTGTATTATTGTTCATACTTTGTTGTTTGTGTTACGGTTATTTTAGGGTTTCTATTGGTGGGGTCATATTAAGGTTTGAGTGCCTTAAGAAGTACTCGAGTGTATGTCCCCCTCTCCAGGACCATCTACCCACCTCCTTGTGCATGTTTTTTAAAATATTATAGTATAACTTTTAACATATTCAATTAAAGCTATAAAATATTTTTCTTGCATTTTCCATAAAAACTATCAATGAAATCATCATAATTTATGAAATGCCTTTGTTCATAAAACTATATGTGAAACATCCTTACGGGTCCCTTGATGGACTGAAGAAGCTCTGCAAGTGGTAATGAAGAAGTGGTTGCAGGTTCTAGTTGTAACATAAAGTTAACGGATGATGTGTCCTCGCCCTCACCGCAAACTTTGAAACCTAGAAGTGTTCCCTTCTTAACATAATTTCCAGCGAAAAAAACAAATGGCCTTTACTAAGAAAAATCCTAGGGCCTAAAAAATTCCAAGAAACTCTAATTTGAGAGGGTTAAATACCAATCTCATTTCATATTGCATTCCAATCAAACAATCCGCATGGAGCAACTGCAAGACTTGTCATGGATTCGAGAGAAGACATAGTTTATCCTTATATTACATGTTTTTACACTCTAAGAGAATGGATCCCTGCAACCTCATCTCATATATGATTGGTTAAGAAGCGTACAAGGCATCTGTAAAGGCTGGTTCCAAGTGGGAATTTAGTGGACATAGTCTTCTTTTTTAAAAGAAATAGAAAATTACATCGCATCTCTTACAACATAGTTATAATAATGGAGATGTGAACTAAACAAGATAAAATGGCATGTTTTACACTAGAAGGAAGTGAATATCTAATCTTGATCTCTTACTAATCAAAAAGACTAATAACCCAAGTCCTTAACAAAATTGTAAATCTGAAGAGTCAAGAATTATTTCACATCGTGGTCTCTGCGTGATTGATAAAAAACATCATAAAATCTTGGAGATACAAAATATGTTTCCATTTTGAGATGAGATTCAATTATAGTGAAAAGATCATTATGATCGACTATTCACAAATATGCAATGTAAAACTAGAATTACATTATATAGAATTACCTTTGTTTATATGTGTGTGTGTGTGTGTGGTCTAATGGTTGGTTATTTTAATTATTTTGCAAAGTGGCAGAGCCGAATACCTTTAGCCGACCTAATATTCTATTTTCAATTTATGGCATACCTCCCCACCGTGCGCCTTGGAAAACTACCTAGGTTCCCTAGGGTATGAAATTCCTTTATCTTTTGGAAAATGGTAGAGGCTTCTTCACTTGATCCTCATGGTTTTATCTTTGTCTCCATTTGTAACATCTTATTATGGGGTATGGGTCCCCTCAACCCACATTTACCATACTAAAAATATCATGAAGTGTATTAAATAATTTATTTTGATTTCTCGAGGTATTCTCCTCGAACTAGATTATAGTTGATTGAATTTATAAAGAATTATCATAACAAGTTGTATTGGAGCATCATTTTTAAAAATCCTTGATGTATCTCACACCAATCCACAAGTGTTTTGGAGATTATTTCAGGGGTGGTAAAATTTTAACTCCAAATTTCATACTTTTTTATATGATTTTCTTTAGTTTTATAATTTCATTATTTTAGAAAAATTGAATTCATATGCCAAAACATTTAAAATTATTTTGAGTTATTTAAATTTTTTGAAATCTCATAAAATTTGAGGTATGGTCCATTCTTTGTATTTTCAGATTTGAGATACTTTATATTTAAAAACATTCATGTCAAATTTGGTCAAAGTTAGTTAACGGTGGAAAATACATTTCAAATATAACACATAATATGATGTTTTATTATTACTACTCACTTTGGATAATTTCACCCTTATATTGGTAATAAATATAGAACTAGAAAAAAATCACATTAGTATTCATGACTTTTGAGAGAGATAAATTTTCATCAACCATTGATCCCAATGATGTTCTTCATTTTCCACCACCTATGATAATTGGTAACACTCTTCTAGGATGTGAAACAAGTTAAGTTTATCCATGAGAATTGTTTTCCTAATTTTCTACAGATTTGAATGAGGGTTTAGATAGGTTTTACAATGATATCATTTGTGAGTTAAAAAACCTTAATTAATCCACCTCATACAACCAATCGACACACATGAATCGTATAAAATGATATTATTTCGAGTTAGAAAAATAAACAGAAATGATTTCAATACATTTCATTGACATGGTGGGACCACAAGCCACCATAAAAAAATTTAACATGTGTCCGTCCGGTTAAAAAATCCTAGTTTGCATGCATCACTTTTTTTTGGTTTCATCCACTTTCACTCCATGTTCATAGTGAATATTGAACAATAAATAAAACTTAATATAGAAAAAATTATTTGCAAGAGTTACTAAAAAGAGTCTTCTAATATTACTATTGGATGAAACCTTAGTAACATAAAAGGAAATTAAGGTGACAAGGTGAGTTCGCTAATATTTTTTCCTTATTCTATAAAAGAAAGTAAAAATTACATTCAAGAGAACTATTATCTAACAGAAGTTCACATGTGTTGAGGGGTGATAGATTTGTAACTTTGCTTCTCCCTCACTTTTTTTGATAGACAATTGAGACACCTCTCGGGTTATGATTCCCCTTTTTGTGAGGTGAATATCTAGATTACTAAGATTGGTTCCTTTTTTGGAGTATCCCTAAACTAGATATGTGGGGTTAAGGGTAAGAAGATGAATAATAAATTTGTAAAATCAATGGGGTGATACACAAAAGGTAGTTAAGGGATTTTTGATAGAGGATATACACAATACGATGATAATAAATGAAGTAAATAATATCTAAGGGGTTGTTGTTAACTTCAAGGAAAATACTGATATGCTAAGGGATTTCTCACAATAACAAGACATAAATTTCACACTAAAATTAGCATAACACCTAATTGTAGAAAGTTTAAATAGCCTAAACAAGCATAAATAATTCAATTAATAAATTAAAATTAATAATTATCTGAATACACACCACTTTAAATTTGTAGAAAGGTCAATCAATTGATTCTCATATAAGGAAAAATCATAAAAAAGATCCTCCAACACTCTATAACATCAAGAAGTCCTCTCCATGCTTTGTAAAAACACAAAATGTATAAAAATATTCACCCAATTCTCCTAGAAATAAAATCAATTCTAAACTCCTACTTACATGATAATTTTAGCCTTTAAGTGATTAGAATAATAAAATGACTAAAATTACATGTTGTACATGAGGATAAAAATAGCCTTTCCCTCAAATTTTACTCTTATTCAAACTGATTTTACTCTTCTATTTTCCTTCTTGAAAAGTTATAGCTCTTTTGGAAATATTAAGGTATTTGGGATAAAGGTAAGTTATTCTTAAACTTTATTACAAAAGGCATGCCACTAGCATGTGTGCATAAAGTATGAAACTTTGTGTTCTTGATGTATCTGCCACCTGTGCATGAAGGTAATTTTTTCATCTTGTATACTTTAAAGTATTTTGGAATTTTCAAAGGTAATTAATCACCTTATCTTATCTAAAAGGGGATCTTTTTCTTATCCTAGCCCCACATTTCTTCTTTAGCACATAATCATAGTTAAGAACTTTAAAATGACACTCCTTTGTGGGTTTCAAACTAAGACTAAACAATTCACCACCACTATGGAAATATTAATGATTAAAATTTAAAACTACCCCTTTCATGTGTCAGGTGGTGTAACACCCACTTCATGTGCCGACATGGACCCAAGAAAAACCTAGGGTTAGCTAGAAAAATTATGGATTTTTTTAGAAGCATGTCTACAAAAGGTTTCAAAAAAACAATTGCTTCATTAATGTTTCTAGTCAATTATATTTAATAGATAAAATTTTCCCATTATAACAATTATTAAACCCACATTAAACTTTAATGAATTTAATCTAACTAAGCATGGAAAATTTCCTAAGTGTTATTTAAAGAAACAAGATTAATTCCTACTATAGTTGAATATCCCCCATGGGATGTCAAGGGTAAAAGAGTCCAATAAATAAATACTATATTTGTTTAATCCCACAAGGTTAAAACATTTAACAAGGTTCCCTTTCAAACACGGGGATTAGGATAATAACATACTCCTACCCCAAAAAGGCCTCTTAAAAATTCAACCCATGTATTTTAGAATTAAAACATTTAAATTAAATTTCAAATTCCACTCACCCACTCCCCACCTAATTTTTATAGGGATGAATCTCATCCCTTGGATGGATTCATTTAGGACCCTTGATGAGGAAAAGGGAAACTAACCCTAAAGCATGCTTAAGAATGCTTCTCTCTCTTTTCATTTGGCTCATTGTTTCTCTTTTGTTTTGCAGGTTATTGGAGGAGGATGGGAAGCCATTAAAGGCCATTCCAAGATTTTGAAGAGGCTTACAAATTTTATTATTTTCTCATTTTGTGAATACCCTCATTTAGGGTTTTAAATGTATTTATATATTCTATTTATCTCATTTTTCTTTGTTTTTCCCAAATGGGCTTATGGGTTTTGCCCATTTCATTGATATAGTTAAGATTTGATAAGTGTTTCCATTTTAGGTAGATGAATATATACATACATACATACATACATACATACATACATATATATATATATATATATATATATACTTTTGCATACCTATTTATATGTATATGTTTATTTTATTAAATATTAGCTTGTTGTAGATGTGAAATAAAAGTGTGAGCCACGATATATATATAGGTTGCGGTTAAGGTAAGGTTCGACATATATAGGTTCGATATATATATATCGTGGCTCACACTTTTATGTATATATATATATATATACATATATATATATATATATACATATATATATATATATATATATATATATATATATATATATATATATATATATATATATATATATATATATATATATGTATAGATCCATGCTTTATATGAATTCTTTGGCTATAGCTAATAATAGCATACTTTTATTAATACTATATTAAAATTTATATATTTTAATATTAATAAGTTCATTAATATCAAATATTTAATTATTAATAATATAGATAAAAAAATATTATCCCTACTAACAAAAGTAATAAAGGAATATAGTTAGCACTATTGACAAATAAATACTTGCACTTGCTTTCTCCTTTAACAATTTGATAACACTTGTATAGGGGTAAAATAGATTTCATTTCATTTCCCTTACTAACTTGTAATGGATTTACAATGAATTTTAAATGAGGATAACATACTAAAGTTAGAACTTAGATCACTTCATTGGCCTATTTCAAGACTAATTAAAACTTAAGTAATTTCCATCTATTTGAATAAAGTTTAAAATATATTTCATCCACTATATGAAAATGAACCAATGCAACTTATTTCACTACATGCCTTTGAGTAATATAATGAACTTTAATATTTCTTGACTTCCTACAACATAAGAAATTTCCTTTATTTTTATAACCATTCTCACAACCAAGTTTAACAAGGTTTTTAATAAGTTTTAAATGAGAGTTACTAACTTTTCAATAAAATGTATACACTTTTGTGATAATTAAAACAACTATAATGAGATAATATGATTCCCTATTATAGCTTCTTTTCTATTTCAAAAATACTAGTTTTACAAACACATTTCTTTCTTTCCCCTTTTCAACATACCACTACAACAATGAAGGTAAACTTCCTCTTCCCACAATACAACTTTCAATATAACTTTTACACATGATTTCCATTTTGATTATTTTCTTTCCATACTACGATTTTAAAGAGAAAGGAAGTTTTACAACTCTTCCATGAGTTTCCTTGAAATAATATTACAATTGAAAATATAATATTTCCTTTAAAATAAAACACAATATTACAGGCCTTCCACCTTTATTGGGAATAACAAGAAGATCTAAACATAAGGAACAATTTCATAAGGATATTAGCAATGCTCCATGTTTCACATCACCAACAAGAGAGCTCCACCATGATTCATTTGATCACAACAAAAAGGTGGGGGAGAGACAACACTCTCCACCCAACCAATAATTCCAATGAGGAGGAGAAGCCATCCTCCTCATTGGCCCCCGAGCCCCAACCACATTGCAATGAAAAATGGATTCAACTCATGGAAACAAAAAGATTCCACATCACAATACAAGATTTTACAACCATACCAAAATACAACAATACAACTACAATCACAAGAAGGAAGCAACAAAATACACAAGGCTTCAACATGCAAAAGCCAAAGGAGTAAGATCTATGGGGAGGTCACTTATGCCTCCCAATGGGAAATGGGTGCCCACCTACAACCCTCAAATGGATTCAACTCATGGAAACAAAAAATATTCCACATCACAATACAAGATTATACAACCATACCAAAATACAACAATACAACTACAATCACAAGAAGGAAGCAACAAAATACACAAGGCTTCAACATGCCAAAGCCAAAGGAATATGTTTTATGGGAGGTCACTTATACCTTCCAATGGGAAATGGGTGCCCATCTACAACCCTCAAATAATATCTCAAAACCCCTACACACTCTTATGCCTCCCTCAAGTACCTATTATTCCTCCCACATTCTCTTATGCCTCTCTACAATCTCTTATGGCTCCCTCATAAAAATAGACCAAGTAAGAAATGCAAGCAATTTCTTGTCCAAGGTGGGGTACCCACCCAACTCACTCAAAACATGAAATGAAATCTTATGCCTCCCACATGTAATAACCCCATAGTCCCCTCATACAACACAATTAAGGAATCTACCCAAGAACCAAACAAGCATACTAAAACAACCAAAAACATGCACATATACACAATTTAAAAGGAAATTATTTTACAAGAGTATAGCTCCTACCTTTCCATGGTAGAGCTTGATCTAAGAGATCACACACTAAGCTTCTTCAATTCCAAACAATCACCAAGAAGCTCCAACAAATCCACAAGCACTCCAAAATCTTCTAACTCCCAAAAATGCAAGAGCAAAAAGAAATCAAGTAACCCCCAAATAAGCAAAAGAACTTGAATAAATAGAAAAGGGAGAGAGGAGGGTGAGGTGGCTCCATGTAGGATGCCACATCACTCATCCTCAACTCCACCTCACAAGTCAAACCTCAACCCCAATGCACCATAAATTGGTGGGTGAGAGGAATGACAATTTACTTACACACACAATCCAAGCCCACACCCCCTAAGGACAAAATTTAATTTCAAAAGGAAAGTGCAATAATATTTTACCTTTTTATCTTCCCAAAACACATAATGGGGTCTATTTTTGACCCCTCAACCCATAGGTAGGGTTGGTATAGCAATTTAAGAGGTGTGGGACAAGTTTAATTTGTCCCGGCACGATCCTCAAATACTGGCCCTTAAGGCCAAATTTGAATTTCCAGGAAGGGTGTAGTGTAAAAACTCAAGATCACAAGAACTCAACTCATAACACAATATCCAAGACCCATCTAATCTAATAAATTAATTCCTTTTTAACCATTCTTAATTCATTTAGTAAACTAATTAATTTACTAATCTAAAAATAAATCAAGTAATTTATAAAAAGAGAATACATCACTAATTTTCACATACTAAATTAAATAATGGAAACAAAATGAAGGAAAACACATAACCCCTTGGTCACAATTGGAGGTGATTCCCCCCCATGGGAACCCCCTAACAACAATTCAAACACACACACAATGAAATACATGTTTCCATGGTGACCCTTATTGAATTCATGTAGGATTCTAACGTGGTTGGTCTATAATCCCCCGATGTTTGTTGTGACATGTTTACCTACAAAACACATAATTCCTCCTTCAGCCTCGTGGCCGCATCAAAACATTTAAAATAAATATACAATATAACTCCACAATCATCTATATATGAATAAAAACATCATCTAGGCATGTAACAATATAATTTATAATTTCTAAAAACATCTCAATTTTACATTTCATCAATATCCATATGATCATAAGATTAGTTCAATTATCTAGGTCTACTCATTATGAAGAAAAAATATCGTCATATATATAAAATATATAAATATAACCATGTCAACGGCATATTAACATCAATATAAAATATCTCTAATAATTTGCATGCATCATGTATGCCACAAAATCAACAACAATGTAGTATGACTAACATCTAACATCATGCTAAATAAAAATCTACAATAATATCCATAAGTATAGTCAACGGTATAAAAAAAATAAATAAAAAAGGGTGTCAAAGGGACATGGGCACTACATCCCCTTCCCTTTAGACTCTAATTCCTTCTAGAAGTCAATGGAGTAGGTGTGGAAATTTAACTCATAGCAATGTAGCATCCTCCCATGTAGCCAAAGTCTCATCATATATGTCCCACTAGACTCAAACCTGGTCAATCTCTCTACCTCAAAGGCCTAGGATCTTGTGCTCTAAAATATAGATGGGCTCCACCATCACCTTCCCCTGATCTTACACCTGTAAGGAGGTCCAATCTAGTACATGAGAAGGGTATATAATATATCTCCTAAGTACAAAAACATGAAACACATCGTGGACATGAGACAAGCTGGGTGGCAATGCTAGATGATAAGCCAAAGGGCCAATACACTCCAAGATCTCAAAGGGACCTAAAAATCTAGGAGAAAGCTTAGAACCTTTTTCGTAATGGATAGGGCTATTATGTGGTCGATAAGAAAAACACTAATGTGGCCACCTCATAACTACGATCTTGTCCTATGCTGATCCGCATACTTCTTCGTCCCATCGTGGGCCTCCTGTAATCTTTGCCTAATCATAATAACAAGCTGCACCATGTCCTATAGTAATGCTAGCCCAAGAGAAACCCTATCCTCTAGCTTGTCCCAACTAACACTATCCGTCATAAAGGTGTCATACACTCTTTGTCATAAAGGGCCTTTAAAGGATCCATGCCTATCGAACTATGTTGCATCGTAGTCCGTAAGTGGAAAGTGTACAAAGGATCATAGTCCACAAATGATCTTCTCTGACGAATGCCATACAAAGGATCGACCTGAAAATCCCATCAAGATATACTCGTGCCTTGCACTAGCTATATAGGTGGTCTTCACCGGAGAAAAATAAGCCAATTTATCCACCATAACCATGATGGAGTCATGGTTGTATCTCGACGTCGGTAACCCAACTATAAATTCCATGGATATGGTGTCCCATTTCAACCCTAGTATAACATGAAGAAAGAGAAGGCCAACTAGATGTTGATTTCCATCCTTCAATTTCTGAAACTCTAAACAGCATGACACAAGTGAGCCACGTCTCTCTGAAGTCCCCTCTAATGGTACAACTATCTCATGGAAACGTGCATCTTCTTAACCCTAGGATGGGCTAAACAAGGTACATGATGAGCCTCTGTCAAAATGTCTTATCTCAAGCCTCCACTCTCTAAGAAACATATATTTGACCATTGTGCCGAGAAGGACATCTGTCTCTAGTGATAATCCATCAAAATTCCCCTCTAGGGGTCTCTGAGACTCTATCTCTACTTTGACTATAAGGTAGAAGTTATCGTGACAAAGCTGCTTTATAAGATCTTGCTCCACAAATATGTACCCGCTATAATAGTGGCCATAACAACATGTATTCATCTACTCAGGGCATCCGCAACCACATTCTCCTTCCCCTTCACATGCTCTTTCTCCATGTTGTACTCACAAAGAAAATCCATCCAACACCATTGATGAGTGTTGAGATTAGGTTGTGTGAAGAGGTGGCGAAGACTCAAGTGATCAATCCTTAGTGTAAATCTCTGGCCAAGGAGGAAGTGTATCCATTTAAATAAGGCATGCACAACTACTACAAGATCAAGGTCATGAGACAGATAATTGAGCTCATAATCCTTAATTTTGTGGTAATCAAAAGAAACCACTTTGTTTTCCTACATCAACACACCCCCAAGTCCTATGAAAGAAGTATCTTTACAAATGAAGAACTTTCCCTGAGGATCTGGCAGTACAAGAATAGGTGCTATAGTGAGACATTCCTTTAGCATCCCGAAGGCCTACTCACATCTATTTGACCATAAAAACTTCTTGCCTTTCTTCTAAATGGAAGTGAGTGGATGCGTTACTTGAGAGAAGTCCTAAACAAATCTCATGTAATATCCTCCTAAACCCATGAAGCTGCGCACCTGTGTCACACTAGTGGGTGATGACCAGTCCATAGTAGCTCGAATCTTGGAAGGATCGACTACAATAACTTCCCTAGAAATGATGTGGCCCAAATACTCCACCTTTTGTAAAGAAATATTGCAAACTTCTCCAGGTTCCTATAAAGATGTTGCTCATGAAGATACTGAAGAACCTGGCGAAGGTTCTCCTCATGCTCCTCATGCATACGTTATTAAATCAGAATGTTGTCAAGGAAAATTGGGATGAAGTGATCCAAAAATGTTCTAAACACCCCATTCATCAAGGTCATGAATACTGCGGGTGCATTCGTCAAACCAAAAGGCACTACAGTGAACTCGTAGTGGCCATATCTCATACGTAAGGTGGTCTTAGTAATATCTACCTCCATGATCCTCCTTAATGATAACTTGACTTAAGATCTATGTTGGAAATCATGTGGCCCCCTTCATCTGATCAAATAAATCATCAATGTACAGAAGGGGGTAATGATTCTTGATCATTACTTTATTCATCGTGTGGTATTGAATACACAACCATACAGATCCATCCTTCTTCTTTACAAAAGTCATTGGTGCACCCCAAGGGGACACACTAGGATGGATTAGGGATTTCTATAGAAGGCCCTAAGCTGTAAGTTGAGCTCACGGATCTTAGGAGTAGTCATCCAATAAGGTTATCATGAGACAGATCTGCACCTAAAACCAAATCTATGTGAAAATCTATCTCACATGGGGGAGGTAACACTGATAGCTCCCCTTAAAAGACATCAGAAAAATCTCTCAACAAGGGATGGCCCATTAGACTCATCCTTAAATCTTTCACTAATCGTAACATCATAAATATTGCAACCTCATCACACACATCGCTTAAGATGTATAGCATAGATGGTGCAAATGGAAGCGGGCCTCTTAACTCCCATTATCACATACTCAACTCCTAGATCATCTTTACATGATATAGTCTTATGATAATAGTCCACTCGGCTTTATGTGCGACAGACAACCAATCCATGCCCAAGATGACTCCAATAGAACCCAGAGGAAAGATGCGAAGATCTGAGGTAGTGGTGAAGGGTCCCAAATCCACTACATACTCCTTAACTAAGGAGTCTATAGAAATTTTTATCCAGAAGAAATTTCAATGTCCTAACTAAGACCATGCCTAACTACCACCAGCCTACAACACTCTACTAAGGATGGTGTAATAAAAGAATATGATGAACTAGAATCAAACAAAATAGAGGTAGGAATACCACCAATGCTACCTATCGTCTCTATGGCGGTACTCTAGTGTTATCTTGGTAGTTCTTGACCACTGCATAAATCCGATGGCTATGCCCCATGTCACTAATAGTAGGCTCTGAAGTCTATGCCTTACCCTTGTTACTAGGGTTCTATGGCCGTTCTCTCCAATGATGTCTAAAAACACCACAACCATAACAACTGCCTAGTCCTCTCTAATGAGATGCGGCTCCAATTGGTACTCTAGAGGTGTGCTTTATGGATCCTTATAGTCTAGATTTGGATTGTTGAGGTCTCTTTTGATGAGCTCCCACCGAGTGAGCTCTCGGTGCACCTTGTGTCCTAATGAGACCCTTAGAAGGAGGCCTCATACTCCATCCTCTGTGTGCGTCGAACCTCCGAGTAGGTTTGAATGATGGATGTGTTTGTTGTTGCTTCTGAGGTGGCTTCACGTGGTGGCATGAAAGAAGAATATACTAAACCTTGTTTACCATGAGGACGAGGGATGATCCCCTCGATCTATTAAATGCATGTGAAGGATGTGGCTCGAACTCTATCTCTGCGGACTACCGTATCTTTCCTGTGTCTCCTCTCGTAATGGAGGCCTTCTCCATGGCCTCTACTAAGGTCTGTGGGAAGTTAATGTGCAACGAACCACCAAAATCCAAATTTAGGCCGCTGATGAACTCGTAAATATGTACCTGCTCATCCTGCATATAGTCAACATATTGGAGTAGGTATAGAATTCGACTCTCATACTTAGCTAGAGTCATATATGCTTGATGGAGGTCATGGAACTCATCTATCCATTGCTAAATAAACCTCCAAGATAAGTACCTTCTCCTAAACTGCTCCTCAAAGAGGTCCTAGGTAACCGTCTCTAAATAAACATGGAGCTTCTACTCCTCGGTGCTCCACCAAACACCTGCTCCATCCCTCATAAGATGGATTACAACATGAGCTTTCATGATGCTAGTATAAGGGAAGAACTTGAAGCACTTGCAAAGGCTCACCAACCAGTGCCTCTACCTGAAAACCACTGTCGTATCTCAAGAATAGTTAGATGTCATGACCTTTAGGATCTCCCGATATGGTCTAAAACTATCAACCGACAACCCCTAGGTATTTATGCATGCTCATCTCTAGGTCTAGGGATTTAAGACCTATCCATGTGTCCTAAAATCTTGTCTCTCTGCCCTCTACGGTGACTCTATTATGGATGAATCCATGTGGAAGTTCTTAGCCCTATGCTCCTCATTGTGTCGAGAAGATGCATGAGCCTCAAAGGATGGCTTACTATCATGTCTGGCTGATCTTCCTCCTAAGGACCCTCCGCATATAAAGGCATTAACATCTCTTGAAGCGTTTGTATAATTTGGATTAGAATGGCTCTACGGATTTCTCTAGAGGTGGAAAGCCTATGTCTATGTGAAAGGACTCCTGTCTGTCAGTCAGTACCTCCTATACAAACCTAGGTGAGATTTAGTTCATCATTCTAGGTTTTATTCCAGTTTTCTATGTTTACTAAAATATACAATTTTTAGACAAGTTATTTTCTAGGTTTAGTATTGTGCTAAGTTTAATATTGTACTAGGTTTACTATTTATGTCTCATGTTTTCTGTGTTCCCAAGGGTCCAAGATTTGAACCCACACTCTGATACTAAGTGTAACACCCACTAAATGCACCCGCACGAGACCCAAGAACAACCTAGGGTTAGCTAGAAAAATTATGGAATAATTTTTTAAGGGGTGTCCACAAAAGGTTTTGAAAAAAATGATTAATGTTTCTAGTCAATTATATTTAATATTTAAAATTTTCCTGTTATAAAAAATATTAAACCCACATTAAAATTTAATGAATTTAATCTGACTAAGCATGGAAAATTTCCTAAGTGTTATTTAAATAAACAAAATTAATTCCTACTATAGTTGAATATCCCCCCATGGGATGTCAAGGGTAAAAGAGTCCAATAACAAAATACTAATTATTTTTAATCCCACAAGGTTAAAATATTTAAAAGCTCCCCTTTCAAACATGGGGATTATGATAATAACATACTCCTACCCCAAAAGTGACCCCTTAAAAAGTCAACCCATGTATTTTAGAATTAAAACATTTAAATTAAATTTCAAATTCCACTCACCCACTCCCCACCTACTTTTTGTAGGGATGAATCTCATCCCTTGGATGGATTCATTTAGGACCCTTGATGAGGAAAAAGGAAACTAACCCTAAAGCATGCTTAAGAATGCTTCTCTCTTTTCATTTGGCTCATTGTTTCTCTTTTTTTTTGCAGGTTATTAGAGGAGGATGGGAAGCCATTGAAGGCCATTCCAAGCTTTTGAAGAGGCTTAAAAGTTTATTATTTTCTTATTTTGTGTATACCCTCATTTAGGGTTTTAAATGTATTTATATATTTTATTTAGCTCATTTTTCTTTGATTTTCCCAAATGGGCTTATGGGTTTTGCCCATTTCATTGATATAGTTAAGATTTGATAAGTGTTTCCATTTTAGGTAGAGGAATATATATATATATATATATATATATATATATATATATATATATATATATGTATATGTATATGTATATATATATGTATATGTATATATGTATATGTATATGTATATGTATATGTATATATATGTTTATTTCATTAAATTTTGGCTTGTTGTAGACCCAAAATAAATGTGTTATCCTGATATACATGTGTGTGTGGTGTGTGTGTGTGTGTGTGTGTGTGTGTGTGTGTGTTTGTATAGGTCGGGGTTAGGGTAAGGTTCAACTTGTAAGCCGACTACAAAGAAAGAATCCACGGCCAACATTTGAAAGAGTGCACAGACCATACGGAGGAAAGTGGCCATCCCCATTATGGGGTTTGAAGTTTAAAAAAACATTTGGGGGTGTCACTAACCCTCAGCCCCCTCCATCTCCTTTCTCCTATACGCATGATAACAAGCGTGGTCTTTACACAATTGCCTTAATAAAAGTTTTTAATTTAATAAAATTTCTATTAAATATGACACCTACAAGATACGTGGATTTATATATATATATATATTTATATTTATATATAATATGCAGATCCATGTTTTATATTTCTTTGGCTATAGCTAATAGTAGCATACTTTTATTAATAGTATATTAAAATTTATATAGTTTAATATCAATAAATCCATTAATATCAAATATTTAATTATTAATAATATATATAAAAAAAATATTATCCCTACTAACAAAAGTAATAAAGGAATATAGTTACCACTATTGAAAAATAAATACTTGCACTTGCTTTCTCCTTTAACAATTTGATAACACTTGTATAGGGGGTAAAATAGATTTCATTTCATTTCCCATACTAACTTGTAATGGATTTACAATAAATTTTAAATGAGGATAACATACTAAAGTTAGGACTTAGATAACGTCATTTGTCTATTTCAATACTAATTAGAACTTATGTAATTTCCATCTATTTGAATAAAGTTTAAAATATACTTCATCCACTGAATGAAAATGAACCAATGCAACTTATTTCACTACATGCCTTTGAGTAATACAATGAACTTTAATATTTCTTGACTTCCTACAACATAAGAAATTTCCTTTATTTTTATAACCATTATCACAACCAATTTTTACAAGGTTTTTAATAAGTTTTAAAATGAGAGTTACTAACTTTTCAATAAAATCTATACACTTTTGTGAGAAGTAAAACAACTACCATGAGATAAGATGATTCCCTTTTATAGCTTCTTTTCTATTTCAACAATACTAGCTTTACAAACACATTTCTTTCTTTCCCCTTTTCAACATACAACTACAACAATGAAGGTAAACTTCCTCTTCCCACAATACAACTTTCAACTAAACTTTTACACATGATTTCCATTTTGATTCTTTTCTTTCCATACTACAATTTTAAAGAGAAAGGAATTTTACAACTCTTCCATGAGCTTCCTTGAAATAATATTACAACTTACAATACAACATTTCCTTTAAAATAAAACACAATATTACAAGCCTTCCACCTTGAGTGGGAATAACAAGAAGGTCTAATCACAAGGAAGGATTTCTTGAGGATACTAACAATGCTCCATGTTTCACATCACCAACAAGAGAGCTCCACCATGCTTCATTTGATCACAAAAAGGGGGGAGAGGAAACACTCTCCACCCAACCAAGAATTCTAATGAGGAGGAGAATCCATCCTCCTAATTGCCCCGATTCCCAACCACATTGCAATGAAAAATTAATTCAACTCATGGCATCAAAACAAGCTTCCACATCACAATACAAGATTTTAATACTATACCAAAACACAAACAATACAACTACAATCACAAGAAGGAAGAAACAAAATACACAAGGCTTCAACATGTAAAATCCGGAGGAGTAAGATCTATGGGGAGGTCAATAACATCTCAAAACCCCAACAAACTATTATTCCTCCTTCAAGTACTTCTTATGCCTCCCACATTCTCTTACGCCTCCATACAATCTCTTATGGCTCCCTCATAAACAAAAGACCAATTAAAAATGCAATAAATTTCTTGTCCAAGGTGGAACACCCAACCCAACTCCCTCCAAAACATGAAATGAAATCTCATTCCTCCCCACATGTAAGATACTCATAGTCTCGTCCTACACCATGTTGGTATCCAAATTTTTTCTCCTTTTCAAGCTGAGCAACATCACAGATTTGACATGGAGCTTAGAGATAGATAGATCATAATGTATGTCATTTTGTAGCCGGGGATGAGATCTAACTGGCCCTTTGTCACTCATTTGTGGAGAGATGGATAGAACCTTCAAGAGGATTTGACCTATCCTCACTACTTTAGGTTGTGCCTCTTCAACCAGGGTGAGAGGACCCTTAGTGTAACCTTTGTTTGATGAAGGAGATGGAGATATCCTTCTTTTGCACAAATTTTATGAAGAAAACCTTGGGAAAGTATGATCAATACTCCATAATTTAACTCTCAAGAGTTGTCACTTCTAAAAGATGGAGATACTTTCAAAACAAGGCTAACATTACTTGAAAATATTATGAAATCCTGATTGTTCTTCATATTTTAGTAAATAGATTTTGTTCCTTTGTGGATATGCTTTTGAAAACAGGGTAGTTCGGGATGGATTCATGGTTTGTGAATAATTTTGGTGGGATATTTAGCGAGATAAAGTTGATTATACAAGATCTTTGAGAGACTTCACAAAAATTTGAAAGCTAAATGATAGAAAGCTTTGGAATAGCTAAGATATTCCTTCAACTAGAAGGTGTGCTTCAATGGATGCCCATATCGTAGAACGGTTTCATAAAATATCTAAGAATTTAGATACGAAAGCTTGACCTAAAGACTCAATAAAACATCAAAGACCCTGGTTCCTCACGCCTAAGATACACTCGAAGGCTTACAGACAATCTTTATCAACAAATGATAGTGAAGTGATTTTAAATTTTTTATCTCATCACAGGATGAAGGATCTTCTTGAAATGAAATTGAAAATGCCACTAAATTGTCACAGGGATGAGATCCTGTGTGATTTGGAGGGACTTTAACACAATATTGCAATAGGAATAAGAAAAACTACTTGCAGACATTACGAGAAACAGATCAAGTAGACACAAATTAACTCAAAATTTATTAGATTCATCAAGATGGTAAAGCTTTAGAGAAAACTTATGTAATTTCCATCTATTTGAATAAAGTTTAAAATATACTTCATCCATGAATGAAAATGAACCAATGCAACTTATTTCACTACATGCATTTGAGTAATATAATGAAATTTAATATTTCTTGACTTCCTACAACATAAGAAATTTCCTTTATATTTATAACCATTATCACAACCAATTTTTACAAGGTTTTTATTAAGTTTTAAAATGAGATTTACTAACTTTTCAATAAAATCTATACACTTTGGTGAGAAATAAAACAACTACCATGAGATAAGATGATTCCCTTTTATAGCTTCTTTTCTATTTCAACAATACTAGCTTTACAAAAACAATTCTTTCTTTCCCCTTTTCAACATACCACTACAACAATGAAGGTAAACTTCCTCTTCCCACAATACAACTTTCAACTAAACTTTTACACATGATTTCCATTTTGATTATTTTCTTTCCATACTACAATTTTAAAGAGAAAGGAAATTTTACAACTCTTCAATGAGCTTCCTTCAAATAATATTACAACTTACAATACAACATTTCCTTTAAAATAAAACACAATATTACAAGTCTTCCACCTTGAGTGGGAATAATAAGAAGGTTTTATCACAAGGAAGGATTTCTTGAGGACACCAACAATGCTCTATGTTTCACATCACCAACAAGAGAGCTCCACCATGATTCATTTGATCACAAAAAGGGGGAAGACGAAACACTCTCTACCCAACCAAGAATTCTAATGAGGAGGAGAATCCATCCTCCTAATTGCCCCGATTCCCAACCACATTGCAATGAAAAATTAATTCAACTCAATGCAACAAAACAAGCTTCCACATCACAATACAAGATTATACAACCATACTAAAATACAACAATACGACTACAATCACAAGAAGGAAGAAACAAAATACACAAGGCTTTAACATGCAAAATCCAGAGGAGTAAGATCTATGGGGAGGTCCAATAACATCTCAAAACCCCAACAAACTATTATTCCTCCTTCAAGTACTTCTTATGCCTCCCACATTCTCTTACGCCTCCATACAATCTCTTATGGCTCCCTCATAAACAAAAGACCAATTAAAAATGCAATAAATTTCTTGTCCAAGGTGGAACACCCAACCCAACTCCCTCCAAAACATGAAATGAAATCTCATTCCTCCCACATGTAAGATACTCATAGTCTCGTCCTACACCATGTTGGTATCCAAATTTTTTCTCCTTTTCAAGCCGAGCAACATCACAGATTTGACATGGAGCTTAGAGATAGATAGATCATAATGTATGTCATTTTGTAGCGAGGATGAGATCTAATTGGCCCTTTGTCACTCAGATTTGTAGAGAGATGGATAGAACATTCAAGAGGATTTGACCTATCCTCACTGCTTTAGGTTATGCCTCTTCAACCAGGGTGAGAGGACCCTTAGTGTAACCTTTGTTTGATGAAGGATATGGAGATATCCTTCTTTGCACAAATTTTATGAAGAAAACCTTGGGAAAGTATGATCAATACTCCATAATTTAACTCTCAAGAGTTGTCACTTCTAAACGATGGAGATACTTTCAAAACAAGGCTAAGGTTATTGAAGACATTATGAAATCCTGATTGTTCTGCATATTTTAGTAAATAGATTTTGTTCCTTTGTGGATATGCAAGGAAAAACAGGGGTAGTTCAGGATGGATTCATGGTTTTTGAATAATTTTGGTGGGATATTAAGCAGGATAAAGTTGATTATACTAGATCTTTTAGAGACTTCACAAAAATTTGAAAGCTAAATGATAGAAATCTTTGGAATAGCTAAGATATTCCTTCAACAAGAAGGTGTGCATCAATGGATGCCCATATCAGAACGGTTTCATAAAATATCTAAGAATTTAGTACGAAAGCTTGACCTAAAGACTCAATAAAACATCAAAGACCCCTGGTTCCTCACACCTAAGATACACTCGAAGGCTTACAGACAATCTTTATCAACAAATGATAGTGAAGTGATTTTAAATTTTTTTATCTCATCACATGATGAAGGCTTTTCTTGAAATGAAATTGAAAATGCCACTAAAATGTCACATGGATGAGATCTGTGTGATTTGGAGGGACTTTAACACAATATTGCAATAGGAATAAGAAAAACTACTTGTAGACATTTTGAAACAAAGCGAGACACAAATTAATCCAAGATTAACACAAATTAACTCAAAATTTATTAGATTCATCAACGAGGTAAAGCTTCTAGAGAAAACTTATGTAATTTCCATCTATTTGAATAAAGTTTAAAATATACTTCATCCACTGAATGAAAATGAACCAATGCAACTTATTTCACTACATGCATTTGAGTAATATAATGAAATTTAATATTTCTTGACTTCCTACAACATAAGAAATTTCCTTTATATTTATAACCATTATCACAACCAATTTTTACAAGGTTTTTAATAAGTTTTAAAATGAGAGTTACTAACTTTTCAATAAAATCTATACACTTTTGTGAGAAGTAAAACAACTACCATGAGATAAGATGATTCCCTTTTATAGCTTCTTTTCCATTTCAACAATACTAGCTTTACAAAAACAATTCTTTTTTCCCCTTTTCAACATACAACTACAACAATGAAGGTAAACTTCCTCTTCCCACAATACAACTTTCAACAAAACTTTAACACATGATTTCCATTTTGATTTTTTTCTTTCCATACTACAATTTTAAAGAGAAAGTAATTCTACAACTCTTCAATGAGCTTCCTTCAAATAATATTACAACTTACAATACAACATTTCCTTAAAAATAAACCACAATATTACGAGCCTTCAAATTGAGTGGGAATAACAAGAAGGTCTAGCCACAAGGAAGGATTTCTTGAGGATATTAACAATGCTCTATGTTTCACATCACCAACAAGAGAGCTCCACCATGATTCATTTGATTACAAAAAGGGGGAAGGCGAAACACTCTCTACCCAACCAAGAATTCTAATGAGGAGGAGAATCCATCCTCCTAATTGCCCCGATTCCCAACCACATTGCAATGAAAAATTGATTCAACTCAATGCAACAAAACAAGCTTCCACATCACAATACAAGATTATACAACCATACTAAAATACAACAATACGACTACAATCACAAGAAGGAAGAAACAAAATACACAAGGCTTTAACATGATAAAATCCAGGAGGAGTAAGATCTATGGGGAGGTCCAATAACATCTCAAAACCCCAACAAACTATTATTCCTCCTTTAAGTACTTCTTATGCCTCCCACATTCTCTTACGCCTCCATACAATCTCTTATGGCTCCCTCATAAACAAAAGACCAATTAAAAAATGCAAGAAATTTCTTGTCCAAGGTGGAACACCCAACCCAACTCCATCCAAAACATGAAATGAAATCTCATTCCTCCCCACATGTAAGATACTCATAGTCTCGTCCTACACCATGTTGGTATCCAAATTTTTTCTCCTTTTCAAGATGAGCTACATCATGATTTGACATGGAGCTTAGAGATAGATAGATCATAATGTATGTCATTTTGTAGCCAGGGATGAGATCTAACTGGCCCTTTGTCACTCAGATTTGTGGAGAGATGGATAGAACCTTCAAGAGGATTTGACCTATCCTCACTGCTTTAGGTCATGCCTTTTGACCAGGGTGAGAGGACCCTTAGTGTAACCTTTGTTTGATGAAGGAGATGGAGATATCCTTCTTTTGCACAAATTTTATGAAGAAAACCTTGGGAAAGTATGATCAATACTCCCTAATTTAACTCTGAAGAGTTGTCACTTCTAAATGATGGAGATACTTTCAAAACAAGGCTAACATTACTGAAAATATTATGAAATCCTGATTGTTCTTCATATTTTAGTAAATAGATTTTGTTCCTTTGTGGATATGCAATGAAAAACAGGGGTAGTTCGGGATGGATTCATGGTTTGTGAATAATTTTGGTGGGATATTTAGCGAGGATAAAGTTGATTATACAAGATCTTTTAGAGACTTCACAAAAATTTGAAAGCTAAATGACAAGAAATATTTGGAATAGCTAAGATATTCCTTCAACAAGAAGGTGTGCTTCAATGGATGCCCATATCGAACGGTTTCATAAAATATCTAAGAATTTAGTACGAAATCTTGACCTAAAGACTCAATAAAACATCAAAGACCCCTGGTTCCTCACACCTAAGATACACTCGAAGGCTTACAGACAATCTTTATCAACAAATGATAGTGAAGTGATTTTAAATTTTTTTATCTCATCACAGGATGAAGGCTTTTCTTGAAATGAAATTGAAAATGCCACTAAAATGTCACATGGATGACATCTGTGTGATTTGGAGGACTTTAACACAATATTGCAATAGGAATAAGAAAAACTACTTGTAGACATTCGAAACAAAGCGAGACACAAATTAATCCAAGATTAACACAAATTAACTCAAAATTTATTAGATTCATCAACAGGGTAAAGCTTCCAGAGAAAACTTAGAGCTTGTCATTGGCTATACATCTACAACCAACTTGACATCATAAAAAATATAACATAGAAGAAAGTAACCAGGTATCTCAGATTGGTCTCTCAGGAAGGAGGGATCTCTAAAATTTTCTGTTAAGAATTCAACCCCGACCCTTTGCAAGAGTATTCTCATTACATTCATACATTTCACTTCCTCACTCGTCCCAAATTTCCCCCTAAAAAGAATAATATTGGAGGGACCTTTGCTTGTTGCCATGTTGCCTCAAAAGTGCGTTTAAAAAATTCACATCTAGAAGCTGCCAGGTGGACCAATTATTAAGCGATCACATTTATCGGACCCTCAAATAATGAATAGGATTCCATGCAACAACCTTTTTGACAATCCTTTTAATCATTCTTATTACGTCATGCGATAAATCCCCATTTTAATCATTTTCGGAGGCTCTGTATATTTGAAACTCGATAGATAATCCTTTTCACCCTTGAGGTGACAATTTTTTTATATTTTACACTGCAACCTTCATTATTTCATCCCTTTCCTCTCTTTCCTTTGTAACTCTTCCCGCATCCATCTTCTCTCGGTAATTCACATTTTTGCAGGTGCTTGAGTAATTCTAATTTCAAAATATCAACCTTAACAATCCTTGGACTCACACATTAAGTTCTAAATAAATTTTGTTGGTACCCAAATTGATTCTCCCTTAGAAGATGAGAAAGATCATAGATTTGAAAGGAATCTTAGAGACAAACAGATCATGTTTTGTGTTGTTTTCAGCGGGGAAGAAATACATCTTTCTCTTTGTCACTCAGATTTGAATAAGTGGATAGCACCCTCAATAGGATTTTATCTATCCTCACTACTTTATGGTTGTACCTTTCAACCAGGGTGAGAGGACCCTTTTGTATCCTGTTGTTTGTGGAGGAGATGGAGATTTCCTTCTTTGCAAAGTTATTAAGAAAACCTTGAAAAAAACATGATGAATAAAACAAAATCTAACTCTCACGATTTGTCACCCTAGATAATCGAGATATTTTCTAAGAAAGGTTTAGGCTATGAAAGAAAATGAGAACCGATTTCTTTACGCATGTTTTGGTAATATAAATTATGCATTTGTACACACACAGGACAAATAGGGGTAGTATGGGTAGGATTGGTTGTTTTTAAATGAATTTTTGTGGGAGGTGAGGCTGAATTAACTTGATTCACTAGATATTTTAGAGATTTGACAAAAAAATGAAGGCTTAATCAACAAAATGCTTGTAACAACTAACATGTTCTTTTAACTAGAATGTGTCCTTCAATGGAGGCCCAAATCAACACGTTTTCATACAAACTATAAGAATCCAAAATGAATGATCAAATTAAAAATCTTAATTGAACATTATCAACCTTTTTTATCATGCCTAAGATAACCTCAAAAGATAACAAATAATCTTATCATCATGCTAGGTGTAAAGTGATTATAAATTTGTTTATTTCACTTTCAAATGAAAAATCTTCTAATAATGAAATTGCAAATGCTACCAAAATATCACAAGGATAATATATTGTGTGATTCACAAATATTTAAATGTAAGATTGCAATGGGAACAAGAAAAACTATTTTAGACATTCAAAATGAAGCGGAAACACTTTTTCTCAAAATAAACACATATTAACTCAAATTTGATTAAATTCATCAGCAAGGGAAATTTTCTAGAAAAATGTCAAAGCTTTTCAATGGATGTACACTTGCAACCACCTTGACATGATCAAATTTAACACAAAAGAAATAAATAGGTTCCTCATATGGTTTCTCGAAATATGGGTTCTATCAAACTTTTCTCTTAGGAATTAACTCCTTACCTATAACAATTCAACCATTTGCATGAAAAAATCATGCAATTTATAACATTTAATCTATAACAGAGTTTTCCCCCCAAAACAAAAAACATTTAAAGCACCAATGCTTGTTACAATTTTGATCATGATTCCTAGAATCAAATTTGTAAAAAGTTGTCAGGTGCTTAGAGGGAAAATCTCTTCAAATATTTCCATTATTCAATTCTTTCATATGGTAAATCACTCTTCATCTCATGTGCCAACTACTTCCTCCTCTAATATGTCAAATCTAGTTTTCTACGTGCCAAGGAAAGAAAGATTGGAAAATTAGATTGAATCGATAGTCACATCACATCTTAATGGTAAAATATGTTTTTAGATCTTCCCCCAAATCAAGATATCAAATTAATTCTCCTCTTCATTTAGCGTGTAGGAGACATCAAGAAATGATAAAAAACCATAAAAATTTAAATCTTTAGGAACTTTGGAGAAAAATGGAGGAAAAACATATATAAATGAACAGTTGCCATTGATTTCCCTTTCAACTTTTAATTTGGACCGTCCACATGGGGATCTGATTTAGAACGGTCCTGGGGTTCCTTTTTACCTTTTACAACTTTTGGGAAAAATGTAAAATTTCTCATTTTCCTCCACCCCTCTGCCTTTTAAAATCGAGCTTAACACGTTGCATGATATGGGATTCAACGGAGTCGTGGATCGATTCTACAACTTTTACCTCTTTTTCGTAAAAGGAAAATTTTCCAATTTTCTTCCGGTGCTCTAGCCTCCACTTTGACTTTTCAACGAAGGCCATAATTGACTTTTGGCAAAGCTACACTTCATTTATAAACTTTTACCCTTTTTACAAAAAAAGGAAAAATTTCCACTTTTCCTCCAAAAGTCCGCACCTCTGCCATTGACTTTTCAAAGTAAATTTTGACTATTCTCTGTCGGGCTTGTGGGTCATTTTGATTACTTTAATATTTTCGACAATAAGAGGAAAAGAATCCAAGTTACCTCCGATGGCCTGCCTCCCCACCTTTTCAATTTTTTTATTGCCATGTGTCCTCCTTTGATTCATTGCGGGGCTATGCTTCACTTTTAAACTTGATCCCTTTTAGAAAGTAAAGGTAAAAGTTCATAAAAACCTCCAGCCTATCCTTCTCCCTTGCCGCCACATCTCCTTCTCTAATTCACTATGGGCCTTACATATTTCTCTTCATTTTTACTCTTTTTTCTAAAGTTCCTTAAATCACAAAAAGACCCGTCCTTTCTTAATCACTCACCTTTTGACACGTGTACACCTTCGGGGACCTTTGGAGCTGCGGGAGCAATTTGAAATTTTTGCCAAAATAGCAAAAATGATAAGTTTATTGAACAAACCTACCTCTCCTCCTCCAATAAAAAGTTCCCATGTATTAGCATGTGTTTAGACACAATTTGACGGGAAAAATCACCCACAAACTATAAAAACGTAGAACTTAGCCATTTACGCACGAGAGTTGAATTTTTCTTCAAGGACAAAGGATTTTGTAATTTTTCATGGCTTGGATTGATCCACGACCATGGAGAAGGATTTTCAGAGGCATATGAATGCAAAATAAGTTTTTCATGTATCCATTCAGGAGATAGAACAAAAACGACGCTCTAGGAAGAAATGCAAAGTTTTTAGCTCAAATTGGTGAGAGATCAAAATGAGCTCCAACATTGGCTACAACTCAGTGGATGGGCACTCCTAGTAAGTTTCACAAGAACAAAATTAGACCAAGTTCCAATAATCCATTGGGAAAAAGAGTCACGAGTCAATCCTTTACAAACAAGCTAAGAAAGCAACAATAATGGCCGCAAAGAACCAAGGAAAACCAAAACACGATAAAAAACCAAAGAACATAACAAAAACAAAAAAATACACACTATACAATGGTATGCATGCCTTGAATCTAAGAAATAAATCAAGGAAATGTTTTAAATCCCTATTATTAAGAGGCAATTTGAGCAATTTCCCATCTAGGTATTCTAGGAAGAAGGTATGTAAGGGCAACAGAGCTTGATTTCCATATAACTCAAATGGAATTTTTACAGTAGCTCTTTTAACAATAATTCTATCAGCCCAAACACAACACTTCAACTTCTCACCCGATTTCCTTTTGTGCAGCTCTAAGGTTCTCCTAATGATCTTTAATAGATTTTTATTCTTTGGACTCTACTTGTCCATTTCCTTGGGGGTTATAGTTGGAGGCATATAGCAAATTGATCCCATATTGTTTACACATTTCCCATAAAGGTTTAGCTCTGATTCTCATGGTATTGTCATCAAAAATTTAATTGGCACTCCAAACCTACAAATGATATGGTTCAAGCATGAAGTCCACGACAATTTGGTGTGTTGCTCTCTTTGTGGGGATTACCTCCACCCACTTAGAGAAGTAATCGGTGGGCTACAAGAATCTACTTATGGCCAACACTTGAAGGTTCTTAAATCTCACCAATGAAATGCATTCCCCATTGCTTGAATGGGGTTTCAATTGATACTGAGTTCTACAGGGGAAGGGAGCCAGAAGCTTTGATCTTCAAGACAAACATTGACAACTCTCACATCTTCTAACCAACAAAGTTGTATCTTTCAAGAGAATTTGCCACCAATAACCATCCCTCAAGATCTTGTGTGTTATGAATCTTCCATGGACATCAACAATTATCTTGGGGGCTTCATCTTCGATAATGCACCTTAAGAGAACTCACTAAGGGTTCCTCCAAGATAACCCAAAATCATCAATGACATATTTCTAGGAAGCCAACTTAAGAGCTCTTTTCTTATTTTTACTCAAATAGTCAGGGCAATATAGATGTCCGAGATAAAAATTTATATCTTTGTACGTTAGAACTCATAAAATTTTCAAAGACATCCACCCTTCCTTCTTCTACTTCATTCACCTCAATAGTTTGCAAGTTGCTCTCAGCCATAGTATTAGCTAAGCCCAAACCTCTTACCAACTTTGTAATTTAGATATCCATGTCATATACATGCAATTTTTTTAGCCATCTCCATCTTTTGCTTGATACCTACATCTCGATAAGAAATATTTCACCATGGTGTGGGAACAGAAGCACTAACTTTAGAGCTCAAAATGTAAGGTATGAAAACCTTTGTTGCTTTTACTAAGGAAAATGCTTGCTTCTCTATAATATTGTACTTCAACTTAGCCCCTTACAATGCCTTACCAAAAAGGTAGTTGACATCTCAACCCCTTCATCATCCTTCTATGACAAGAAAGATGCAATAGTGTTCTCTGAAGTAAAAGAAAACATTTGAAAAGGCTTATAATAATTTGGAGCTGCTAAAACAGGGGCATGCTTTAATGCTTCTTTGATCCCATTGAAAGCCTGAATGACATCCTCTTCCCATTTGATAGCTTGATATTTCCTCAGCATGCTAGTAATTGGGATAGTTAGCTCAACAAAGTTAGATATAAATATTCTAATAAAGTTAATTTTCCCAAAGAAAGATTGAATTCCTTTCTTGGTTCTTGGAATTGGGAATTTGCTGATGGCTTCTACCCTCGTTGGATCAATTATGACACCTTCTTTTTACACAATGTACCCAAGCAGATTTTCCTTTTAAACTCCAAAATGACACTTCTTGGGATTTAGGGAAATACCATACTTTCTGCATTTGATCAGCATTTTCTCCAAATGTTCCAGGTGATCATTTATTTTCCTCGAGAAGATAGTAACATCATCTTACTATATAGCAATAAAATCATTAATGTAACCAACAAAAGCAACATCCATTGCTCTTTGGAAAGTGGCTCCAACATTCATCAAGCCAAAAGGCATTCTAACATAAACATAAGCTCCCCATGGAGTGGTCAAGGTAGTTTTGATTCTTTCGACTCCTTTACAACTACTGGTTATAGCCAGGAGAGAAACCATCCAAAGTGGTTTGTAATTCCAAAATAGTTATCATTTGCAACATATCGTCCATATTTGGCAGAGGGTAATTATCTTTTAATGATTCTCTATTCAAGTTTCTAAAGTCCACACAAAGCATAATATCACCATTCTTTTTCTGACGTGGTACTAGGTTTACAACCAAAGATGAGTACCTTATGGGATGAATAATCCCTCCACTCCTTAGTTTCTTTAGTTCTTCTTACATTTTAAGAGATAGGAGTGGATTGATCGAGATATTTTTCTCGCTTGAATGGCTTTTCATTAGATTCCAAATAAATTTCATGTTGAAACAGATCCTCTCTATATGCCTTCAACTCGAGAATAATACCAACCCAAGAAGTCCTGATATTTCTTCAATAAATGAACATATGACTGATTTCCTTCTTGCTCAAACTACTACCCAACCATATTTTCCTTGGTTTCTCCTTTGTGCCCAAATCATTCTCTTTAACATCCCTTGAGGCAGACATGTTTCTATTGATAATGCAATCAACATTATCAAAATATTTTTCAAGAGAAACTAACCCTTTAGGAATAGTGTTAGTCTTCAATGAATGATACCTTTACCAAACAAGGTCTCATTTCCTTCAGCTATATATTGACCATTAGCTCCCAATCTATATGTTGATAAGAAAACTCTCCTTGTTTCTACAAAACCTTTGCACTTGAGCATCATCTTTGAACACTTGCCAATGTTTAATGTTGTTGGGGACGAGATGGTCTAGTTAGCACTTCAACATCATACTCACAATATGGGGATATGGTGTAATTTTCAAATCTAGAGCCCAATGCTTCTAACTTTTCCACAACAACAATGAAACTCCTATCATGATGTACAATATTGAATGAGTCAAGCATCTCAATAATATTCCAAACTACATGCTTGAATTTTTCATTCGCATATTTTTAGCAACATAAAGTTTTTAACTTTCTTGAAAATTAGTTCTAAATCTCCTATAAAAATGATGTCCTTAACACCATATTTGAAGAAATTCTCAAACCTAATAACAATGCTTTATATTAAGCAATGTTGTTAGCACACACAAAGTTGAGTTTGAAAGAAAAAACAAACTCTTCCTAGCCTGGAGAAATCAAAACAACACCATCACCATTTCCAAACTTGGAACAAGCTCCATCAAACAATAAAGTCCAAGGAGATCCTGGGTGTTCAAGACACTTGCACTCTTAAATTTTGTGCTCTTTACCATTAGAAAATCCAACAAAGTATTCAGCATCAACATCAACATAGAACACTTCATAAGAAGCATTATTGGGATCCTCAATGAGATACAACATCTTATTTTCTCCATACAACTTGACAAGACTACCATTAATTGGAATGGTGGAAAAAGACATATCCATTTGAACACTTCCACCTACACTTGCAGCCCATTTTCTTTATAACAACATGCCCCATTTGGTAGGGCAATTAAAAATAACAACATCAAGTTTCAAGTTCTTACCTAGGTAAGATGCAAAGCTGTACTACCAAACCTTTCACAAATCCCACCACCGATACCTCTCCGAAATCCATGGCAGTGCACTTCCCATATGTTGTTGTTACTTTGATACCAGTTCATTCATGACTTCTAGAGGCATAACATTGCAAGATGCTCTAGAATCAAACATATAATTGTGTAGCAACATATCCTTAATGATTAGAGTAGTGAAGAATGGATCTACATTTAGGTGAGACTCCACTAAGGATGTTCCCTAATAAACCTTAGGTGGTTCACCTAGTTCTTCCAAGACTTGGGGTTTTCAACTTTTGCAATGGTAGGAGAAGTCTCAACATTGTTTACACTTCGCCTAAGGTATTCTTCTCCTTTTAAGCCCCAAATACTCAAAGGCCCTTTTCTTGTGCTTAGGAATCCTAAGCAACTCAACAATTGGAAGATAAATCTTGATCTCACTCGAAGACTTGGGAAATATCATAAGGAACATATCTGGGCAAGGCAGCATTAGGACAAATATTGACATACTCATCAGATGGCACAAGAATTTTTACATTCGAGCATGAGGAGGAGTATAATTTTTGTTTGGGACAACAAGGCCTTTGCGTAGATGCATCTTTCCTAGGAGCTTCTTTATGAATATTTGAAAGAAATGAAGTTTTTTTTTTTTTGTCATGAGGCCCTGCCCCTTTTACAACTTTTCTCCTAGTGTTATACTCTTTTTTTGGGCAACAACAACTTTCATTAACAATTTTCTATCCTCTTCGAAGGTATTCCTCCATCATACTTCTTAATCATCAATGCCATTAAATATTCAAAGTCATTATTGGGAAATTCAAAATGTTATACAGTATTTATTTCTAAATTATGAGAGGGAGGAAGAAGAGGTACCTAGTGAATGCAATCCCTAAAATCAGCGATAGTTCTAGCACTTATTACCGAGTTGAAGTTGCTCCTTTTTGTGAGCTTGTAGAGCACTCCATCATGCATGCATCATCATCATCAGTGTTATCATCATCATCAACTTCTTCTTCTACTTGCTAATCTACTTCACATGGAGCATGGGGGATAAAACATGTGTCACACCAATCAATTACATCTATTTCTTTAACAAACGGTAACTACGGCAGCCAAAGGATCAAGCACCATTCTATTTTCCTTGGCTTGGGGCTGTTTATTTCCAAATTTAATAGGTCCCTTACCTCTATCATCATACCTTTGATCACCTCTAGGATGATTTATAAATATTTCTTGTCCTTGTTGCCTATTTTGACCTTGCAAACTTTGTCCAATTCCTTTCTCTACTCTAGCTATCCTTTAATACATTTCTTTAACAGACATGACCAAAGTCTTTACAACTTCCTCTAGATCCCTAGCTTTAATTGATTGATGCTTCTCGGGTTAATCAGTTTGACACCCTCCCTCTTAAGAGTCTTACCAATGGATTTGATATTATTCTCAATTTATAGAGCCATGGTAAAGGCATGCCTCAAAGTTCAAGGTTATTATCCCTTAAATAGTAAGGAACTTTCTTATCAAATGCATCTAAATACTTTATCAAACGTGATTCATCACATGACATCAAATTAATAGGAAGTCTCCTCAAGGTCTTATTAAATCTTGTGTTGAAATCATGAACTGATTTATTAGGATTATTCTTGATATTTTCAAACTCGATAAAAGAAACCTAGGATCTCTTTTATCACAATACCGCAATCTAAATGCATTATTTATTTCTATCCAAGAATCAATGGAATTATCTAGAAAACATTTACATTAGTCCCTTGCATCTTCTTCCAAAGTATGGATAAACAATTTGATATATACATCTTCAAATTCAATCTCAAAGTCTTCCATCATGTTGACAAAAAGCTTTAAGTGTTGATCACTAGTTATAGCATTATTTCCTTGGAACTTTAGTAGTTTATTTCTTACATCTTGGGGAAGTGCATTAGGATAACCAGACATCCCTCTAAAATTTATAGGACCAAAGGTATTTACAACAAATGGAGAGTCTGCGTGGGCGATGAGCCATGTTGTTTTGAGGAGGTGACCTTGGAGGAGAATCAAAATGATAAGGGACAAGGGGTCTTTGAAACACAGGATTATAACTTTCAAAATGGATATCCCCTAAAGGCTTTATTTCTTGGAAAACCCTATCAAATTTAGAAAACACATGGGAAGAATGAGAAGAAAACTTTTCAAATTCAAATGAAGGCCCCTCTCTAGATGGAGAATTCAATTCCACAAAAATACTACCTGATTTAGAAGCAATTGAATGGAAATCTTCAATGATACGCTAATCACTTTCTTTAATGGAAATCTCTTTTCTTGACTACTGATCTCCAAGAACTCTCCAGGCTCTCCTCTTCCTTGAATTTATTTTTCTTAGCTCGGAAATAATGTCCTAGTAGGATCCTTAGCAAATAAATATCTTCTTCCTTCCATATGTACAAATATTAGTAACAAATCTCACTTGACAAAGGTTAAGAATCAAGTATTTATCAAAAATAAAATCAATGTGGAGTCGCCACTAAGAATTTCCACCTTAGTTGTGCAAACTCACTAAAAATATGATCTTTCAAATGTCTGTCAACACTAGAAACTTGAAATGCAATGATCGACCTTTATTTACCCAAATTTATCAACGAAACTTAGTGCAATAAGTATAGAAACTAGAAATATTGTACACAACACTTGTAACTTTGAACACTTCTTATAGGCCGAACATAGGATGATGTTGAAACAATGTACTAGCACTTAGAACATGTAAGAAATGTTAACCAAGGTCTAAATATGAACTAAAATCACAATGTCACACAAAGAATAAAAAGTGCCAAAATAGTGTTGGTACCCAAATTCATTCTCCCTCAAAAGTTGAGAAACATCATATATTTGATAGGAAGCTTAGAGAAAAGCATATCGTGTTATCTATCGTTTTATAGCCAGAGAAGAAATGCAACTTGCTCTTTGTCACTCATATGTGGAGAAATGGATAACACCCTCAAGAGGATTTGATCTATCCTCACTACTTTAGGGTTGCTCCTTTCAACCAGGGTGAGAGGATCCTTTTTTATCTTGTTGTTTGTGGAGGAGATGGAGATTTCCTTCTTTGCAAAGCTATTAAGAAGACCTTGAAGAAAACATGATCAATAAAGCAAAAATATAACTCTCACGAGTTGTCACCCCTGAATAATGGACATATTTTCTAAGAAAGGTTCATGCTACTAAAGACAATGAAAACTGATTGCTTCTACATATTTCGGTAATAGAAATTATGCATTCATATACACAGGAAAAACAAGGATAGTATGGGTAGGATTGGTTGTTTCTAAATGAATTTTTGTGGGAGGTGAGCGAGAATGAACTTGATTCACCGGATATTTGAGATATTTTACAAAAAAATGGAAGGCTTAATCAATAGATAGCTTTAGAAGAGCTAAAATGTTCCCTGTAACTGAAGGTGTGCTTCAATGGAGGCCCAAAACAACACCTTTTCACACAAAATTTAAGAATCCAAAATGAAGGCTCAAATTGAAAAACTTAATTAAACATTATCAACATTTGTGTTATCACGCCTAAGATATTCTCCAAGGCTAACAAAAATCTTATCATCATGCTAGGAGTAAAGTGATTTTAAATTTGTTTATTTCACTATCAAATGAAAGATCTTCGATAAATGAAACCGCAAATGCCACCAAACTATCACAACTATAAGATCTTGTGTGATTCACAAAGATTTCAATGTAAGATTGCAATGGGAACAAGAAAGACTATTTGCAAACATTCGAAATGAAGCGAGAAACAATTTCACCGAAAATAAACAAAGATTAACTCAAATTTGATTAAATTCATCAGCGGTGGAAAGTTTCTAGAATAATCTCAGAGCTTATCAATGGTTGTACACTTACAACCACCTTGACATGATAAAATTTAACACAAAAGAAATAAACTGGTTCCTCAGATGGTTTCTTAAAAACATGGGATCTGTTAAAATTTTCTCTTTGTAGTTAACTCCCAACCTCTAACAATCCAACCATTTTCATGAAAAATTCATGCAATTTATAACATTTAATCTACAAATGAGTTTTACCCCCAAAACAAAAAACATTCAAAGCAACATTGCTTGTTACAATTTTAATCATGATTCCCAAAATCATATTTGTAAACAATTGTCAGGTGCTCAGAGGGAAAATCTCTTCAAATATTTCCGGAATTCAATTCTTTCATATGGTAAATCACTCTTCATCTCACTGCGCAAACTACTTCCTCCTCTAATATGTCAAATCTTGTTTTTTACGTGCCAAGAAAGAAAGATTGGAAAATTAGATTGAATATGATAGTCAGATCACATCTTAATGATAAAAGATGTTTTTAGATCTCCCCCAAATAAATGTAGGAGACATCAAGAAATGATAAAAACCGTAAAATTTGCATCTACAAGAGCTTTGGAGCAAAAATGGTGGAAAATCAGATACAAATAAATATTTTCCGTTGATTTCCCTTTCAACTTTGAATTTGGACCATCCACGTGGGAGATCCGAGTTAAAATGGGCATGGGGGTTCATTTTTACCTTTTACAACTTTTGGGAAAAAATGTAAAATTTCTCATTTTTCTTCGCCCCTACACCTTTGAAAAACGGGCTAGACACGTGGCATGATATAGGCTCCAATGGAGTCACAGCTCGATTATGTAACTTATACCTCTGTTTTGAAAAAGATTTTTTTTCAAATTTTCCTTCGGTGCTCTGCCTTCCCGCTTTGACTTTTCAATGCAGGCCATAACTGACTTTTGGTGGAGCCATGCTTCATTTATAAAATATTACCCTTTTTACCAAAAAAGGAAAAAATTCCTCTTTTCCTCCGAAAGTCCATATGTCCAGTGTTGACTTTTCAAAGAAAATTTTGACTATTCTCTATCGGGCTTATGGGTCATTTTGATTACTTTAATCTTTTCACCGTAAAAGGAAAAAAATCTAAGTTGCCTCTAATGGCCCGCCTCCCGCCTTTGACTTTTCAGTTTGTCACGTGTCTTCCTTTGATTCATTGTGGGCTTACACTTCACATTTATACTTTATCCCTTTTTACAAAATAAAGCTAAAAAGTCACAAAAACCTCTGGCTATCCATCTCCCCCCCCTTGTCACGTGTCCTTCTCTGATTCGCTGCGGGCCTTAGGGATTTTTCTTCATTTTTAATCTTTTTTCCAAAGTTCCTTAAAGCACAAAAAAGACCCACCCTTCCTTAATCACTTAGCTTTTGACACGTGTACACCTTCGGGGACCTTCAGAGCTACGGGAGCAATTTGAACTTTTTCCAAAATAGCAAAAAATGACAAGTTTATTGAACAAACTAGTCGCTCCTCATCCAATCAAAAGCACCCACGTATTAGCATGTGTTTAGACACAATTTGACGGGGAAAAATCATCCGTTAACCGTAAAAATGTAGAACTTAGCCATTTATGAACAGAGTTGAATTTTTCTTTGAGGAAAAAGGAGTTTTTAAGTTTTTCATGGCTAGGCACAATCCATGACCATGGAGAAGGATTTTCAGAGGCATATGAATACAAAATAACTTTTTTCATGTATCCATTTGGGAGATAGAGCAAAAACGACGCTCTAGGTAGAAATGCAGAGCTTTTAGGGAAAAAATGGTGAGAGATCAAAATGAGCTCCAACACATTTAATGGAACTTCTGAGACAAAAACAACAAGGAATGTCATCAAAAATGATGAAAAATAGTGCATATTCACATCTCCAGGAGTCTTCAAGAAAAAATGGTAGAAAATAGGTGAAATTCACAATCTGTTGATTCTACCCCTTCTCTACTTTATATTATATCCATCCATATGTTTCCTCAAGGCAATCTGCAAAGGAGAAGTATAAGGAAAGTTTCTAAACAAGCGTGTGCCTTCTACGTGCCCTGGGCCTAAGAAAAATGCCTTTCGGCTTTTGAAAAATTCTCAGTAAAAAAGGAGCCACTAGAATTCTCCACGTGTCTCAATAGTGAACTTTGAGATGGTCCCCAAAAGAGGAGACCCCAAACAAGCGTGGGCTCACCACGTTTCTTTGTCTATCAGAGTTAAAATTTTTGAAGGATCTGCGGAAGGCGCCATGTGTCTAGAGTCCGAGAGGCAGGTTTTCGTTATACATTGAAAAGTCCAAGAAAGGGAAGAGTGAGTGGAAGCCTCCAAGTGTCCTCCTAGCACTTCTTCAAAATAAAACATAGGGGCCAGTCCCCAAACAAGTGTGGTCCCTCCACATGTCCCAAGCCTTAGAATATTGCTTTGAAAAGTTTAACTATAGAGTGGAGTCGGCAGAAGCCTCCATGTGTATTCTGGTGCATCTGTTAAGGTAGGACCACCGAGGCGTATCCTCAAATGAGTGCCAGCCCTCCACGTGTCCATGGTCTGCCAAAGCTACACCGGCTGCATGAAAAATTGTCTAAGTCTAGGAAAGGTAGCAGAAACCTCCACGTGTCTCCCTGGCTCAATTCCAAGATCAAACAAAAGGGAAAATTTTCAGATGAGCACCGACTCTTGGTGGACAAGCTTTGAGTTAAAGTAGACCTTAGAGTTTTCAAACTACCTCGTCGAGCCACATCCATCAAGAAAGGGCCACGTTTCCACATATAATGAGATGTAAATTTGACGGGAAAAATAAACTGTCAAACCATAAAATGTAGGAAAATCACCATTTGAGCATGGAAATGAATCTTTCTTTGAAGAGAGTGAATTTTGAAATGATATAAGAACAAAATTTGAACTTCCTAGCCACATCCAATCATGTTTCCACATATATTGGAACAAAAATTGACAAGGAAAAAAATAACGTGACTCACGGAAAAATGGAAGGAAGGGAAAAAACCCGATTTTACGCCCAAGTTACAAATATTTTCACATGGACAGAGGAATGAAAAAAAAATTATGGACTTTAAGTGATCCTCAACAAAAGGAAGGGACTGATCATGGTAACCAAATAGAGGACATATTTTTCATACATAAATATAGGGAGATAGAAAAGATGATGATCCTACAAATTGAAGAATTTTAAGGACAAACAAGGTGAGATCAAATCGAGCACCAATACACCACACTTAAGAAATCTACAAAAGAACCTAAGAAGCATACCAAAACAACCAAAAACATGCACATATACATAATTTAAAAGAAAATTATTTTACAAGAGTATAGCTCCTACCTTTCCATGGTAGAGCTTGATCCAAGAGTCCCACACTAAACTTCTTCAAGCCCAAACAATCACCAAGAAGCTCCCACAAATCCAAAAGCACTCCAAAATCTTCTAACTCCCAAAAATGCAAGAGCACAAAGAAATCAAGTAACCCCCAAACAAGCAAAAGAACTTGAATAAATAGAAAAGGGAGAGAGGAGGGTGAGGTGGCTCCATGTAGGATACCACATCACTCATCCTCAACTCCACCTCATAATTCAAACCTCAACCCTAATGCACCATAAATTGGTGGGTGAGAGGAAGGACAATTTATTTACACACACGATCCAAACCTAGACCCCTTAAGGATAAAATTTAATTTCAAGAAGGAAAGTGCAATAATATTTTACCTTTTTATCTTCCAAAAACATATAATGGGGTCTATTTTTGACCCTCAACCCATAGGTAGGGTTGGTATAGCAATTTAAGAGGTGTGAGAAAAGTTTAACTTGTTCCACAAGCCTCCAAAATTGGTCCTTAAGGCCAAATTCGAATTTCCATGAAGGGGTAGAGTGTACAACACTCAAGATCACAAGCACTCAACTCACAACACAAAATCCAAGAGCCATATAATCTAATAAATGAATTCTTTTTGACCCATTCTTAATTAATTTAGTAAACTAATTAATTTACTAATCTAGACATAAATCAAGTAATTAACAAAAGGAGAATACATCACTAATTTTCACATACTAAATTAAATAAAGGAAACTAAATGAAAGAAAACACATAACCCCTTGGTCACAATTGGAGGTGATCCCCCCATAGGACCCCCTAACAAAAATTCAAACACACACACACAACAAAATACATGTTGCCATGGTGACCCTTGTTGAATTCATCTAGCATTCTAATGTGGTTGGGCTCCAATCCTCCGATGTTTGTTGTGACATATTTACCTACAAACACTTAAAACCTCCTTGACCTCGTGGCCGCATCGAAACATCCAAAATAAATATACAATATAAATCCACAATATTCTATATATGAATCAAAACATCGTCTAGGTGAGTAACGATATAATTTACAATTTCTAACAACATCTCAATTTTAAATTTAATCAATATCCATATGATCATAAGACTAGTTCAATTGTCTAAGTCTACTCATTATGAAAAATATCGCATGTCTGAAATATATAAATATAACCATGTCAAAAACATATCAACATCAATATAAAATGTCTCTAATTATGCACACGCATCGTGTATGACTCAAAATCAACAACAGTCTAGTATCTCTAACATCTATTATCATGCTAAATCAAAAGCTACAATAATATCCATAAGTATAGTCGACAGTATCGAAATCAATAACAAAAGGTGTCGAAGGGAAGTGGGCACTACATGTGGTGTAATTTTAAATTTTAAAAATAAAATTATAATTAAACCATGGTCAATGCCATCTAATCAAGGTTACATCTTACCAACGTTGATCCGTTGTGGTTAGGGTAACAACCCTAAACTCCCCTCATTTTGCTTATTTACACTTTTGAAACCTTGATACAAGGAGGCTCTGTAAAAATTTATATGGCAGCCAAGGAGGCTTTGCAAAAATTTATATGGCAGCCATAGATGGTTTCTAAAGCTCTTGTTTTACATCACTTCCACATTAGAGTTCTATGTGGCTTCTATGAAAGGGTTTTGACCATTTAGAGCTCTCTTTTTCATTTTCATTTGGAGACCTAGTTTGGTGTTTTCAATTGAAGAGTTATTGGGCCCATCCATAGCCACTTTTTTCTTCTATCATTACTATACATTTATTGAGTTGGGGTTCAAGCTTCTCTGTATGGATTGGCCACCATGATTTTATGGGTGCTCGACCCTTCCGGAAACCTATAAGTACCATGGATTTATGGCTTTGTGCTTTTAATAGCACCGTGGCTTCTTGCATTTTTGGGTCTTCACTTTTTTTTCCATTCTAATATAGATATTTTCATTCTTTTTAATGGCCACCATGTTTAAAGGAAGGTGAGTTCTATTTGTATACCTTAGCAGGTTGTGATTTTAGAACCATGTCATTTTATTCTGTGAATTTATTTGTATTTGAATAGTTTCTTAAAGCTCTTTACTTTCTCATTTTGATACTCAGCTATATATCCATTCTTGGTTTCTTCCACATGATCTCGATGGCTATGTGTATTATGGATTATTTCTCTCCCTATTCAAGCTCATGAGTCACCTTTGTTCACCATTTTTCTTTCATTGGAGAATTGGGATTTTATAAATTTGATATGGTTGTGTATGAGCTCATAATGGATTGAGAGCTCAAGCTCATTAATGGAAGTAAATTTTCTTTTTAATCCATCTAGCTTAGGCCTGTAGCATTGTGGCTTTGAATCAAGATATTGTTTGTTGTTGGATTCTGTTTGGGGATTGAGCCCATTATAACTTGGCTGCCATTTTTTTATTTTTTTCCCAGATTTATGCTTATTTAAGCATCCACCTTTCTTTAAAAACCCTTCTTTACCTATTGATATATAGCTCATTGTAGTGGTTTCAATGTTTTCCATAAACTCGTTGGCTCTATTGTTGAATATGCCCTACATGGCTTGAGTTTCAAACTTGATTTGTAGCTCAAAGTGCTTCTTTACTGCAAGTTGAAAAACACTCCTTCCATTTATGCCCTTGTATTGGCTCATGGATCTTTAAATATTTTTGTTATTCCAATGTTTCACCCTTTATATGGTCTACGATATGAGCACGGGACAACTTGTTTGTTTGGATATTGGGCGAATCATTTTTGTCAAATTTTTAGATTTGGTCGCCACGATAGTTCATCTATCTTGGGCACGTTCAAGCATAGATGTGTTTACTTTAGCTCATCATATTACTTTTATAGAGCTCGCGATTTTAGGTAGTGGCATTATTTGATCTATAAAATCTTAATTCGACTTGTATGTTAAAACCGGGCATGACTTGTTCAATTCACTACTTTTATTTTCTTATTACCATTTAGAGCTAAAGTTGGGTTGTGTGTGGAATTTATTGTGCAATTTGATGGTAAACTTGTGGTTTGCTTTCTATTAGTTCCATTCAGTGGCCATCATGTATGTGATTTTTGTGGTTCTTAACTTGCTAGCTACTATATTGTGTGACACTGGGAACTTTTTGAATTGTTGCTTGATTCTATTGCTAAAAAATAATGTTCTATGCTATGCATTAGTATTTTTGACTTGCATAGATCTATTAGCACTATTAGCTATATAATGTTTTTGTTGTGATGAAGGGTTCTTGTCTGAAATAATACCCTCTCCTTGTTGGCTCATAATTACGTTGTTATAACTTAGAAAATCTAAGTGATATCAAATGACTCGTAACCTTTCCTTTCCTGAAATGTATACTTATGATTAAGTCCAAAGCACTGGAATTTATTTTTTAAATACACTTTTTTTGTCTCGAGATAATAGAATCTATGTTCACATGTGAATGTCAAAGAAAAATCCATTGACATTTGATTTCTCCATGATCATGACAAAAACCTAAAAAAAACTTAAACAATGTATAGTGTAAGCTCCAAAAGAAAATGAACAAGGAGATATTTTAGAAACGGAAACAAATTTGAGTTATTGCCACTTCTTTCCTTCCAATCAGCAACTCTACTGGGGAACATTTTCGTAACTACATACATCATATTTCTCAATAAATGTTGAGGTTATTTTATGTTCTGAAGAAACTTTTGTCAAACATCTATTTAACTTCATGTCATGGTTGTAACTTGGTAACTATTTCGTGTTATAAGAAGCAATTTTTGCCTTTAAAAATCCATATTCAAACTCTATTTTAATGGCTTTAGGGGAAAATTTTTTTTTTTTTTGTATATCCAGCTATAACTGATTTTAGATTTGAAATATTTTGTCCATACCTCATATTAGTGAAATGCATTGAAAGTGTAGCACCCACTTCTCTTGAAACTTATTAAATTGGCATTTCGATTCATTGTTGAATATAGACATGGATATTATTATATCATTTTGGTTTAGCATGATTGTAGATGGTAGAGATATTCTTAGTATTGATGGACTATGATTCATACTATGATTTGTGTGGATTTTTATAGGCATTGAGAGAGATTTTTATTGGTGATGATGATGTGTTGTTAGCATATATATTACTGAAATTTGGAATTCTCGTCATGTTAACTAGGATTTAGGTTTTGAACTAATCTCATGATCTTGTTGATATTAATAAAAGATTGATTTGAGATGTTGTTAAAGTTTAAGACAAATGATAACATTGTTTAGTAGAGATGATAATTTAGCTATATGCTAATAGTTATTGATTTATGTGTGTATATTTTATGTTTGATGTTTTGATGCAGCCACGAGGCCGAAGGATGTATTGTGTGATTTTGTAGTAATTATATCACAACAATCAAAAGGGGAATTGGAGACCAACCACAACGGAATACTAAATAGATACAATAAAGGTCAGCATGGCAACTTGTGTAATATTTTTGTTTTGTTTTATTTTGTTAGGGGGTCCCGTGGGGGATGACCTCAATGGTGACCATGTGCTATGTGTGTAATTCCATCCCTTTTTGGGTTATTTATTATAAATTATGTGATTTATTTTGTGATGTAAATTATTTAATATTTGATTATTAACCTGTCTTTATTAAGTGAATTAATCGTGTTATTAATATATTTGGGGATGTGACAAATGAAGTCATTTATTAGAGTTGTTGGTCTTTTGGACTATGTGATTTTTATTGAGTGTAAGTTACTTGGAGTGTTGTAAACTCTACCTTATCTTCGAATTTCAGATTTGGGCTTAAGAGACATTTTTGGAGGCTTATGGGACAAGATAAGCTTGTCCCACACCTCTTAATTTATTATACCAACCCTACCTATGGATTGGGGGAGTCAAAATAGACCCTATTAAGTGTTTTGCATGACAAAAAGTGACATTTATTAGATTTTTCTTACATGGGTTTTAAATTATGTACTTAGGGGATGTAGGTTTGGATTGTGCATAAGAGGTTTTTCAATCCTCTCAACCACCAACTTATTGTGCATTTGGGTTAAGGTTTCACTTATGATGTGGAGTTGAGGATGAGTGATGTGGCATCATATATGGAGACACCTCACCCTCCTCTTTCCTTCTTCTATATATGCAAATTTATTTATTTTTTTGGGGGTTACTTCATTTCATTTGTGCTCTTGTATTTTTGGAGTTTGAGAGTTTTGGAGTGCTTGTTGAAATTTTTGAGATTATTAGAGTTGGATTAATCTTAAAGGAGCTTGGTGTGTGACTCTTTGAACATGTTCTACCATAACAAGGTAGGAACTACACATTTTTTTAAATTATTTATTTTATATGTGTATATTTATATGCAAGTGAATGGTTTGTATGGTTGTTGGGATCTTGGGTAGAATGGCTAAGTATGGTTTAGGAGAAGGCTATGTGGATTTTATATGTAGGGATGCATAATAATTTATTTCATGTTTTGGGAGGGATTTCAGTGGGGTGCCCTACCTTGGATTAGAAAATTCTTGCATTTCATGTTTGGTTCTTTGGGGAGGCATAAGAGATTTTAGGGAGGCATAAGAGGATCTTGAGGGAGACATTAGATTTGTGTAGGGATTTTGAGTTGTGCTTTGTATGGTTTTAAGGTGGTCACCTAATCCAATTAGGAGGCATAAGTGATCTCACCATAGATCCTTGCTCCATTCACAAGGATCTATGAGGTTTTAAGTTGTGTTGTGTTTTGGAGGGTTTTTATGTTTATTGGGTTCATGGGTAGAATTCCTAAGTACGGTGTAGGAGAAGGCTATGGGAATTTTATATGTAGGGATACATAATATTTTATTTCACATTTTGGGAGGGAGTTTGGGTTTGGTGCCCCACCTTTGATAAGAATATGCTTGCAGTTTTTACTTGGTTATTTTGAGGGAGACATATGATATTGTAAGGAGGAATAATAGAATGCGGGATGAATAATGGGATCTTGAGGGAGGCATAAGAGTTGTATAGGGGTTTTGAGTTGTTTTTCGAGGGGTTTAAGGTTGACACCTAATCCAATTGTGAGACATAAGTGATCTCCCCATAGATCCTTACTCCATTTGCTTTACCTTTTCAAGCCTTGTGTATTTACATAGTTTCATGTTTGTAAGTGTATATTTTGTTGAATATTTTTGAAATGGTTGTGTAATTTTTATTATTATGTTTAATCTTTGTTATAGTTTCCATGAGTTACATCCATCATTTAATGCATTTTGGTTAGGGCTCGGGGGCCAATGAGGAGGATAGCTTATTCTCCTCATTAGAGTATTGGTTGGGTGGAGAGTATTTCCTCTCCCCGGTTTTGGTTGTTATGATTGAATTAAAGACATGGTGAAGATTTTTTTGGAGATTTGGGATTTGGAACATTTGCTAAAGTCAAATAAATTCTTCATTGTAAAAATCTTTCTTGTAATTTCCCACTTAAGGTAGATGACTAGTATACTTGTATTTTAAAGAAAAGATGCTTACTATAACTTTACACATGTAAACAAAACCCCAAGATTTAAATTTAATAGTAGCTGTCAATTCATATTAGGATTTTTTTACATGTATAAAGGTATAGTCGAATGACTCCTAACGAGATCAATTACCAATTCACCGTGCAAGCTTGTTTATGAAAGAGAGGCAAGAATGAACATCTCACTTGAGTTTCCTCCATTAGATTTGCTACATTAGATAGAAATAATTTAAAATGAACCATTGGAGGTTCGTTTTGTAAAGTTAATGGAGTTACGGGATCAAAGAGATCAATCTCATCTAAACATGGAAAAGAATAAAAAAGATAAATAAAACTTTTGATAAGAATGCTAATTTCAAAATCTTCATGAATGAGACATTGTTTTGAAATGGTCTGTTTATCGTGCAAATTTAGGAAAACACATGAAGTTTGATACAATCTGGAGTGGTCCTTATATGATTTCATCTTACAAAGAACAAAATGCATTTCAACTTTCAAGGCCGATCGCCAAGAACTTCTTATTCTTGTGAATGGTATGTTTATGAAACATTGTTATTGAAAATCCTACACTATCTGTTTAGAGTATGATTTCCCTTTCAATAAGTGTTTCATGCACATTGCAATTTTTTTCAATTCAATAAGTGCATCCATACATGTGAGCTGGTGTACCATATCCTTCCCCACTTTTAGTTTGTTTTGGAAGTGTTGGTCCTTCAGAAGGCAATTTCATTATATTCTTGAACTCCATACCCAATGGATAAGAGAAAGGCATTGGTATACAAGATAGCAAACAAATTTCCCCTTAGGATCACCAGAAATGTTGACAATTTTTACACTCATGCAAAAATGGAAAAATGCAAACGTCGCATTTATGATGGATGGCATTGGTGAATTGAACCTAAGCTAGCGGATATTCTTTCCATTTAATATTTGTTTTATTGGATTTATTAATTACTACATGTAATTTTTTTGCTATGTGTGTTGTTACAAAACGTAATAAATCACATAGTCTACAATTTTATGTTTGTCTTCAGCAATAGAACATTGAATCCCCAAAGGAAAGATGTTTTGTCTTGATGAAGATAGAAAATATAAAATAGATGAAGTGTTAAGTTTTTAAACGACAATCAGAGTTGTAAATTACAACAATTGGGAGTTCATTATTAAAGTTGTAGATATTTTAATGTTCTTTCCTTCATGATTAAGTACATCCAATTATGTTATTGAGTTGTTTAGTTTATTATACAATCCATACATAAAATTGAAATGCAGAAAGAAGTACACAACTCAGTTCTCGAATTTAATGTTTTATTCATAAGTAATTTAAATGTTTCCCACAGAATCCATGGGATGTAACTAAAAATCAATTCATAACTATTGAAGTAGAAGGTACATATACATGAAAATAAAAGTAAATGAGCATGAAAAAACCCATCATTTCCTTAAGCTTCTTTCATCTTTGTTGCTCCACTTCCAGATCTAGCTTTACTTCATCTTCATCTCTTCTATCAACATTGGAATGCTACCTAGAAAATAGAAAAGAAGACTACCAGTCACAAGCTCAAGGTTAATCCATATTCTTGTACTATCTAATTTCATGCAAATGGATCTCCTGACATCAGCATGTATGAGTTACAGGTATAAGATACATTAGGGATATATATAAAGTTGATAAGAGTAGTATTCTACATCGGCATATATGATTCCCAGAATAATTTTAGAAAAAGAAATAAGAAATAAGAAAACTATGGAACATGAGAGAGGCCAAAAGCCTAATGTTTTCTAACTAGTTTATCTAAATGTGTAGGTACATGTAAGAAGAAGGATGAATATACAAAGATATAGTTGTACTAATCCATAAAAGAATGCAAGTTTAGTGTTGCAGTTCTTTAAACAAATGGAATGCATACAAAAAGTGCGAGATAATGATTATTGGTCAGCTTCAGAGTTTCAGTAGAGTACCAAACTGAATCATAATTTAGAATAATTTTTGAAAAAGGAAGATTGTTCATTGCATAAGTCAAGGATACAGATCCAAGATACCATCAAAAGTATGATACAGAAACAAAGTACATGTGCTCAATATAGAATAATTCATTCATGTCTATCACAATGATCAAAGTACAAATTCTAAGGGAACATTCTTTTGAACAAAACCATCAAGTATAGTTTTTAGATGAAATAAGTGCACTTATGCAGTGCAAAAAGAAGATTACAGTCTCATACTATCTCCAAAGCTACTGTCTATAGGATAATATCATCATCTCAGTTAATGTTTAACACTGAAGGAGTATTTTTAAGGACATAGTAATGAGAATGTACTAAAAACAATGCATAAGGGGTGAGTTCAATTTATTTGAAAGAAGAAGCCAAGATTTTCCAAAGAGTTAAACATCAAAGAATACATCCTATGTTGATCAACTACAGTTATATCACATTGATCAAGATACGGAAGGTACATGTCAAGAATTCCTTGAAGTGCAAATATCAAAATTAATTTTTCAAGAAAATATCTTTAAATACAAAGTATGAAGTCACTATTATGTACATTACAATTATCAAGAGCTTGAATACAGATGTGGTAACCATGCAACAAAAAGATAACAGTTTTTATCACATTACATTAAAGTATAAAGTACATATTGTAGAATATATGTACTTCATATATTCATATTGGGGTTTTGTTTATTTGAGGGAGAGATAACAGATTGAGGGAGAGATAAGAGATTCAAGGAGGGATAAGAGTTTGGTTGTGGTTGTGTGGATGAAGTTTTGGAGGATTTTAAGGTAAACACTTCACCCATTGAGAGACATATGTTATTTCCCCATATTTCCTTGCTCCCTTGGCTTAGAGTTTTAAGCCTTATATTGAAAAAGTTGTATTTTATTGATATTGTTGTTTTATGCTTGGATGTGTGTTAAACGATTGTTCGCATGTGAGTTTTAATGTAGAAGAATTTGTGAAAGTTGTCATTGGTTGCATCCATTCCCTATTTTTCTATGGTTGGGGCTTTGGGGCCAATGAGGAGGAGGGATTCTCATCTTCATTGGAATAAAGGTTGGGAGGTGAGTGTTGCCTACACATCCTTCCTTGTTTTTGATTTTGAATAGTAACAAAAAGCTATGGATTTAGAGGATGAGCTTTAAATGAAGACTTTTGTATTTGAGCCGAATGGAAGAATCCTATATTGTAAATTTGGCCAAGTTGTTTCCACCTTTGAGTGGAAGGCTTGTATAAACTTGTATTTTAAAGATATTTTCTTGTAAATTATAATTATCAAGTTATGTTTTGGAAATGGTTGAAAGAAGGAATTTTGTAAGTTGTATTTAGTGGAAATGTATTCCTTTCAAATCTGGAAATGAATCAATAAGTTTTCTTGTGCCTTCATGTTGAAAATTGTTGTTTTGTATTGGAAAATATTTGGAAATTTATACTTGTTCCTTGTTGAAATGTTTATTATTCTTGTTGTGAAAAGAAAGGTAACTTGTATTTAGTAAATGGTTATATTCCTTATCTTATTTTAGAATTAAATGTATTATGGTTTAAAATTATTTCTGTAGTTAACGTTAAAATATTGTTATAAAGGAAAAAATACTCATTTTGTTATTTAGATCAATAAAGAAGTTGTTATTTCCATTACGTATTTTGTAAAATTTAGAGTGAGTTTGAAGTTGGATTTGATATATATAAACAGATATATATTATTCAACATATATTTTTATATACCCATTTTACAACAATGTTTTTTGCTTAGTAGTAGCGTCGGTTGACTGGTGACATTGATAGAACAAAAACCAACATCGGTCTCTGTAAAATGCAAACAATCTAATAAAATCAACTTTTATTTAGTTGCTTGAATATTGTGCTTATCAAATGCAAAACTGAGGTTGTTATTAAACTTGAACTTCTATAAAAGCATAAATAGATGCATAAATTTAAGAATATATACCATTGTGGATGTTTTATCAAAATGTGTCAAATTTAGAGTAACCCACGTTGGTAGCCCTACCGAGTTTGTAACAAAGTAGGAACCACGGTGGATCCGGTCTCTGTGCAAAGAAAGTATTTTAAAAAATGTGTTTAGACAAAACTAGTAACTTAAATGATAATATTGGAAAAAAATGCGAGATCAACCTTAGTTATGGACATATATACATGTATATACATATATACATGCATGTATATATGTATATAGGTGTATTTACTCTTAGATCAAACAAAATGGGATTTCCCTAAATGATGAACTCAAGAAATGTGAGTAACTAAATACCCAAAACCAGATTTAGGGGAGATCTCTACAATGAGAACAAATAAATAAATTTTCAATACCAAATCTAAGAATAAAACTAAACCATATAAATAAGGAAATGGAGGGAGTCTCCTCCTATTTCTAGAACTAAAACCAAATAATTTTTTCCATGGTTTCCCCTCTTTCTTCCATGGCTTCCACTCCTCCAACCCGTAAATAAAAATTGAAAAAATGAAGAGAATAGGGAGGAGTAAAGAATAAAAATACATCGTAAGGATAATTAGGGTTCTTTGGGAAAGACCTAAATCTAAGGGTTCATATCAACCTAATCTAAGGGTAGAGGATTGACCCTACATATTTCAAGTTGTGGTATTATTTGTGGGATTGGGTAATTTTAAATAAAAATATTAAATTGATGGGGTCACTTAATGGGTTAGGGTAAGTGGAGTACCCCTTGCTTTAGATTTGTAAATGAATAATTGAGATTTACCTATAGGGGTTAAATGAGTAATAATGTGCATGAACCTTTGTTGATAAATATTTAAAGTAGTCAAAGTAAAATTAAAGGTTAAATATTTAATGATGGGCATTGATGTTAAGTAATGTGGGTAGTATGAGTTAAACTAACTCGGGAATATTAGCCCTTAATGAAATTAAGTGGAATTTTAAATAAGGTGAAATAACGAGATTCGGATGGTCAACATTTTTAGATGAAAATTAATTGAAACCCTAGGAGAGGAATTAAATTTGAATGATCTTGGAATAAATTATTAATATTTAATTATTATCTTGGTTACAAATACTTTCTGGTTGTGTGGGATTGATTAAATAAGAAATATTTAAACCTAGTAGATGGTTATCTTCTTGAAACCCTTGTTCAAATAAAAAAATATATTCCATAAATTTCGTAAGTATTAAATGATATTTTAACATGGGTTTTCATGTGTAAAAAATGTGAGTGTTACACTCTCAGTAATTTATTTTAAGATAAATGATGTAACACCTCATTGTAAGGACTAAGAATAACAATTATCTATTCTTTCCACCTACCTTCGGTGAAGACGTTCTTTGTTATTAGTATAAACACTAATTAAGAAATGTAAATTTGGAGTTGTTTCAAAAGCTATGTTGTTTGGGGTACTCTTTAAAACATGGCCCCATTTTTTGTTACCACTCAATAGGGTGGCAAAATTTAAAGTTCTTTGTGTAAAATGGATTCACCCTCTAGTTAATGAGTGTAATTTTATCTATCTCTTGTGACCTAATGGGTCATTTAGGACCAAATAATTGTTGAGTAAAATTTAACATAAATTCCAGAATTGAGAAGCATTAGGCTATATCTTTCTTTAAAGGAAAATGTGCATTGACCTCTTGAACTCTTGAGGAAGGTATGAATGGAAAAGTTTTTGTATCCCATCCATGTGATAAATTTGTAATTTACATAGTAATTTGATAGGTTCAGGAAACATTCCCTTTGAATGGATTTAGTTTCACCTAACTAATTCATGTTTTCTCTTGATTATGGTAATTAAGAAATGATAAAATTTAAGTAAAACTTTTCATATGTCTTATTGAATTGAAAATTCATTGTTCATTGTTATCCTTCAAGTAAATGATTCCTTGTAAGGATGTAGAAAATGCATAAATTATTTTATCATGGTGGAATCTTAGGTAAATGTTAAAAAATAAAATAAAAAATCACCATACCTTATAAGTTTTCTAAAGAAAAATTAAAACCAAAAATTGATATGTCTAGGAAATGGTCCATGCTATGAAACATTGGAACCAAACTAGAAATGCAATCCTAACTTGATGGTTGGCTAGATATTTCACCCAAAAATTATTGGCACTATTATTATGTGAACGTAAAAATAATGGTCAAATCAAGTCAACATCCTTAATTATGCTTGGTATTATGTGAATCTTCATTCTTGACCTTAGTGAGTAATGCAAATGTTAGAACTAGATTAATAGGCTCATCAACCTATTTTTTTTTTCAATTTTAGAGTAATGGTGAGATAGGAGGTGAAACCACATGTAAACTTGGAAACTTTCACTCTCTTCTTGTGTGGTATTTGTAGTATCTTGGATGGTTTCCATGAGTAGGATCATACACATCATGTATATATAATTTTTACCCTGTTTGAAATGACCATTATGTTCCTTTGGCTCACCCATCAATAATTTCCTTTAATTGTGGGCCTTATGATCCACTTATGTGGACCCTTGTAGGAAACATAGAATTCATTTGCCAATGAAACCTATTAGTATCCAAATTTGTTCTCCTTTCAAGCCGAAAGCAAACACGAGAATGTGTTAGTACCCAAATTGATTCTCCCTCAGAAGCTGAGTAGCATCATAGTTTTGACAAGAAGCTTAGAGACAAGTAGACCATGTTGTGTGTCATTTTGTAGCTAGGAAGGAAATGCAGCTTGCTCTTTGTCATTCAGATGTGGAGAAATGGGTAGCACCCTTAAGAGTATTTGATCTATCCTCACTACTTTATGGTTTTTCCTTGCAACTAGGGTGAGAGGACCCTTTTGTAGCTTGTTGTTTGTGGAGGAGATGGAGATATCCTTCTTTAAAAATTTATTAAGAAGACCTTGAAGAAAACATGATCAATACAACAAACTATAACTCTCATGAGTTGTCACCCTAGATAATGGAGATATTATCGAGCAAGGTTAAGGATATTAAAGATAATGAAAACCTGATTTTCTTATGTATGTTTTTGGTAATAGATATTATAAATTTGTAGACACACAGGAAAATTAAGGGTAGTATGGGTAGGATTGGTTTTTTTTTTTAAATGAATTTTTGTGGGAGGTGATGTAGAGTGGATTTTGATTCTCCGGATATCCGAGAATATTTTATATAAATGGAAGGCTTGACCAACATAAAGCTTTAGAATAGCTAGAATGTTCCTTTAACCAGAAAGTTTGCTTTAATGGAAGCCCATATCAACACGTTTTCATGCAAACTTTAAGAATCCAAAATTAAGGCTCAAATTGGAAAAACTTAATTGAAAATTATCAACCTTTGTTTTATCACACCTAAGATACCCTCAAAGGCTAACAAACAATCTTACTCATCATGTTAGGAGTAAAGTGATTTTAAATTTGTTTATTTCACTATCGAATGAAAGATCATATGATAAATGAAATTGTAAATTCCACCAAACTATCATAAATCTAAGATATTGTGTGATTCACAAAGATTTCAATGTAGGATTGCAATGAGAACAAGAAAAACTATTTTCAGACATTCAAAGATGAAGAAGACACACCTTTTCTCAAAGTAAACACAGATTAACTCAAATTTGATTAAATTTATCAGCGGCGGAAATTTTCTAGAACTATCTCAGATCTTGTCAATGGCTATACACTCGCAACCACCTTGACATGATCAAATTTATCACAAAAATAAATAAACGAGTTCCTTAGATAATGTCTCAAAAAAATGGACTTTGTTAAAAAAAAATTCAGGAATTAGCTTCCGACCTCTAACACTCCAAACATTTGCATGACAAATTCATGCAATTTATAACATTATATTTTCAATAGACTTTCCCCCAAAACCGAGAAACATTCAAAGCACCATTGCGTGTTACGATTATGATCATGACTCTCAGAATAATATTTACAAAAATGTTTTCAAGTGCACAGAGGTCAAATCTCTCCAAATATTTCCAATATTCAATTTTTCACCTCGTAAGTCATTCTTCATCTTACATGTTGTTGGGTTTTAGAATGGAACATGGGTTGAAACAATAGTCCTGGGACAACAATTCCCTTCTCTTTAATGGGATAGGCTCCCTTATTGAAATCAAGAAAATAAATGTACGAGATATACAACTCTCAATGTTTGGACATTGATATCTTGGAACGTTTTCATACTTAAAAGGTTATCAATCGGAAGGAATTGAATAATATAGAGACGGGATAAGGAAGAAGACAACAATTATTTTGGGAAATATAGAGAGTAGAGTATCTCCTACTCACATTAAACCAAGAAAATATAGAAAGGATCAATTACTCCATCTCCTTCACCTCAACCCGGCCTTGTGGCGAGTAATCACTTCATCGATGGGAAGATTGAACCATTTTATGTCATCCTCCTCATAGATAGCCACAAACTCCATAATTGTGTTATTGATTATGGTTTTCTAGGAAATTTGTAAGTTCTAAAGTAATTCAATACAGAAGTTATTTCTTTCTTATCATCCTCTGTTATACCTTTCTCTCTCCTTGCTCGATTTAAGGGAACATTTGTTTTGAATTCAATTGAAATTTTGTGTTAAGTCTGTGTGAATCATTAGAACTTTGTGTCTACATATTTATGCAAGTGGTGAAGTAATTGATCCTTTTCTATATTTTCTTCATTCAATGTGAGTAGGAGATACTCCACTATCTACATTTCTGAAAGAATTGTTGTTTTATTCCTTCTCCCATCTCTATATTCTTCCATTCCTTTAGTTCGATAATATTTTAGTATGAAAATGTTCCAGGATATCAGGTCTAAACATTGAGAGTTGTATATATTTATATTTTTTTCTTCCTTTCAATAAGGAACCTCTCCCATTAAAGAAGAGGGACTTGTAGTCCCCTAATTGTGGTTTCAACCCAAGTTCCATTCTGAAACCCAACAATTTTTTGGTGACTCCACTAGGGAATTCATTGCAAATGGATTCTAAGTTTTAATAACAACTTCTTGATCATCTTTGATATGACGACTCTAAGATACACTTGGGGTAGAAGAACCCTTGTGGAAGAAGACCTTCATTTCTAACTTTTGGATCATCAAGGTTTCTTCCTCCCTTCTTCATCGGGAAAAAGAAGAGAAACAAGATCTGTAAGCACTCCTCCTGCTAGAGAAAAAACTTATAGGAGTGACATCCATCAAGATCAAATCAGTCCTATTTTGGATTCTTTGACTCTCGCTTATGTTTCAGTTCCTCTCCAAACAATTTTCTAAGGATGGTATCTCATCCACCTTGGGGCCAAAGGGTTGGGCCTCTTGCTCTTCCCCAGCCATTGCATGAATTTCCCAGAGGAAATAGAAAGAATTTCCCTAAATTTAGAGGTGATAGGAACGTTCATCCAAATGAACATATTGTGGTCTTCATTGTTGCTTGTGGTGTTCTCGAGATTGAACATGACGATATATCTATTAGAATTTTTGTGATACATTACAAGATAATGATCTTGATTGGTTTTATCATCTCCCTAATGGATTCATCTATGATTGGGACACCATGACAACCCAGTTTGAGAATCATTTCAAAAATGTTGAGGATGTGCATGCCCTCTTTGCCCAAATTTATCGGTTCAAGAATGAGTCACATGTGCCCATGAGGGAATTTGTGGCCAAATTCAATAGGATGGTTAACAAGATCCCACTAAACACATGCCTTGTGGATAATATTCAAAGATGTTTCTTCCTTAATGCCTAATTTCTGAAGTGAGATATGCACTTAGGAGAGATAATCTTACCACCTTGGATGCTTATAATAGATTTGTTGTTAGTGTTGAAGATGATTTGATCATGTCTTGAAAGTTGAGGATAGATTTATTCAAATCCAAAGCATCCACTTCTTCCACATCTTCTCTTGGGTCTAGTGTAGATCCTTTGGTATAGAAACCATCTAATGATCTTATTTTTCTCAAGAAGTAGTTCACCCAGCATGCTTCTTATCAGGATGTTCCTAGGAAAAATTTTCAACCCAGAAATCGGTTGCCCTCTACTTAGATCGATGGAAATTGAAGATCCACCTATTAAATTTCTAGTTAATGCAACATGTGAAGTGTTAGAGCCACGATGATGAGGAAGAGGATGGGATCCTTGAAGAACATGAAGAGGAATCGATGAATAATTATAAGAGTTGAATGGATCTCATGTCCATTTTATCACCATTAAAGGTATAGATGAAGAGGATGATTGTGAAGAAAGAGTCACAGAGATGAATAATGAATCATATGTTGTCATGAATCATGAGCAAGCCAACAAGAAGGAGAAAGTGGTGCAGCTGCTAAAATATCTAAGGAGCCTCCTATGGTAATTCTAGTGATTGCAAAGAGAGGAGCTCTATTCCAACTTCTTCCACATCCAAGCTAAGTTTTGTTATGCCTTCCTCCTCTCTGTTTCTTCTCCTACTGACTTCTTTCCCTTCAAATGATAGAGTCAATAAGTCAAAATTTTCATCTAATCCTATCAAGGATGCTCCATCTACCTCTAGTTCTTTTTACATTATTGACCATATTAAGAAAACTAAGATCCAAATCTCGGAAGCTGAATTCTACCAAACCCACCCCAAAGCCTTTAATAAGATGGTAGATTTTGTGAACTCCAAATCCAATCCTCCATCCCCTAGTTCCAAAGGTCTCTTTCCACTCCATATCCTTCATCTCAACCCAGCCCTGTGGTAGAAGTCACTTCATCGATGGGAATATCGAACCATTTTATGTCACCTTCCTCATAGCTGCCTAAAAATCAAAAAAATTGTTATTGATTTTGGTGCTTTAGACAATGTGATGCCTACTAAGGTAGCTCATTCCCTAGGCTTAACCCTAACCTATGCTTTTGGTTCATGTTACTCAATGGAAAGTAGAGAAGTACCATTGGTCGGGAGAATCAAGGATGCACAAGTAGCCTTTGTTGCTTTGCCGGAGAAGAGTGTTTTAGCCACCATCTTGGCAGCCGATATTCCCCCTTCCTACGGCATGCTACTTGAGTAGCAATTTTTGTAGAAAAGTGGGAGGATAAATCATGATGGATTGGTCACATGATCTTATTCCAGTGAATGGGAAAATGAAGAAGTTACTACCTGAGAAACAAACTGAATATATTGTGCAAAAAATAGATGACCCAAAGGCAAAAATACTTTATGCAGAAATTGGTCATGGTAACTACATGATCATGTCACAAGATGAGGCTAGCCATCCTATGGAGGTGTTTCTTGATCCAAATGGCGTTTGGACCTTGGAATTTGATGGAAGCTGCTCCTCAGTTGGTTCTAGAGCTGGTGTGGTGCTTATTTCTCCTGAAGGGAAAATTCACCCTTTATCTTTCAAGATCTAATTTGAAAATATAAATAATACAGATGAGTATGAACCTCTCATCCTTGGTTTAAGCATGGAAAAAAATATGGCGATCAAGAATCTCCTTTCTCATGGAGATGTAGAAATGATTGTAAAACAGGTCAGAGATCTCTATCAAGTGAAGAATATAAGGTTGAAGCATTATAGGAACCTAGTTTGGGATTCCATTGAGTTCCTTGATGCCTTTTCAATTGAAGCCATGCCAAGAGAAAGGAACACTAGGGATGATTCCTTTGATATCTCGGGGTCTGTACTAATCTCTCATCTAGATTTCTCTAAAGATAAATTCACCATTGAGATGATTCATAGGCCTAGTGGTCCTGACAATGTAAATAACTGGAAGGTCTTTATTGATGATCATGAGTTACTTTCCTTCCTTCAACTTACAAATAATTTTCACCAGCTATAATTTGAAGGAGGTGGTAATCAACCTAGAGAGTGTGTGCCTCCAAATGAAGGAGATAGAAAAGAAGAAATGGATCATGATGGCTGCATAAAACTAAAAGGTAATAAGATACCTAAAGGAATGGTATGTTTGGAATAGGTATTTGATAAACATGATGGATACATCAATCCCAAATCTTACAAATTATATCAACAGTCTGCTAACTATGAAAAGATAAACATAGGGAGTCTTAACAAATCTATCGTTGGTAAACATTGGAAAGTGCTGCACATAAGAGGAGAGGAAGAAAGAAACAAATCTTTTGAAAATGTATGCTGATGTTCTTGGATATTCCTATAATGATCTCAAATCTTTTCAACCAAAAGATATGCAACATTTAATTCCTCTAAAGCCTAGGATCAAGCCCTTCCAGAAAAATCAGAGGCAGTATAAACCTAAAATTGCTGATACAAATTTTCAAGAGATCTAAAATTTATCAACGCTAAGATCATTTTTCCCATTCACCATTCGCGTGGATTGTTAATATTGTGCTTGTCAGGAAGAAGAATGGTGAGATCCAGATTTGTGTTGATTTTAGGAACTTGAATCAAGCCTCTTTGAAGGATAATTATCCTCTCCCCATAATGGATCAAGTGTTGTAGGTTGTTACAGGTTCAGAAATGTTGTCCATGCTTGATGGGTTCTCAGGATATAATCAAGTAGAAGTAAGTGTTGCAGATCAGCATAAGACTGCCTTTACCACTCCTTGGGGCACCTTTGCTTATAGGAGAATGCCTTTTGGCCTTGTCAATGTCGATGCCACCTTTTAGAGGGAAATGGAGCTGGCCTTTGGTAGTCTCAAGGGAAAATGCATAGTTCTATATCTTGATGATCTAACTGTGTTTTCAAAAACCAGAGATGATAATTTTGAACACCTTGAAATTGTTCTCCAAAAGTGTATAGAGTGTGGCATCTCCTTGAATCCCAAGAAATTTTTCTTTTGTGTCACCGAGGGAAAATTATTGGGACAAATTGTCTCCAAGGAGGGAATCAAAATTGATCTAGAAAGAGTCCATATGATTCATCAAATCCCTCTCCCCGCAAGTAAGAAGGGTGTGTACTCTTTCTTTGGCAAGATCAACTTCTTAAGAAGATTCATACTTAATTTTTACGAACTTACTTTGAACATAGCCCACATGATGAAAGGAAGCTGAATTGTGGTTGGTCCTCGAAGGAAAGGTTACATTTGAAGACATCAAGAGATCTATAGAAAATAATCCAACCATGGCATGCCCCGATTATAACAAAGACTTCATTATCTATTATTATGCTATTGAAAGTACTCTAGTTGATGTGTTAACCTTAAGAATGCTAAAATTCATGAAATCCCCACATCATTCATGAGTTATATTTTGAAATCCCATGAGATGAAGTACACCATGATGGAGAAACATGATTTTGCAATAGTCAATCTTTGTGAAACAGTTTCATTTGTACATCCTCAACTCTCATTGTATTGTTCTTGTGCTCGATGCAACTATTAAATCCATTCTTACAAACAAAAATTTGGAACCAAGAGAGAAAATTGGGTAGCCAAAGTTCAAGAGTATGATCTAGATATCAAAACCACCAAGATAGTTCAAGAAAAGGGCTTATGTGAACTTATTGTTGAAGGAGATGATGCCAAATTGTCTAAGGAGGAAGTTGATATCCCCGTTGTTCTTTTCCTCACTCAATTAATGAATGGTATGCTGACATTGCACACTTTCTTACTTATAGATAATTTCCATCCAATTTGAGTGCCAAGGAAAAGAGAGCCATCAAATTAAGGTCTACCCAATATGTGTTGTGGGAAAATGCATTGTTCAAATGAGGTGTAGATGGAAGGTTTTTAAAAATTGTTAACAAAGAGAAGCAAAGGCGGTTCTCAAATTTTCATGATTAGTCATGTGGAGGTCATTTCTCTTCTACTATCATAACCCACAAAATCCTCTGTGCTAGATATTATCATTCTACCTTATTCAAATATGCATCAAAGTGGGTAGGTAAGTGTGAAGCATGTCAAACCTTTATTGGAAGACCCAAATTGGTGCTTTACCTCTCAAACCGGTAGTGCTTGAGGAACATTTTTAACAATGGGGTTTGGACTTCATTGGGTGATTCAATCCACCTTCAAGTGCAGGGCATACCTATGTTTTGATTGCCACTGATTATTTTACCAAGTGGGTGGAAGCCATTCCGGTTATAAGTATTACTTCAAGTAGTATCCAACTTCATTAAGGAGCACATCTTAATAAGGTTTGGGATAGCAAACAAGATTGTCTTGACGACAATGCTTCCAATTTTTCTTCTGTTGGGACGATGGATTTATCCTATGGCTATGGCATTTCCCTTGTTCACTCTTTAGATTACTATCCCCAAGGGAATGGGCAAGCAGAATCAACTAACAAGAACTTGGTCACCATTGTTCGGAATCTTGTTAATGACTCTCAGATAAATTGGCATAAGAAACTATATGATGCTTTATGGGAAAATAGGATTACACCTAAGAGAACCATTGGAATGTATCCTTTTCAAGTGGTATATGGAGTTGAAGCTCAGTTTCCAATGACATTGGAACTGCTAGCCTTACATTTGATGAAGGCCATTTAGGATGCCAACTTTACCAATTCATTAGAAAAAAGAATTATGTACCTCTAGAAGTTTAATGAAGATAGATTGCAAGTGGTTGACGAGGATATCAACTCATCAACTCAAGTTAAAAGCTCTATTTGACAAAAGGGCTAAACCCAAAACTTTACAAGTGGGAGACAATGTTTTCTTTTGGGACAAAAGACATGTACTTCAAGGTAGCCATGGTAAATTTGATTCCCTTTGGCTCAGTCCTTTCAAAATCAAACATTTTTCTAGTGAGAATTATTTTTACCTGGATTACATGGATGGTTCTCCTCTCCCATTTCCTTATACTGCATAATTTTTGAAGTTGTTAAAAACCTAGCAGTTTCCACAGTCCCTCTGTACATTTTGTATAACATTTTTTTTTCTTTCCTTGTTTTTGTTTTGGTTATTTCCCTTTCTATATTCTCTTATGTGTTGGTTTTGCTTCTTTTTGACTCCATTACCCAATGGCTAAGACACTGATCCAATCTGATTACCCAGAATTCTCTAAGGTTCTTGATTTTGCCTCTTTCCTCTACCAAATCATCCCCAGAAGGAGCCAGTTGTTGTCCTCTCAATTTTCCCCTCCCTTTTGAATGTAAATTCATAAAATTTGGAGCCCTACCATGGAATAAATTCATGTTTTAAACTCCTCATGACTCTTGTTTTCATTTCCCATGGGTTTTTAATCATTTTCCTCAGTCTACTACCGTTAAAACATTTTACCTATTTTCAATAGGTGGGAAATGATTTTAGTTCTCCTTTGATGAAGTTTGGAATGCGTGGGACCTTGCATATTTTGTTTCTATGCTTTTATAGAGAAAGAAATCCCTCATCAGGAGTAGAAATAGTGTTTTCCCATTTCCTATAACTTTCTACGTCATTTTCCCCATCAAACTCTTGCTCTGGAAGGTGAGGCTACGTGTTTGTTTCTTTGTGAACTTATTACTTTTGGCGATTTTGGAAAAAATGGTGGATTCTCCCCACATTCTCGTTGGTCCCTGATTCACTAGAGAATTTTCAGTTGAGGTTCAGGTCAGTGGATCTATCTTATTTTCTAAGGAATTATGGTGAAAAGATAAATTTTCAAGCTAAGGCCCACAACCAATCAGAGAGGGACACGTGTTCACCTTGAAAATTCAATGGCGGGGATATAGACTTCGGGGGAAAGTTGGAATTTTCCTTTTCCAAACTATATAAATAGAGAGGCACATCCCCGCAACCAATCAGAGAGGGACATGTGGCTATTTCTCAGTTCATAGGTGCTTTAGCGGACCAATGGGAGACTTTGGGAATTTTAGCCTTGTTTCCACAAAAGGCGAAGAGTTCTAAAATGGCCTACGGCCCCACCTAAGCGAAAGGAAATTTTCTAAGTTGAGGCCCGCAACCAATCACATGGTGCCACATGTTCATGTTGAAAATTCAATAGCTCGGGTGCGTACTTTTGGGGAGAACTGGGAATTCTTCCTTTTCTCAAAATAGATAAAGTCTAAAGTAGAAGCGCATCCCCACAACCAATCACATGGTGCCACGTGTCCACATTGAAAAGTCAAAGTGGGCCGGCAGAGATTTTTGAGAATTTGAGCCTTTTTGTTAAAAGAGTTCAAATGGTAGTTTTGACCCGCATTTCCTCAGCCACTCAGATGATGCCACATGTCCAGCCTTTGGCGGAGCTGTGGGGGAGAAAATTGAGAAAATGCACAGTTTCTCCCAGATGTCAAGAAATGTAATATTTCTCCTGAGGTCATTCTTGCTTGGATCTCGCCACGTGTAGGGTCCAAATTTGAAGGTAAAAGGGGGAAAAGATAGCCAAATGCCCTCTTCTAGTTTTTATCACCATTAATGAACAGAGCTCTGAAACAAAAAAATGGATCATTCTCCTTTCTTTCCTCTCTGATTCCTTGTCATTTCTTCATGAGATGTGTTTTGGATTGGTTTTGGAGCCAAATTGATAAGTTTAAAGAGGTGTAAAGTTTAATCATCAGAAAATAGATTTTATCGGGCATACGTGATAAAATGGGATAAAACTTATCAAGTAAGCACTTGAGTGCTATGAAAGTGGTTAAAAGGTGGAAATGGCAGGACCACATGAAGGATAAAATCATGAGATGTCCCCTGCTAAAATAATCATGCTCAAACTGAAGAGATACTCAGCTTTTTGAATCTCCTATTTTCATGAGTGTTTATTTCATGTCACTTTCCAAAAGAGGATCTCGACAAAAATTATCCCTTTCAGATATTCTTTTCTTGGGGACAAAGTATGGATGTAAAGAAATTGTTATAAATATATGCCTTTGGCTCCGGGAAAAGGGGATTCTAGTTTTTGGAAAAGTTCTAAATTCTGAAGTAAGTCAATACGAAGTTATTTATTTCTTATTTTTCTGTTATATCTTACTCTCTCCTTCCTCGATTCAATAGATCTTTTATTTTGCATTCAATAGAAACTTTGTGTTCGGTCTATGTGAATCTTTAGAACTTTTGTTTGCAGATTTATGTAGGTGGTGAAGTAATTGATCCTTTTCTATATTTTATTAGTTCAATGTGAGTAGGGAGATACTCTGCTATCTATATTTCCCAAAAGCATTGGTTTTTCATCCTTCTCCCATCTCTATATTCATCCATTCCTTCGATTGATAATCTTTTAGTATGAAAACGTTCCAAAGTATCAAGGTCCAAAAATTAAGATTTGTATATCTGTACATTTATTTTTCCTAATTTCAATAAGGGAAACTCTCCTTTAAAGAGGAGGGACTTTTGTCCCCCGAGCGTGGTTTCACCCATGTTCCATTCTGAAACCCAACATACACCAACTACTTCCTCCTCCAATCTATCAAATCGGTTCTTTGTGTGTTAAGCAAGGAAAGACCGGAAAATCATATCAAACCCGATAGTCAGATCAAATCTTAATGCTAAAAGACGTTTTCAAAATTTTTCCCACTAAAACAAGATATCAACTAGTTTCTTGCATGCCAAGAAAAGATATATCAGATCGAATCTGACAGTTAGGATTACATATTTAATGGTAAAAGACGTTTCAGACATTCCTCACCAAACTAGGGTATAAAATTAATTTTCCTCTTCATTTGGGGGTGGGAGACTCCGATAAATGATAAAAAACCATAAAAATCACATCCCTGGAGATTTTGAGAAAAATGGTAGAAAATCAAATACAGATTCACAATTTCCATTGATTTCCGTTTTTAATTTGGACCATCCACATGGGAGATCCGAGTCAAGATGGGCCCAAAGGTTCCTTTTTACTTTTTATACCCTTTGAAAAAAATGTAAAATTTCTCAATTTTCTCCACCCCTCTACCTTTGAAAAATGGGATTGACACGTGTCCCAATGTGGGTCCCAAAGGAACCGTGGCTAAATTATGCTATTTTACCTATTTTTGGAAAAAGGAAAATTTTCCAAATTCCCCTCAAGAGTCCACCTCCCCACCTTTTGACTTTTCAAATTGCCACACATCTCAATGGCACATCTTGAGATGGTCTCCAAAAGTAGAGACCCCCAAAAAGTGTGGGCTCAACACGTGTCTCAGTTTGGTAGAGTATTTTAAAAAACTTGAGAGTTTAGTTGAAGATGTCATGTTTCCAAGGTCCAAGACAGTCTTCTTCTACTGTTGAAAATTCCAAGAAAAGGCAGAGTGAGCAGAAACTTGCAAGTGTCATGCTGGCACTTCTTAAAAATAAAACCCAAGGGCCAGTATCCAAACATACGTGGTCCCTCCACATTTATTTATGGCATAATTTCAAGATGGTCCCCAAAATTAGAGACCCTGAATAGGCATGAGCTCACCACATGTCCCAGGCCTTAAAAAAAATCTTTACAAATTTGAAGTCCCTAAGCAGAGCCAATGAAGCCTCAACTCTGTCCCTCTCTCACATTTCTTAAGGTGGGACTCTAAGGTAGATATTCAAATGAGCACCAACATACCACATGTCCATGGCCCGCCAAAACTATACCAGTTGCATGAAATTTTTTTCTAACTCGAGCAAAGTAGCGGAATCCTCCACGTGTCCCCTTGGTGCAACTCCAAGGCCAAACAAATAGGTGAGTCTTCAAACAAGTGTTGTTCCTCCACGTGGAAAAGTTTTGGGTTAAAACGATCCAAAAATTTATTATAGTGCCCCACCAAACCGCATCCAACCAAAAAGAGCCACATTTCTATTGATGCAGAGATTTAAATTTGATGGGAGAAACACACCCGTCAAGCCGTAAAATGCGGGAAACCACTGTTTGAGCCCGGAGATGAAATTTTCTTCAAGGATAAAGAATTTGGAAATATTATAAGTTTCAAAACATGATCATCGAGCTACATTCAATCCCATTTCCTCGTGTACACGGAAAAAAATGGCAGGATAAAAACACGGGATTACGAAAAACAGAAGGGAAGGAACAACCCAAGTTTTATCCCCAATTGACAGACACCTTTAGATGGATAGAGGAACGAGTGAAAAAATTCTGGTTTTTTAAGTGATCTTCAACCAAGGATGGGACTAATCATGGTAACCAATGGGGGACAGAGTCTTCAAGCACCAACATGAGGAGGCCACAAATTGAGGGATTTTAATAGAAAATGGGGTGAGACTAATTCAAGCACCAACATCGGCTCTGAATCGGGGATGGTCACTCCCTGTGACGGCCATAAGAAACAAATAATGAGACTCAAGTGCCAAAAACATCCATTGCAGTAAAGGAGTCGAAACTTGCAAAGTAGAAAAAAGAACCATCTCCTTGAAACGAACCGAGGAACCAACAAAAATAGGTCACCAAGGACCAGAATGAGCAAAAACACAAAAGATAGAAAGCAACCAACAAAATATACACTATACAAATGATGCTCACCTTGATTCTAGGAATCAATCTAGGAAATGTTTCAAGTGTCTGCCATTAACAAATAATTCAAGCAATTCCCCATCCAAGTATTTCAAGAAGAAGGTATGTTCACCAAATGGAATGTCAATGGAGTAAGGGCCCATCCATAGTGCACCAAATTTACTATGCTTTCCCTTGTCTTCATGTCTATTATCCCATAACATCACAATATCTCCAATGCTGAAAGCTCTGGGAGTGACCTTCTTGTCAAATATATTCTTCAATTTTTCTCTAAAATTTACATTCCTTTGGTGATATGCTCTCCTTTCTTCATCAAGTTCAACAATCTGGTTAATTTGAGCATCATATGGACTAACTTCTTGATCTTCCATTTGTTGAATGAACTAATTTGAGGATAATTGCATACGCGAGGCAGAAATGCTTGAGTTCTATACATCAATTCAAATGGACTTTTTCCATTAGCTCTTTTAACAATAATTCTATTAGCCCAAACAAAAACTTCAACTACTCACCCCACTTCCTTTTGTTTAGCTCCAACATTCTCTTGATGATTTTTAATAGATTTTTATTGTTGGACTCTTCTTTTCCATTGCCTTGGGGGTTATAGTTGGAGGAATATGTCAAATTGATCCCATATTCTTTACACATTGCCACCAAAGGTTTAGCTCTGAAGCTCATGGCATTTTCAGCAACAATTTTAATCTGGCACTCCAAACTTGCAAATGATATGGTTCAACATGAAGTCTATGACAATTTTGTGTGTTGCTCTCTTGGTGGGATTTCCTCCACCAACTTTGTGAAGTAATCGGTGGCTACAAGAATCCACTTATGGCCAGCACTTGAAGGGTCTAAAATCTCACCAATGAAATCCATTCCCCATTGCTTAAACGAGGCTTCAATTGATATATGATGGAAAGGAAGGGAGCCTGAAGCTTTCAATATTCCATAAAAACACCGGCAACTCTCACATATTCTAACCAATAAAGTTGTATCCCTGAAAAGAGTTGGCCACCAATAACTAGCACTCAGGATCTTCTATGCTAAGACTTTTCTAGCACAATGACCCCTACAAAATCCTCCATGGAGATCAGTAATTATCTTGGGAGCTTCATCTTAAGTAAAGAACCTTAAGAGGACTCCCTCAGGGTTCTTCCAAGCTAACCCAAAAACACTAATGACATATTTCGGGAAGCCAACTTAAGAGCACTTTTCTTATTTTTACTTAAATAATCGAGAAATATAGATGTCCGAGATAAAAATTATATCTTTGTACCATTCAGAACTCACCAACATTTCAAGGACATCACCCCCTTCTTCTACTTCATTTACCTCAATAGTTTGCAAGTTTCTCTCAGCCATGAGTTTATATAAGCCCAAACCTCTTACCAATTTTGTGGTTTAGATATCCATGTCACACTCCTGTGCAACTTGTTCACCTATATGCATCTTTTTCTTGAGACCTCCATCTCGATAAAACATCTTTCATCATGGTGTGGGGAACATAAGCAACAACTTTAGAGCTCAAAATGTAGGGTCTGAAAACTTTGTTTCTTTTACCAAGGAAAATTATTTCTTCTCCATAATTTTGTACTTCAACTCAGCCCCTTACAATGCCTTACTAATAAAGGAAATTGGCCTCTCAGCCCCTTCATCATCCTTTTACAACGAGACAAATGCAATAGTGTTCTCTCAAGCAAAAGAAAACATCCGAAAAGGCTTCTTATAATCTAGAGCTGCTAAAACATGGGCATGCTTTAATGTTTCCTTGATCCCATTGAAAGATTGAATGGAACCCTCTTCCATTCAAGTAATTGGAATGGTCAACTCAACAATGTTTGAAATGACTCTTCGATAAAAATTATTTTCCCAAAGAAGGATTGAATTCCTTTCTTGGTTCTTGGAATTGTGACCTTGCGATGGCATCTACCCTCTTGGAATCAATCATGACACCATCCTTTGATACAATGTGACCAAGAAACTTTGCATTTTTCACTCTGAAATGGAACTTCTCTAGATTGAGTGAAATTCCATACTCTTTGCATCTTATCAGCATCTTTTCTAAATGTTGCAGGTGATCACTTCTTCTCCTGGAGAAAACTATCACATCATCTTGATACATAGTAATGAAATCATTTATATATCCTGAGAATGCTACATCCATTGCTCTCTAAAAAGTAGCTCCAACATTCATCAAGCCAAACGACATCCTCACATACACATAGGTACCCCATGGAGTAGTGAAAGTAGTTTTGATTCTCTCTGATTGCTTCACAACTACCTGGTTATACCCAGAGAAACCATCCAAAGTAGATAACAACTCAGAGCCAGTAACCAATTGCAACATGTTATCCATGTTTGGTAAAGGATAATTATCCTTCATTGATGCTCTGTTCATATTTCTAAAATCCATGCACAAACTTGATATCACCATTCTTTTTTCTAACTAGCACTAAGTTTGCAACCCAAGAAGAATACCTTGTTGGCTGAATGATCCCTCCATCCCTCAATTTCTTCAGTTCTTCTTGCATCTTCACAGAGAGGAGTGGATTAATCAGCCTCTGATTTTGTTTGAATGGTTTTGCATTAGATTCCAAAGGAATTTCATGCTAAAAATCCTCTCTGTATGATTTTAACTTTGAATAAGACCAAGCCAAGAAGTCATGATATTTCTTCAACAACTAGACATAGGAAAATTTTTCCTCCTCGTCCAGATTACTTCCCAACCAGATCTTCCTTGGTATTTCATTTCTACCTAATTGATGCTCTCTCAACATCCCTTGAGTATGTTATATGCATGTTCATAATGCAATCAACATTATCAAAGTTTTATTCAAGAGAAACCAGTCCTCTAGGAATGGTATTAGTTTTTCAGTTGCATGATGTATTTGCCAAAAAAGTTTTCTTTAACTTCATTGTACACACCATTGGCTTCAAATCAATACACTTTGATCAAGTAAACTCCAAATTTTTTTGTAGAAATATTTTGACTTGAGCATCATCATAAAAAAATTGATAATTTTTAATGTTTTCGGGGGAGAGATGGCCTTGTTAACACTTTAACATCATATTCACAATATGGGGACATTACACAATTATCAAACTGATATCCCAATATTGCAAGCTTTTCCTCCGTAACATTCAACTTCATGTCATGATGCACAATGTTAAATGAATAAAAAATTGCAATTAAGTCCTAGATTGCATGTTTGTACTATTTCATTCTTTGATTCTTAGTAGCATACAATTTTCTGATTTGTTTAACAATTAGTTATGAATCTCCCTTAACAATGATGTCTTTAACATAGTATTTCCAAGAAATTCTCAAACCTAACAACAATTCCTCATAATCATCACTTTTTTAGTATGTTCAAATTTAAGTTTGAAAGAAAAAACAAAATCTTCCAAGCTTGGAGAAATCAGAACTACACTGGCACCATTTCCAAATTTGGAGCAAGCTCCATCAAATAGAAAAGTACATGGAGAGCCTACTTGTTGAAGACTCTTACATTGATCCATTTTGTTCTCTTTCTCATCAACAAATCCAATAAAGTTATCAGCATCAACACTTGTGTACAAAAATTTATAAGATGCATTGTTGGGATCTTTAATGAGGTGCAACATCTTATTTTCTCCATACAACTTGAAAAGTCTACCCTCAAGTGGGATGGTGGCATAGGACATATCCATTTGAACACTCCCACCAACACTTGCAGCCCATTTCCTAAACAACAACATACCCCACTTGGTTGGGAAATCAACAATTACAACATCATGTTGCAAGTTCTTACCGGATAGGATACAAGTTTTACCACCAGACCTTTCACACATCCCACCACCAACACCTCTCTTGAATCCATGGCAGTACACTTCCCATAAGTTGTTGTTACTTTGATATCCAGTTCATTAATGACTTGTAGAGGCATAACATTGCATGATGCTCCCAAATCAAACATACGGTTGTGTAACAATTTGTCCTTAATGATCGAGTGGTGAAGAATGGATCTACATTTAGCTGAGAATCTACCAAGTATGTTCCAAAATAAACCTCAACCTGGTTCACCCAGATTCTTCCAATGCTGGTGGTGTTTCTATCTCTTCAATTACTACAGGAGTCTCCACAATGTTTACATTTATGCTTTGGGTACTCTTCTGTTCTTTTAATCTCAAATACTCAATGACCTCTTCTTGTGCTCAAGAATCCTAAGAAGCTCAAAATTGGAACACTAACTTTTATTTGACTAAAAACTTGGGCAATGTTATATCGAACACACTTTGGCAAGGAAAAAATGGAAGGGATATTGACACATTCATCGATGGCATGTAATTTTCGGCAGTTTGAGCATGAGGAGAAGTATGAATCTTGTTTGGGATGGCAAGGCATTTAGAAGGTGTGTCTTTCTTAGGAACCTCTTTAGGAATATTTTAAAGCAATGGAGCTTTAGGTTTTGCTTGAGGCCCTCCTCCTTTGAAAACTCTACTCCTAGTATTATGATCCTTTTCTTGAGAAACAATAGCATTCATCAACAACTGCCTATCCTCCTTAGATTGGATTCCTCCACCATACTTCTTTATCATTAAAGCTCTCAAATATTCAAATTCATTATTAGGAAATTAAAAATATTGTATAGTATCTATTTCTAAATTATGAGAGGGATGAGAGGGAGGAAGAAGAGGTACTTGGTGAATGCAATCCCAAAAAAATCAGCAGTTCTAGCACTTATTACCTCAGTTGAAGTTGCTCCTTGCTATGAGCCTATAGAGCACTCCATCATGCATGCATCATCATTAGTGTTATCATCATCATCTTCCTCTTCTACTTTTTGATCTACTTCACATGGAGCATGGGGCATGAAACATATGTCACAACAATCAATTACATTTGTTTCTTCAACAATAAAGCAACTCTAACGGCCAAAGGATCTCGACACCATTTAGTTTTCCCTAGCTTGCGAATGTCTATTTGTAAATCCCATGGGTCCCTTACCTCCGTCATCAGATATATTCTCATTTCTAGGATGATTGGTAAATATGTTTGGGCCTTGTTGTTTATCCGACCTTGTGAACTCGCCCAATTCCTTTCTCCGCCATGGATAATTTGTATGAGATTCCTTTGACACTCTCCTATAAAAGTTTTCACAACTTCCTCCAAATTAGAAGCCTTACTTGCTTGAGGTATTTTTGGGTTAACCAATTTCACACCTTCCATCTTAGGAGGTTTTCTTATTGCTCGATGTTATTCTCAATTTGCAAAGCCATGGTAAAGGCTTGCCTCAAGTTGGTAAGGTTTTTTCCCTCAAGTAGTAAGCCACTTTCTTATCAAATATATCTGAATACTTTATAACAAAAGATTCATCACATGGCCTTAAAATTATAGGCAATCTCCTCAATGTTCTTTTAAATATAGTGTTGAATTCATGCCTTGACTCATTGGGATTCTTTTTAATATTCTCAAATTCTAACAAAAGAAAGGTAGGATCCACTTTGTCACCATACTTTGTAGTCTAAATGCATTATTCATTTAGGTCCAAGACTCAATGGAATTATCTGGAAAAGTTTTATACCAGGTCCCTTGCATCCTCTTCCAAAGTATGTATAAACAATTTGATATATACATCTTCAAATTCAATCTCAAAGTCTTCCATCATGTTGATGAAAATATTTAAGTGTTGATCACCGAGATATAGCATTATTTCCTTGAAACTTTGGTAGTCTATTTCATACATCTTGGGAACTACATTTTGGTAACCACCATCCCTCTAAATTTTATAGGACCAAAAGTAGTTATAACAAATGGAGGTCTCGATGGGGGATTGGCCATGTTGTTTTGAGGAAGTGACCTTGGAGGAGAATCAAAGTGATAAGGGATAAGGGGTCTTTGAAATACAGGAGTATAACTTCCAAAATGGATATCCCCTAAGACTATGTTTCTTGGAAATCCCTATCAACTATGGAAAAAACATGGGTAGAATGAGAAGAAAACTCTTCAAATTAAAATGAACACCCCTCTCCATATGGAGAATTTAATTCCATAAAAATACTACATGATTCAAAAGCACTTGAATGAAAATCTTCAATGATAGCCTGATCACTTTCATCAATGGAGATCTCTTTTCTTGACTATTGATATCCAACAAATCTCCGTGCTCTTCTTCCTTCCGACTTTTCTTTTCCTAGCTCTGAAATAATGTCCTAGTAGGATCCCTAAAAAAGATGTTCTTCCTTATAACTTTGTAAATATTAGTAACAAATCCCACTTGACAGATGCTAAGACACTATTATTTATCGAAAACCAGATCAACATAGAGTCACCACTAAGGATTTCCACCTTAATTGTGAAAATATGGTAAAAATATGATTTGTCAAATGTATGTCAACACTAGAAACTGGAAATGGAAGGATTTGACATTCCTTTACCAGATTTATTAGTGAAACTTGGTGCAATGTCTCGTAGAAACTAGAAATATTGAACACAACACGTGTAACTTTGAACACTTCTTACTGAGTCCCAAATACAAGTTGATGTTGAAACAATGTACTCACACTTAGAGCATATAAGAAATGTTTACTAGGGCCCGAGTATGAACTAAAATCACAATGTCCCAGAAATGGCGTTAGAAACGTTTTGGTACCCAAATTGATTCTCCAATAGAAGTTGAGCAACATCACAAGATTGACAGGAATCTTAGAGACAAGAAAACCATGTGTGTGTCATTTTGTAGTTGGGGAAGAAATGTAGCTTGCTCTTTGTCACGAGATGTGAAGAAATGGGTAGCACCCTTAAGAGGATTTGATCTATCAACACTACTTTATGGTTATTCCTTACAACCAGGTGAGAGGACCCTTTTGTAGCCTGCTATTTGTGGAGGAGATGGAGATGTACTTCTTTGCAAAAGTTATTAAGAAGACCTTGAAGAAAATGTGATCAATACAAAAAATATAACTCTCACGAGTTATCACCTTAGATAATGGAGATATTTTCTCGAGCAAGGTTCGGGCCACTAAAGACAATGAAAACTGATTTACTTTAGTATGTTTTGAGTAACATCAATTATGCATTTGTACACACACAAGACAAACATGGGTAGTATCGGTAGGATTGGTTGTTTTTAAATGAATCTTCATGGGAGGTGATGGAGAGTGGATTCTAACTCACCAAATCTTTGAGAAGATTTAAAAAAATGGAAGGCTTGACAAACAAAATGCTTGAGCAGCTAGAATGTTCCTTTAACCAGAAAGTGTGCTTCAATGGAGGCCTAGATTAGCACGTTTTCATGCAAACTGTAAGAATCCAAAATGAAGGCTCAAATTGGAAAAACTTAACCGAACATTATCAACCTTTGTTTTATCATGCCTAAGATACCCTAAAAGGCTAACAAACAATCATAACCATCATGCTAGGAGTAAAGTGATTTTAAATTTGTTTATTTCACTATCAAATGAAATCTCTTATGATAAATGAAATTTCAAATGCCACCAACCTATCACAAAGCTAAGATATTTTGTGATTCACAAAGATTCCATTGTAATATTGCAATGGGAACAAGAAAAATATTTTTAGATATTCGAGAGATGAAGAAAACAAGTTTTCTCAAAAGTCGACATAGATTAACTCAAATTTGATTAAATTTATCAAGAGTGGAAAGTTTCTAGAACTATCTTAGAGCTTGTCAATGGCTGTACACTTGCAACCACCTTGACATTATCATATTTAACACAAAAATAAATAAACAAGTTCCATGCAGATAATGTGTCAAAAATATGAGATTTGTCAAACTTTTCTCTTAGGAATTAGCTTGACCTCTAAAACTCCACACATTTGCATGACAAATTCGGTGTAATTTATGACATTTCATTTACAAATGAGTTTTCCCCAAAAACTAGAAACATTCAAAGCACCATTGCGTGTTACGATTTTGATCATGACTCTCAAAATCAGATTTACAAAAAAAGTTGTCAGGGTCTTGCAAAGGTAAAATCTCTCTAAATATTTCCAAAGCATTCAATTTTTCACAGTAAGTCATTCTTCCTCTCACGCACCAACTACTTCCTCCTCCAATCTGTCAAATCTGGTTCTTTGCGTGCCAAGGAAGGAAAGAATGGAAAATCAGATCGAACCCGATAGTCAGATCACATATTAATGGTAAAAGATGTTTTCAGATTTTCCCACCAAACCAAGATTTTAATCTGGTTTCTTGCATACGAAGAAAAGAAAGATCAGATCAAATCCAACGGTTAGATAACATCTTTAATGGTAAAATACATTTTCAGACCTTCCTCACCAAACCAGTGGGTATCAAATTCATGTTCCTCTTCATTTGTCATGTAGGAGACCCCAAGAAATGATAAAAACCCATAAAAATTCACATCCTTAGGAGCTTTGTTGAAAAATGGTAGAAAATCGATTCGATGCACACTGATTGCCATCAATTTCCCTTTTGAATTTGGACAATCCACATAGGAGATATGAGTTACGACGGGCCCGAGAGGTTCCTTTTTAATTTTTATACCCTTTGGAAAAAATGCAAAATTTCTAAATTTTCTCCACCCCTCCGCCTTTGAAAAATGGGTTTGACATGTGTCTCATTATCACCGAATCACAACACCCTTGTGTATGTATTTGAACTCACAGTGTGATTGGATAACATGGGTACTATCTCCAAGTTGTGGGACTTGCTACTTGAGATAGACCTCCAGAGAAAGCTGGTTCTTGCTCCTAAACTACCTGCCACAATCTACTCTAATGCAGGAGAAACTAGCTATTCTAACCTAAAATTCCAAGGGACCAGAGAGAGAGAATGCATAAAATGAAAGCCTACACTAAAGCGGTGATACACCAGAAAAAGAGGGTGTGAGAGTAATCTCCAAATGTGTGAAATACAGAGGCAAAGTGCACACTAGAAGAGGTGATGACAGTTCACCATAATCCAGCAAAATGCATTCACAGCAATATTCCAAGCACACACAATGATAATGAATTCCTGCAAGAACATAATAAATAGACACAATATACTTGTAGAAAGATTAAAGGGGCAAGAAGAATGCAAGGAAACACAGCAGGGGAAGATATATCCACAAACTGATATTTTATTGCTTCATGATATGCACAGTTCAATCTATTACAAGATAAGGGCCTGGATCACCATGCAAGGAGTCCACTAATAGGGGCTGCAACACACTGGCTTCACAAAGCAATTTTGACAGAGCTTTATTACCCAAAAACTCTCTCCTTTACAATGAGCCCAACACTCCAATTTATAGAAAAAATGAGAAGGAGAAGAGAAGGGAAAATGGAAATCCCGAAATCTGTCCTTCAACCACCTGTAAGAGGCATTAAATTGAGTGGAATGGTTATACATTACTTGCAAAAGGCTCCCCATACTGTCCCATGTGTTGCAGCAGAGAAAGAATGATGACCATGCCTCTTAATTGCACTCCTAGCTACTAAATAAAACACTGTTCTGAACCCGGCCACGTTTCCTTAAAAAAATCAATCAATTTCTAATCAAATCTGGAATTTATTGATTGTTGTGCATCGGGCTCAGAACCACGATTCCAATGGTACCAATTTTGTGTGATTTCGTTGAGAAATGCAAAAGTTATGGCCTTCTGAGTGTGGGCATTTGTTTTGGGCTCTGGCAGTGCTTTTTTGTCATTCGACGGATCTGAGCATTGGATCGATGGAGCCGAATATGTTTCTTTTATTTAAATATATCTACCCTCATTAAAATTAATAAATCCAGTTTTTGTGGCGTAGAGGACGTCGTGCTCGTTCCAGAAAGTCCAATTTTATGAAAATCGGAGCTCGGAGTCAAAAGTTATGGCCGTTTGAAGTTTCCGGACCAAACGTTGACTTTTCTTCCCTGCCTTCGGCCATTTCAGCTTTTCACGTCCCGCGTGTCCCTTTGTCCATTTAGCACAGTGCTCCTTGTGCTAATTTGCAAAGCCCCGATTCGCGCCCATTTGTCCCAAATGTCCCAGTTGTTTGACTGCTTGTTCCCATTTCACCGGTTCGGCCGGTTCACGTACTCGCAGCCCATATGTCCCATTTGCTTTCGGACCATCTGGGACAAATTCGCTCGGTTCGGGCCGTTTCGCATCTTTTTGGCCCGCGCATCCCAGATGTTTGGGCTGCCTTGACTCATCATTTCGGTTGGCCGTACTTGTTCGCGTCTTTTGTCCCGCTTGTCCCAAAGGCGACCCTCTCAGCAGTTAGCCAATTTTCTCTTTTGGCCAGATCGGCTTTTCGCGCCCGCCGCGTACTTTTGTCCCAGATGTCCCAATTGCTTCCGGGGCCGCCTGTGCTCATTTCGGCCGATCCGCGCTTTTTGTCCGAATCTGTCCCAAATCTTTGCGAGGACTAGGACTTAGCCATTTTTCGTGATTTTTCCTGGCCCGAGCTTGTTTTTGCAAATTTTTTCATTTTCTCAGAACTTGCTCTCTTCTTGAGGGGTGAATTTTGGATAACAAAGTGTTAGAATGTGGGTTCCCGAAAAAAACCGCAACTAAATTCTGCTATTTTACCTATTTTTGGAAAAAGGAAAATTTTCCAAATTTTCCCGAGAGTCTGCCTCCCGACTTTTGACTTTTCAAATTGCCACATGTCTCAATGGTGCATCTTGAGATGGTCCCCAAAAGTAGAGACCCCAAACAAGTGCAGGCTCAACACGTGTCTCAGTCTGGTAGAGTCTGTTAAAAATCTTGAGAGTTCAGCGGAAGGTGCCATGTGTCCAAGGTCCGAGACAGTCTTCTTCGGCCATTGAAAATTCCAAGAAAAAGGAAGAGTGAGTGGAAGCCTCCAAGTGTCCTCCTGACACTTCTTCAAAATAAACCCAAGGGTGGGTCTCTAAACATGTGCGGTCCCTCCTCGTGTCTTTATGGCGCATTTTCAAGATGGTTCCCAAAATCAGAGACCCTAAATGAGCGTGGGCTCACCATGTGTCCCATACCTTAGAAAATTTATTTTGAAATTTTAAGTCCCCAGCGGAGCTGGCGGAAGCCTCCATCTATACCTCTATCACATTTGTTAAGGTGGGACTCTAAGGTTCACGGCCCACCAAAATTGTACCAGCTATATGAAAATAATTTATAAGTCGAGAAAAGAAGTGGAATCCTCCAACTATGCCCCGGTGCAACTCAAGGCCAAACAAAAGGTGAGTCTTCAAACAATTTCCGTTCCTCCACATGGACAAGTTTTGGGTTAAAGCGATCCACAAAGTTTTTATAGTTCCCATTGAGCCATATCTAACCAAAAAGGAAATCATTTCCATTGATGCGAGACATTTAAATTTGTGGAGAAACACACCCATCAAGCCATAATATGTAGGGAAACCATTGTTTGAACCCAAAGATGAAATTTTCTTCAAGGACAAAGAATTTAGAAATATTGTAAGTTTCAAAACATGATGCTCGATCTACATTCAATCACATTTCCACGAGGCACTTGGGACAAAAATGGAAGTGACAACAACACATGATTGCGGAAAACATAAGGGAAGGAACAACCCGCGTTTTATGCCCAATTGATAGATGCCTTGAGATGGACAGAGGAGCGAATAAAAAATTATGTGGATTTAAGTGATCTTCAAGCAAGGAGGGGACTAATCATAGTAACCAATGGAGGAAAGAGTCTTCAAGCACTAACATGGGGAGATAAAAATGTGATAGAGGCCACAAACTAAGGGATTTTAATGGAAAATGGGGCGAGACTAATTCGGGCACCAACATATTGGACAAGGAGCTTAGAGACAGATAGATCATAATGTGTGTCATTTCGTAGTTGAGGATGAGATCTAAGCGGCCCTTTATCACTAAGATTAGTGGAGAGATGGATAACACCTTAAAGAGGATTTGACTGGCCTCAATACTTTAGGTCGTGCCTTGTGACTAGGGTGAGAGAACCCTTAATGTAACCTATGTTTGATGAAGGAGATAAAGATATCCTTCTTTTGCACAAATTTTATGAAGAAATCCTTGGGAAAATATGGTCAATACTCCATAATTTAACTCTCAAGAGTTGTCACTTCTAAGCGAGGGAGATACTTTAAATGAAGGCTAAGGTTAATGAAGACATTAAGACATCCTAATTGTTCTACATATTTTAGTGAATAGATTTTTTTCCTTTATTGATATAAAGGAAACCATGGGTAGTTTAGGATGGATTCATGGTTTTTGAATGATTTTGGTGTGAGATGAAGAAGGATAAAGTTGATTATACCAGATCTTTGAGGGACTTCACAACAATGGAAAACTCAACAATAGAAAGCTTCAGAATAGTTAAGACATTCCTTCAACCAGAAGGTGTGCTTCAATGGAGGCCCAGATCAACACATTTTCACACAATATTTGAGACTCTAACATGAAGGATTGAATTGAAAGACCCAATTAAACACCAAATTCTCGATGAATCACACCTAAGGTACACCTAAAGACTTACGAGACAATCCTTATAAAAAAATGACAAAGTGAATTGATTTTAAATTTGTTTATCTCATCACAAGATGAAGGCTCTTCTTGAAATTAAATTACAAATACCATTTAACTATCACAGGATGAGATCTTGTGTGATTTCACAAATATTTCAATGTAATATTGCAATAAGAACAAAAGAAACCATTTACAAACATTTTGAAACAAAGCAGACACAAATTCTAGAGAGTGGACAAAAATTAATTTCAAAATTGCGTAGATTCATCAAGTATGGGAAATCTTCTAGAACAATATTATTTCTCGTCAATGGCTATACATCTGCAACTAGCTTGACATGATATAAAATCTAACATAGAAGAAAATAACACATTATCTCGGATTGGTCTCTCAGGAAGATGACTTTCTCAAATTTTCTCTTAAGAATTCAACCCCAACCACTTGTAAGAGTATTCTCATTGCATTTATACATTTTAATCACTCAATTCCCCCAAAAGAGAATAATATTCGAGGGACCATTGCTTGTTATCAATTTGTTTAAGAAAGCAATGTTTAACAAATTCAGATCTGAAAGTTGCCAGGTGGACCAATTATGAACTGATCACATTTCTTAGGCACTCAACTAATGACTAGGATGCCATACCAAAACATTTTGGCAATCCTTCTAATCATTTTGATTCTATCATGAGAAATACCCTTTTTAATCATTTTCTAGAGGATCTACACAACCTGGATCTGACATGTAATCTTTTCTTCTCTCGAGCCAATACCTTTTTCATATTTTGAGCCTTCTCTATTCATCATTTCATCCTTTTCCATCTCTTTCCTCTGCATTTCTTCCCCACATCCGTCTTCTCTGGTAATTCCCATTTTTGCAAGTGCCTGAGCAATTCCAACTTAAAAATATCAACATTAACAATCCTTGGACTCGAAAATTAAGTCTTGAAACCATTCAATGGCACTTTACAAACAAAGATGACAAGGAATTTCATCAAAATGATGAAAAATAGTGTGTATTCATGTCTCCAGGAGTCTTGGAGAAAAATTAAGGAAAAACAAACGTCATACACAATAACCATTGATTCTACCGCTTTTTTAATTTATGTCATAGCTATCTATGAGTTTCATTAGCAAGCTTAATCGCAAAGGAGAAGTAGAGGGAAAGTTCAAAACAAGTGCGGGATTTCCACGTGCCCAGGCCCAAGAAAAATGTCTTTTGGCATTTGAAAATTCTCGGTGTAAAAGGAGCGAGCGGAAGCCTCCACGTGTCTCAATGGCACACTTTGAGATGGTCCCCAAAATAAGAGACCCCAAACATGTGCGGGATAACCACGTCTCTTAGTATGGTAAAGTCGTTAAGAAATTTTAAAGATCAATGGAAGGCACCATGTGTCTAGGGTGCGTGATAGTTTTCCTTAGCCATTGAAAATTCCAAGTAAAGGGCATAGTTAGCGGAAGCCTCCAAGTGTTCTCATGGCGCTTCGTGAAAATAAAACTTAGGGGATAGTCCCCAAATAAGTGTAGTACCTCCACATGTCCTGCATTTCAAATTTGCTCGAAAAGTTTTGAGTATAGAGCGGAGTGGCGAGAATCCTCCACATGTCTCCCTATCGCAATTGTTATGGTAGGACCCTGAGGTTGATCCTCAAATGAGTTCCTACCCTCCATGTGTCCATGTTCTACCAAAACTATACCAACCGCATGAAAAATTTGTCTAAGTCTCAGGAAAGGAAACGGAAACCTCCACGTGTCCTTCTAGCACAACTACAAGGCTAAACATAAAGGTGATTTTTCGGATGAGAGTCATCCCTCCACATGGATAAATTTTGATATGAAGTAAGTTTTAGATTTTTTAAATTTCCCCACCAAACTGCATCTAACCGTAAAGGGATGCATTTCAATTGATGCCAAGATATAAATTTGACTAGGAAAAATACACCCATCAAACCATAAAATGCAGAAAAATCACCATTTGAGCTCGGAAATGAATCTTTTTTCATGGAGAGAGAGTTTGGAAATGATATACGACCCAAATGTGATCCTCCATGCCACATAAAATCATGTTTCCATAGATATTTGTGACAAAAATGATAGGGAAAACAAAACGTGACTATGGAAAATGGAAGGAAAGGAAAAATATGAGTTTTACGCCCAAGTTACAGACTCTTTCATATGGACAGAGGAACAAAAAAAAAAATTTGGACTTTTAAGTGATCCTTGACCAAGGAAGGGACTGATCATGGCAACCAAATAGAGGACATATTTTTCATGCATCAATATGGGGAGATAGAAAACACAAAAAATCCCACAAACTAAAGAATTTCAATGACAAACAGGGAGAGACTAATTTGAGCACCAACATTGGCTCCGATTCGGGGATGGGAACTCCTGTGAGTACCACAAGAAAAAATAGAAGACCAAGTGCTAAAAACATACCATTGGGTAGTGTAGTCAAATAATAAGCTTGCAAATTAGAGAAACCATAACCAACTCCCCCAAGGACGAACTGAGAAACCAACAAAACGGCCACCGAGGACCAAGATTGAACAAAATAGGAAAACATGAAAGTAAAATGAAACCAGAAGGCTATACACTATAGAATGGTGAGCATCCTAATTTAAAGAAAATAATCAAGGAAAATATTCAAGTGCCTGCCATTCTAGATATGACCATGCTAAGAAGTTATGATATGTCTTTAACAACTAGTCATATGATTTTCTCTCTTTTCCATCCAAGTTGCTATCTAACCATATTTCTTCAAGCTTATCCTTTGTGCCTGGGTCAAGTTTTTTAACATCTTTCGAGGCTGCATCAGACACAAAAGTCCTGGGGAAAATCATCCTGCTCATGATACCTGCATTGATCAATTTCATATTCCTTGAAAGCAACATAGCTCACAGAGTTATCAATATCAATATCTGCATGCAATACTTCATAAGAAGCATTTTTGGGGTCCTCAATAAGATATAACATTTTATTTTCACCAAGTAACTTCACAAGGCTGCCCTGAATTGGTATGGTGGCATAAGACATGTCCATATGAACATTTCCACCAACACTTGTGGCCCATTTCCTTGATAACAACATGCCCCATTTGGCAGGGAAATCAACAACAACATCAAGTTTCAAGTTCTTACCCGGATAAGCTGCAAGTTATACCACCAAACCTTTTACACATCCTAAAACCGACACCTCTCTAAAATCATTGCACTACACTTTCCATAAGATTCTATCACTTTAATAGTTAATTCATTCATGACCTCTAGAGGCATAACATTGCATGATGCTCGGAATCAAACATACAATTGTGCACCAGTTTGTCCTTACTAATCACTATTGTAAAAAATGGATCAACAATTAATTGACACTCAATCAAAGATGTTCCCAAGTAAAATTCAGGTGATTCACCTATTTAAGTCGATACTTGGGGTTTTTTCAATTATGCAATGGTAGGAGGAATCTCAACATTTCTGCCTTTGGTGACCTTTTCTTCTCTAAACCCCAAGTATTCAAAAGTTCTATTCCTATGCTCAGGGATTCTAAGCAATTCAACAATAGGAATAGAAATATTGATCTGACTCAAGATTTGGGCTATGTCACAAGGAACATATTTGGGTAATGCAATGTTAGGAGGAAGGTTTACAAATTCATCGATGGAAGAAGATTTTTACTGATCTAAGCATAGGGAGGGACAAAAATTCTACTTGAGACAGCAAGGCCTTTTCTAGTTACATCTTTCCTTTGATTTTCTTTTGGGATACTGGTAGCACCTTGGAATTTTTCGTTTGTCCGAGGGCATGCCCCTTCGACAACCTTACTCTTGGTATTATATTATTTTTCGTGGCTAACCACAACATTCATTAACAACTACCTATCCTCCTTATATGGGATGCGTCCATCATACTTCTTAATCATTAGAGTTCTTAGGTACTAAAAATCATTATTAGGAAGTTCAAAATTTTGCACCATATAAATTTCAAGAGTAAGAGTGGGGAGGAGAGGTAATACCCGATGAATACAATCCTAGGAATCTTTCACAGCTTGCACTCATCAACTCAATTGAGGTTTCTCCCGCTTATGAGCACATAGAGGAATCCATCATGCATACATCATCATCAGTGTTATCATCATCATCAGCTTCTTCAACTTGCTGATCTACTTAACATGGAGAATGTGGGAAGAAAAAATTATCACGCCACTTAATTTCATGAGCTTCATCAATAGAAGAAACTCGGCATTTAGAGGATCAGGCACTACTCTATTTTCCCTATCTTGGGGTTGCCTAACTCCCATGGGTCCCTTACCTCTATCATCGAGACCTCCGATCATTTCTAGGATGATTTTCAAGTCTGTCTTGTCCTTATTGCCTATCTGACCCTTAGAACCTTGTCCAATTCCTTTCTCTACCCCAGCTAGCTTGGAAGAGATTTCTTTGATAACCCCAACTAATGTCATTACAACTTCCTCAAGATCCATAACCTTACTTGATTGAGGCTTCTTAGGGTTAATGAGTTCAACACCCTCCGTCTTAGGAGGTTTTCCAAATGTTTTAATGTTGTTCTCAATTTGCAAATCCATGGTAAATGCCCGCCTCAAAGTCCTAAGGTTCTTATCCCTCAAATATTAAGCAACCTTATTATCAAATACATCTGAATACTTTATCAGACATGATTCATCACATGGCCTAAAATTAATAGGCAGTCTTCTCAATGTTTTGTTAAATCTAGTATTGAAATCATGCACTGATTCATTAGGATTATTTTTTATATTTTCAAACTCTGATAAAAGAAACCTAGGGTCTATTTTATCACCATACTACATTCTAAAAGCATTCTTCATCTCTGTCCAAGAGTCAATGGAATTATCTTACAGAGATTTATACTGGTCCATTGCATCTTCTTCTAGAGTATGGATAAATAATTTAATGTATACATCCTCAAACTCTATTTCGAAGTCCTCAATCATATTGACAAAGAGTTTTAAGTTTTGATCACCAGTTATTACATTATTTCCTTGAAACTTAGGCAATCTGTTTCTTACATCTTGTGGCATAGCATTTGGATAGCCAACCATACCTCTAAAACTTATGGGACCAAAATTATTAACAACAAATGGAGGTCTAGGTGAAGGTTAAGCCATATTATTCTGAGGAGGTGATCTTATAGGAGAAATAGAATGATGAGGAGTGAGGGGTTTGTGTGGTACAGGGATACAATTTTTAGAATGACTACCCTATAGAGGCTCTGTTTCTTGGAAAACCTATTAGATATGGAAAATACTCGGGAAAATTTAGTGGAATATGTTTCAAATACAAAAGAATGACCCTCTCTAGATGGATAATTTAGTTCAAAAAAGAGACTACCTAATTGAGGAAGCACTTGAGGAAGTACTCCAATAATGGAGATCTCTTTTCTTGATGCTCGATCTTCAAAACCTTCTAAATTCTTCTTCCGTATGAATTAGAATTTCCCATATCTTTAAAAACCTTCTACTAGGGTCCTTGGCGATGAAAGATATTCTTGCCTCAAGATTTTTAGATATTAGTGACAAATCTTACTTGATATATGTTAAGACATCGTTATTTATAAAGAATTTAAACAAATGAAAGAGTCACCACTAAGCATTTTAACCTTAGTTTGTGCAAATGCACTATGAAAGATCTATACAATGTTTGTCAATACCGATTCATGCAAATATTACAAGATCTACTCTTCTTCTACTAAAATTTATCAATGACGATACAAAATTTATTGTAATAAGCTGTATAAGCTGGAAATATTACACTCAGAACTTACAACTTTGAACAATTCTTACATATCTAAATATATAATGACGTTTCACCAATGTATTAGCACACAACATGTGTAAGAAGTATTACCAAGGTTTGTACATGTACACCTTTGTTCAAATACTTAAAAGAGTCCCCGACAATAGTGCCACTAGTGTTGTTGATGGGCCAAATGGATATGGACTTGAAACAAATCAACAAATCATTCTCGACAATGTAAATCAGTTCCTTGGCAGTGGCTCCACGAGTGTTGGTTTCCAAATTTCTTCTCCTTTTCAAACCGAGTAGTAACACAAATTAGACATGGAGCTTAGAGACAAATAGATCATAATGTGTGTCATTTTATAGCCGAGGATGAGATCTAATTGGCCCTTTATCACCCATATTTGTGGAGAGATGGTTAACAAATTCAAGCGGATTCGACATGTCCTCACTACTTTAGGCCATGCCTTTCAACCAGGGTGAGAGGACCCTTAGTGTAACCTCTGTTTGATGAAGGAGATGGAGATATCCTTCTTTTGCACAAATTTTATGAAGAAATCCTTGGGAAAATATGGTCAATACTCCATAATTTAACTCTCAATAGTTGTCACTTCTAAATGATGGAGATACTTTAAACACAAGGCTAAGGTTACTAAAGACATTAAGAAATCCTAATTGTTCTACATATTTTAGTGAATAGATTTTGTTCCTTTGTTGATATAAAGGGAAAACAGGGGTAGCTTAGGGTGGTTTCATGGTTTTTGAATAATTTTTGTGGGAGATGAAGAAGGATAAAGTTAATTATATTATATCTTTGAGGGACTTCACAACAATGGATAACTCAACAACAGAAAGCTTCAGAATAGTTAAGACATTCCTTCAACTAGAAGGTGTGATTCAATGGAGGCCCAGATTAGCACATTTTCACACAATCTATGAGACTCTAACATGAAGGATTGAATTGAAAGAATCAATTAAACACCAAAATATTTGATCAATCATGCCTAAGGTACACCCAAAGACTTATAGACAATCTTTATCAACAAATGAAAATGAATTGATTTTAAATTTTTTTATCTCATCACAAGATGAAAGATCTTCTTGAAATGAAATAGAAAATACCACTAAACTCTCACAAGGATGTGATTCTATGTGATTTCACAAAGATTTCAATATAAGATTACAATAGGAACAAAAGAAACCATTTCAGACATTCTGAAACAAAGCAGACACAAATTTCTAGAGATTGGACACAAATTAATTTCAATATTACTTAGATTCATCATCAAGGCAAAAACATCAGAAATAAACTAACACTTAATTCAACATATGAGTTAAATGTTATATTATAATAAAGTAATTTTTTAATTACTTTAGTTAGATTATATTAAGTCAACTCATAGTTGTCTTTAGTTGTCTTATCACATGTTTTGTGAGATATTGTTCAATCTCATTTTGTTTATTCCTGGATGATTTCATGAGGGGAAATAGGGGCAATTAGGGGCAGTGAATATTATCCTGCATTTTATTCTCAAATTAGTTTATCTATTTCCATGTATTGTGGATGAGATAGAAGTTGTCCAATATCTATAAATATTGCAGCTCTCTCTTCTTATTGTAATGCTTGATTTTTAAAGATTAATAAAATATACAAGCACCGTCTTGTTTCTGTGTAAAAGCTTCTGAGTTGTTTTGTGTATTTTCTTATTATCAAAGTATTCAACTCCAACATCTGGTATCAGAGCAGCATTCTGATCTAAGGAAAAGTGTAGGAAGTTTTGAGGGAGGAGGAATAAGAAGCTTGAGCTAGGAGGAGCCAGAGTTGCCCCCAGCCTCTTCACAGAGCCCCTGCCCTACTCCACACGCTAGAAGCAGCAAAAGCAACAGTACAGAAACACCTCCAAGATTGGTAACAAAGTGATTGTATCAATTTTTTTAATACTGTTCATTGCATATGAACTATATACAATTGTTTCAGGGAATTTTTTTTTCTTTTTCTCTAATTCAGAGATCCCGTTTAGTGTGATTTAATTTAGTGGACCCCCAATTTTGGAGGCACCACTATTCGGGTTTGGTGTGTAGGTTTCATTTTTAATTAAAAAAGAAACATCCACCACCGATTTGCAACATGTATGCAGTTGCGGTATTTGCATATATCTGTGAATTCACCTTGTAGACCTATGGATTTACCTGACAACTTCACACCTGCAAAAGAAAAAAAAAAAAATGAGTTGATATCGATCTAGTTGTGTGTCTTCAATATGTAAGCAATTCTGTCGACCTTGTAGAATAGATCTAAGAGAGCCTTTAAGGTGAAAGGGTGGTGAAGGAAACAAGGCTGACGACGGAGGAAACAAAGCTACACGCATGCACGTAAGTCGATCCGTGTTTTGTATGTAAAAATCATTTTAATTTTATTTTCCTTTATTAGACGATGCGAAAAAATTAAAAGCACAAAAAAAAAAATTATATTTTTGGAAAGGGGCCCGAAAAAAAATATTTTAAAATGGTCATAACTTTCAACTGGTACCTCAGATTGAGGTGCCATTTTTTTAAAGTGTGTGTTTTTACGAGCTCTATGTATTGGTTTAGTTTTTAATAAGCTTTGTCTTGTAAAAATTGCAAAAAATAAATTTTTGTATTTGAAAAAGAGACCAAAGAGTCCAATTTTTTTCAAATCAGCCAAGAGAGCCATTTTATTTTTGCAAATCGGCCATAGAGCCAAAATTGTAATAAGGCCAATAGTGCTGAAAAATTCATTGTAAAAATGGCTGAAAAGGAGCCCAAAAATCAGTAGAACCTAGAAATTTGGGGTGGGTGTTTGAGTGTGATTTGAAGGGGGGTGTCATACTGTTAATTTCTCTCTTTCTCTCTCTCTCAATTCTATCACCCAACATGGAAAATGCACCTAAATTTTTTCTACTGGAATCACAACTCCTCAGAGGAGATAACTATGAATTTGAAGATTTAATAGGTGCAATTGATGGCTCACTAATGAGACCAGAAACCGACGCAATCCAAATACGTGCATTTGATAGAGCAAATCAAAAAGCTAAGTTAATAATAATGTTTGGTGTAACTGATGAAGTACAACCTCACATTAGACAATGTAAAACTGCTAAAGAAGCGTGGGAAAAATTAGCAATAGTGTATGAAGCTAAGAACAAAAACACTATTTTACAACTTCAAACTCAATTACACAGTCTTAAAATGAAATCTAATGAAAAAATAGAATCATTTTTAAGATGTGTTGTTGTATTAAAATCTTCTCTTGAAGCTATGGAAGAAGAAATTGAAGATGATTCATTAATTCCTATTGTTCTAAGAGCTTTGCCAAGCTCATATAGGATATTTGTAACAACTCTTAATATAATGGGTCAAACAATAACTTTTGAAGAGTTAGTGAACATGCTTCAACAAGAAGAGTCATTACACAAACCTGTAGAAGAAGAGGAACAAGCCCTCTCTTCATATCACAAAGGGAAGAATCAGATGAATTCATCACATAGAAATAAGTAGACTAATCAGCAACAAAATCAACATAGTCATCAGAGACACAATGAATCAAAACAATGTCAGATATGTGGTAGACAAGGGCATGATTTGAAAGAATGTTGGTATAACACTTTTCAGAAAGGTTCATCTAGTGGTAAGAAACCAACTTCTCAACAATCAAATCAAGGTTACAAGAACAATCAACACAAGTCAAAAGAAAGGAAACTGGAAAAAGAAACAGCAACATGGTAACATAGCCGAAGAGGAAGATAACCCACAAGATGAGGACTTCCTATTTGCTGCACAATCAACTCAAGTCAACAATTCACCTCAGTCAATCTGGTATGTAGACTCAGGGGCTACAAAGCATATGACAGGGACAAATGAATGGTTTACTGAGTTAAGGAACACACCTAACAAAGACCATGTTTCATTAGGTGATGATTCTTCATACAAAATACAAGGCATTGGGAACATCTCGTTACCTCTCGGATCAAGAAAATGTACTATACGAGATGTCCTTTATGTTCCAGGATTAACAAAGAACTTACTTTCAGTTAGTCAACTCTTGGAGCACAACTTGAAAGTAGACTTTGATTGTACAAATGGAAAGAAGATGTGTCTGATCAAAGATAAGTCTAAAAACTCCAAAATTGTTGCTAAAGCTTCAGGAATGGGTCGAGATGTTTCAGTTGGACTTTGTTCAAACCAACAATCAGGCTCTTATCAGTAAGGAAGATTCATCGGCACAATTATGGCACAAAATATTTGGCCATGTAAGTTTTATCTATCTTGACACACTTCAGAAATATGACATGGTTAGAGGACTACCACATTTCAGAAAAAAAAATAGATAAGTGTACAAATTGTTTGGCAAGAAAACAACATAGAGCACCGTTTCACAAAAGTACATACAGGGCCCGTGGTATATTAGATCTGGTGCATACCGATCTATGCGGACCAATGAGACCTAGTCATACAGGGTTTCAGTACTTCATGCTCTTTGTAGATGATTACTCACGAAAAATGTGGGTTTACTACTTAAGAACCAAAGATCAAGCTTTTGCAACCTTCAAAAAGTTTAAGGTAGCCATTGAAACAGAAACTGGTAAAAAGATAAGGACTCTACACATAGATCGAGGGGGTGAATACACCAGTAATGAATTCAAGGATTTCTTAGAAACAAATGGAATTCATTGATAGATGGCACCTCCATATACACCACAACAAAATGGTGTAGTTGAGAGAAGAAACAAAACAATAATGGATATGGTAAGGTGCATGATTGATGATTCAGGGTTAAGCAAAACATATTGGGCAGAAGTAGTTAAAACAATGGTATATTTGTTGAATAGAGCTCCTACTTCCACACTTGATGGAATAACTCCACAGGAAGCTTGGTCAGGGCATAAGCCATCAATAAAACACTTAAGAGTTTTTGGATGCAAAGCAAGTATGCTAATTCCTAAGAAGAAAAGAAAGAAACTTGATATGAAATCAGAAACTTACATATTCTTGGGATATAGTGAAGAAGCTTTGGGATACAGATTAATGGATCAAAAACAAGGAAAATTTTCACAAGTAGAGATGTTGAGTTCTTTGAGAATAAGGAAGCAGATGCTCCTTTCAAAAACTTAAGCAATTCTCAAGATAGTCCTACTGTGAAAATTGAAGATGGCTATGACTTTGATGAAAATAATGATGATGAAGTTAATAATGATGATGATCATACAGATAATACAACTTCATCACCTATAGCTAAACGTATGCCTAAGTGGTATACAAATGTAATAAAAGATGCTAAGTTGGATAGTGAACCAGACACATCCACTTTTGGACCAAGAACTCATAGCATGGCTCAAAATGAAGTTAACTTAGCCTTAATGAGCACAGTTATTGAATCAACTGAGCCAACTATAGTTCAAGAAGCCCTATAATCAAAACCTTGGTCAGATGCAATGAATTCTGAATATAAGTCTTTGATTAAGAATAATACATGGCAACTTACAGATCTTCCACCAGGGAAGAAAGCAATAGGTTGCAAATGGATATTTAAAACAAAGTACAAGTCAAATGGAAGCATCAATAAACACAAGGCATGATTAGTAGCAAAAGGGTATGCTAAAAAAGAAGGCATTGATTATGAAGAAACATTTGCACCCACAACTAAGATTAAAACAATCAGAATGATATTTTCCTTAGCTGCACAATTTGGTTGGAAATTTCATCAAATGGATGTGAAAAGTTCCTTTCTAAATGGTGACTTATAGGAAGAAGTATACTTAACTCAACCTGAGGGTTTTATAATTCTAGGAAATGAAGACAAAGTATGTAGACTCATAAAATCATTGTATGGTCTAAAACAAGCACCCAGGGCTTGGTATATAAAAATTGATGAGCATATTTTAAGTAAAGGATTTAAAATAAGTCCATATGATCCTAACTTATATCTCAAAAAGAAAGGGGGAGTTAGTGATTGTAGTTGTTTATGTCGATGACATAATCATCACTGGAGGATCAGTGAATATGATAGAAACAACTAAGAAAGATCTAAGTAAGTCATTTGAAATGACAGATCTAGGACTTCTACATTATTGTCTTGGACTTGAAGTATGGCAAAGAAATAATCACATATTTGTATCTCAAGTAAAATATTCCAAGACAACACTTGAAAGATTCAAAATGATGGATAGCATCCCAATGGCAACACCTATGGAGACAAGGCTTCAATTGTCTCGGAAAGATCCATCAGCAGAAGTAAATGTAACTCTTTATCGACAGTTGATTGGGAGTCTCATTTACTTAACCTATACTAGGCCAGACATCAGTTATGCAGTTAGTTACCTTTCCCGGTTTATGCAAGAACCAAGAGTTTGTCACTGGAAAGCAGCAAAAAGAATACTAAGGTATATTAAAGGAACTGTGGATTTTGGTTTAGAGTACAAGAAGAATGATAACTTCTTCTTGACTGGTTATACAAATTCAGATCATGCAGGAAATATAGATGATAGAAAATCCACTTCTGGGTTTGTGTTCTTTTTGGGATCTGGACCTATTTCATGGGGAAGCAAGAAACAAAGTTGTGTTTCAAGGTCTTCCACAGAATCAGAATATCGCGCAGCAGGAGGAGTTGTCTGTGAAGCGATTTGGCTCAAACATATACTTGAAGGGTTGGGACTTCCACAGGATCATCCAACCATTCTTCATGTAGACAATGAAGGAGTAGTAAAACTTGTTCGGAATCCAGTCTTTCATGAATGCACCAAACACATTGAGGTGCAAGTCCATTTTATCCACGAACATGTTCAAAATAACAACATACAGCTTCAACATTGCCCGACAGATCATCAACGTGCAGATATCTTCACCAAATCTCTTGCACATCCTAAATTTGAGGCATTTAGATTATTCCTCACCAGCTCTCTTCAGAATATGCTGAATTAAGGGGGGGAATGTTAGAAATAAACTAACACTTAATTCAACATATGAGTTAAATGTTATATTATAATAAAGTAATTTTTTAATTACTTTAGTTAGATTATATTAAGTCAACTCATAGTTGTCTTTAGTTGTCTTATCACATGTTTTGTGAGATATTGTTCAATCTCATTTTGTTTATTCCGGATGATTTCATGAGGGGAAATAGGGGCAATTAGGGGCAGTGAATATTATCCTGCATTTTATTCTCAGATTAGTTTATCTATTTCCATGTATTGTGGATGAGATAGAAGTTGTCCAATATCTATAAATATTGCAGCTCTCTCTTCTTATTGTAATGCTTGATTTTTAAAGATTAATAAAATATACAGGCACCATCTTGTGTCTGTGTAAAATCTTCCGAGTTGATTTGTGTATTTTCTTATTATCAAAGTATTCAACTCCAACAGCTTCCACATAAATCTCAATGCTCATCAATGGCTATACATTTAAAACCAACTATACAAGAGAGAAAATCTAACACAGAAGAAAATAACAAGTTATCTCAGATTGGTCTCTCAGGAAGATGGCTTTCTCAAATTTTCTCTTAAGAATTCAACCCCGACCATTTGCAAGAGTATTCTCATTGCATTTATACATTTTACTCACTCAATTTCCCCCCCAAAAGAGAAGAATATTTGAGGGACCTTTGCTTGTTACCAATTTGTTTCAGAAAGTGACGTTTAACAAATTCATATATGAAAGCTACCAGTGGACCAATTGTGAACTTGATCACGTTTCTTGGGCCCTTAACTAATGACTAGGATGTCATGCCACAAATTTTTGACAATCCTTCTAATCATTCTTATTATTTCATACGAGAGGCTCTACACACTAGATTTGACAGTAATCATTTTTGCTCTCTTGGCAACACCTTTTTCATCTTTTGACCCTACTCTCTTCATCATTTCATCCTTTTCCCTCTCTTTCATCTACAATTCTACCCCGCATCCATCTTTTTTGGTAATTCCCATTTTTGCAAGTTACTAAGCGATTCCAACTTTAATATATCAACCTTACCAATCCTTGGACTAACAAATTAAGTTTTGAATCCATTCAATGGTAATTTAAAGATAGAAGACAAGGAATTTCATCAAAATGATGAAAAACAATGCGTATTCAAATCTCCATTAGTATTCAAGAAAAAAGGTGGAAAAATAGATGCAATACACAACAAGCATTGATTTTGTCCCTTTTTGAATTTATATCTTAGTCATCCATGTGTTTCATGAGTGCAACTACAAAGGAGAAGTACAAGGGAAAGTTTGTAAACAAGCGTGGACGTTTGACGTGCCTAAGGCCCAAGAAAAACACATTTTGGCATTTGAAAAGTCTCAGTATAAAAAGGAGCCAGTGGAAGCCTCCACATGTCTCAATGGCACACTTTGAGATGGTCCCCAAAAGAAGAGACCAAAAACAAGCATGGGCTGGCCATGTGTCTCTATCCAAAGCCGTTAAGAAAGTTGAAGGATAAGCATAAGGTGCCATGTGTCCAGAGTCCGTGATAGTTTTCCTTGCCCTTTAAAAAGTCCAAGCAAAGGGCAAAGTGAGTGGAAGCCTCCAAGTGTCCTCCTAGAGCTTCTTCAAAATAAAAATTAGGGACATTCCCCAAAGAGGCGTGGTCCCTCCACATGTCCTAGGCCTTTCAAAATTTCTTTGAAAATTTTAAGTATAGAGCGGAGCCAGCGAAATCCTCCACATGTCTCACTATCATAATTGTTAAGGTGGGAATCCGAATCAGATCCTCAAATGAGTTCCTTCCTCAACATGTCCATGGTTCGCCAAAATTGTGCCTTCCACATGAAATTTTTTTCTAAGACGGGAAATGAAATGGAAACCTCCACGGTTCCCCAAAGATAACTCGAAGGCCAAACGAAAAGGTGATTTTTCGGATGAACACTGGCCCTCCATGTGGATAAGTTTTGAGTTGAAGAGAGTTTTATATTTTTCAAAGTGTCCCACCAAGAAACATATAACCAGAAAGGGCCACGTTTCAATTGACACCGAGATATAAATTTGATCGGTAAAAACACAGTAGTCAAAATCTAAAATGTAGGAAAATCACCATTTAATCCCGAAAATGAATCTTTCTTCACGGACATAGAGTTTGGAAATGATATAAGGCCCAAATGTTATCCTCCAAGCTGCATCCAATCATGTTTTCACATATTTTTGGGACACAAATGACTTGGACAACAAAACGTGACTGTGGAAAATGGAAGGAAAGGAAAACCCTAGTTTTACGCCCAAGTTATAGACTCTTTCATATGGACAGAGGAACAAAAATAAATTCTAGACTTTTAAATGATCCTTGACTAAGGAAGGGACTGATCATGGCAACAAAATAGAGGACAAAGTTTTCATGCGTCAATACGGGGAGATAGAAAACATAACATAGTCTTCAAACTAAAGAATTTCAATGACAAATGGGGTGAGACTAATTTGAGCACCAACAAAACCTTTAGAAGAAACATTTTTCACTTGATTAATGTCCTCCTATTTTAGGTATAAATTACTTTGAACCATGTTATATTTGATGAGACATGTTTTTAAGAAAATAATCATAATGTAGTTCAAGTTAAAGTTACCCCGATGTTGGACATAGACTCGCAAGTGACCATTCAAAGGTTTTAGACAATGATGTCGATAACAATTTTCCTTGGAAGCTACAAATTTCTTTAATTAAATTACTCTAAATGAAAGAAACACTTAGTACATGACCAAATTTGAATTTGTGGGACATGTTTGTTGTGACTATCAACCACATGATATGACACGATACCTTGTGAGGTCAAATCCCTACCTCACCAAGTGAATTCTAGGAGGAAGAATAATTTTAGGAGAGGGGGGTGTAGTTCCAACCTTTTTCTTGCTTCACTCAACTCGCCGACTCTTTAATTCTAGTAGATTTTGGACATGGTTTATAGCTCTATCTGGATATTATGTGATTTCATTTGGATCTTTTGATGGCTCATGTGATGGATAGGGCATGAAGTGCCAATCTAGTAGTGATTATTATCATAGTTTCATTTCAGCACATGATTTTGGTTTCCAAAGCAATACATGATACAGTTGATCCTATTTGACCTATGATGGATTTATGTTATCATTTCATACTTTGATAACATTGGTGTATTTTGGCTATAGCATATTATCATGATTATTGTAGTTGGAGCTCATATCTTGCTTAATTATGGATGCACATTGATAGTATATGATCATCATGGGTTGATATTTATTATTGTGTTGTTAGCATGCTAACCATGATTATTTATTTTCATTATTTATTATATATATATTGGGAAGGTATGTTTAATGTTTGCAATGAGTGTGCAGATTATAGGGCATAGGAGAACGTGGGTTTCAGGGTGGCAACTCAAGATGCCTAAGAAATTTGACTCGGTTAAGCCTTCAAGCCTTGCATGATTGATTGTAGCCTTGTGTGTGTGTTTTGTGATGTAAATTTTAATGGGCACCATGGGTGACTCCAAAATTTTTAATTTATGTAATTGTGTTTTATTAGTCTTTTGTAAACTAGTTTAGGGGACTTAATGGTCCCCACTTGTATTATAAGTGTATTAGATTAATTAATTTTTTTGGGAGGTTGGGGTCACATAAACACCCCTTGGGTGGGCCCCACAACCTCCATTCTTGTATGCCATTTTTTGAAACCCTAAATTGTGATAAAAATGGAAAACATTTGACCCCATTCATCTTTAAGGGTTATCTTTTTATGAAAAACAGACCTTGGACCCTACCTATAGGTAAGGGGATTCATTTCTTAGTCAAATGGGAGTTTTACCTCCCATTTGACCTCTCACAAGTCACCATTCTTGTAATAATGGTTGGGTGGTGTGTTTATAAATTTTTGATGGTGTTTGACTTATTAACATTTAAGGGAATTTGGGGGATTAGTTCTTAAAATGATTTTTTTTACTCTCTTTTTATTTTTATAATCTTGGGTTTGGGAAAAGAGAGGGGTGACACATGTCACCCTCTCATTTGAGAGGATTTTTCCTTTCTTCTCTTCATATACCTCCTCATGGAGGAGGAAAAGAAATTTTATCTTGTCATTTTTACATTTTGGATTTGGGAGTTGAGCTTGGAGCTTTGGCTTTGGAGTGGATTGGATAGCTTAGAGACTTGGAGAGCTATTTGAGGTAGGATTCTTGTGCCTTATTTTATTTTATTGTATGAATTTGAAGAAGAAAATGGATGTTGTGTGTGGCTATGTGTTTTGAATGTTGTTGTATGGTTATGATTTTATGTGTTTAATTTATTTTCTCCATCCATCATGTGTAGTGATGGATTTTGGAGTAGTGTGGGGGAAGAGGGAGGGAATTTCCCTCTTTACCACATGGCTTGATGGACAAGCCATGTTGGAATTATTTATCTTTGTCCCCTCATATGGTTTGAGGTGGGGAAGGTTGTTCATATGGTTTGAACCTCCTTCCCCATCCTTGGAAAGGAAACCCAATGAGGTTTGAAAATCCTCCCAAGGAGGAATTTTTGTGCTTGGGAGGAGAAATAAGGAGGGATTATGGAGTTATTTTTGTGTGTGTTTCCTATGGTTGGATCACACTTTTTGCATACTTGGATTTCTCATCCACTCTTCCCCATTGGAGGGAAAACATGGAGTTTTCTCCTCTTGTGATTGGTGGTCCTTTTGGTGTTTTGTGTGTTGAAAGTTGTTGCATTGTGTTGTTGTTTCTTGTTCATTTCCCTACCCACTTGTGCATACTTGAGGATTTATTTCTCTCTCTCCCATGGGATTGGAGTGAGGCTAGAATGTCCTCGACTCTTTGGATATGGAATACAATGATGATAATAGGTTGGGTGTTAATCGGGCCATATCTATTTGGGATTTGAAGATTTTATGGAGTGGATAACGTGCGGTTTTAGTGTGAATATTTTTGGAGAAGATTGATGTCTTGTTATGTTGTTGTAAAATTTGGGAACCTTATTCATTTGGATTCTAATTATTTTTTTAAATGATGTATTGACAATTGTTAAGAGTTCCTATTCTTAAAGTAAACTTGTATATTAGCAATTGTAAGGGTTGGGTTGAACTATCTCCTTGTGAAGGTATGTTGGCCTTTTGTAACCTTGTTGCATTTTGTTATATTGACCTTAATTGTTTCATTAAAGAATGTAGTATTCTTACCCCATTATGTTGTAAGAGTCTCCTATTAATAATTTTGTGAATGTGGTGTAACAATCTCAAATGGAAGGGATGTTGGCATGTATCTTGTATGTGAAAAATATAATTTTGGAAGTTATATGAGAGGTTGAGTTCCTCTTATCTTATTGCTATGATCCTTCTTGTCTTGTTGTAGAAACATAAATAAATTTTAACTTGTATTTCTATGAGGACGGAAATTTATTTGGATTCCTTTTTAATTGTTTACAAACATTCCATAATGAAATATTGGCAGTTTCCTTGTAGTCTTGAAAGCTTATTGAATAGCTTAATTTCCAAATGGGCTTTCTTCTTTAACTTGCATTAAAGGAAAAATTTAAATGCAATGAATGTAAATAGAGTAAATTACAGTAGTTATCTTTGTTCTATTTGATTTGCATAGTTGATTGAGATAAAATAGTTCTTTCTTATTATTACCTTTCGTTATCAAATAATGTTGTTTCTTGAAAAAGTCATGGAAAAGAACAAGGCAGATTTTTAGTTGCATTCAAAACACATAATAGTAAAATGATGGGAGGTGATAGTGTAGCTTAGTATGGGTTTAACTACTAAAAGGATCATGATGTTAAATTCTTTACTATTATTTGTTTCACATCGGAATGTCATACTTTTTGTATTGGAATGTAGGTTGTAACCTTGTTTTGTATTAAGTACAACTTATTTTTCTTATTAAATGGAAAGTGATTTTAGAAAGGAAAATGGACTATTTATTTTGATTTCTTAGTTTTATTTAGGATGGAAAACAATAAGAGAATTTTTCACTCTTTTGTATTATTCTATAGTTTGATAATAACTCTCTTAATCACTTTAATGAATTTAAAAACAAGAGAATCAAAGCATGGGAAACATCATTATCAAAGGTGACTCAATGAATATTGTCAATACTCTTACTAAATCCCTAAATCCTAGTTGGACCATTAGGGATTTCATTAATGAAGCTCACAATTTATGCAATGGTCTTAACATCATTTTCAAGCATGTGTATAGAGAAGGGAACAAATATGCGGATTCACTTGCTAACATTGGAGTTTGTATTAATGATTACAAAGAATGGCATGAATTCAATGACACTCCTACCGAAGTTAGAAATATCATTTCAAATGAAATGAACACATTCATTAGTACTTCTCAGTTGGTGGTGCTAGCATGTGTGTGATCCCAAAGCCAGATCTCCATGGAAATTTGGGCATGCCTGAATTTATTCTTCCATGCTTGTGAAAATTAAGTATTTTTCTCATATTGAACATTTAAGGGAGAAAGAAGTAGATTTTATTCCTACAACACACAGACATATAGGATGTCAAAGGGCTGTTGGGAAGTATACTATCCATAGCCTTGAGTTAAGATCAGAGAAATATTAGAGGTATTTCAGAATGGGTGGTTCCCCCTATCACAAGGAATCTATCTACGATCCCCAATGGAAGAAACAAATTGAGATTTGGGAGACTATAAACATACAGAGCTTCAATGAATTCATCTAAAGCATAAAAGGTCATGACCAATTTATCTCTTTACAATTTGTGGTGAATTGGAAAGACCGTAATGTCTCTTTTGGTGAAAGGGACTTCTAAATCACTGAGTAATTCATCTCTTTTATCACTGGTCTCAGCATGGAGGGGAATAAATTATTCAGGAACAAGATTGATAAGGAATCTAAATAAAATTATTTTCTAGATGATGGAGAAAATATCGACATAAAAAAGGAAGGAATTCTAGTTTCTTCTATCCCAACACCTTATGATGAGGTGGCTCATATGATGGTGCGTTATGTCACACTTGAAGGAAGATTGTTCACCTGTCTTGCAATATCACTTGTTCCTATTTAATCACTTGGGCATGAGGTATATCTAATTATCTCCTACTACATTTTGTAGTCCATGGAAAAGTCTATTCTTGAAGTTTAGGGTCATAAGAGGACTATCCCCTACACTAGGGTGTCATTTATCTCATTAATCAATACTTGACTAGTGTTGTTTCCAACAACCCCTACCCTATTGTGGCTTCTCCCCTTCCCAAAAAAACTCGCATTCGATCCAAAAACCCCATGTATCGGGACTCTATCTTGGAGCCACTTGTAAAATGGGTTATCTTCTATAGTAGGAAGGGTAAGGAAGTTATGGGTTATGACATGTAGGGTGAAGAAATTATGGTGGAAGATAGCCCTCCCGTTGTCCTCCCTGTCATGGAAGATGGTTCCAATTTAATAAATAAATTCAACATGTAAGATAATGTGGTTAAAACCCTTGAGGAAAATGTAGACTTCTTGCTTAAGTCTACTATTAAAGTTCAAGCCTTGGACCCTAACACCAACCTCAAAGAAGAAATTGTTGCTTTGGATACTAAGATTAAAGCTCTGGAGGAAAAACACAACAATTACTTGGCTATGCACAGTGCCATTATGGATCTTATGCAAGTTCATATCCGCCAAATTTGTGACTCTAGCGGCATTCCGAACATGGCTTGGAAGAATGGAAAGATTACAAGAAATTTCAAAGCCTCAAACTGGGACCCCACTATCGCCATTTCCCTGAAACTCTATCAGGATTTTAGGGTGGTTGTTAAAGTTTTTAGTAAATCTATTGGGTAGTGTTGTTGGCTCCTTGTTCTTGGTGCAGTTGTTTTTGTGTTGTTTTCTAGCTGTAATTTTCTTGTGGATGTTTGATTTTGGGGTTGTTGTTGGTGAGATGGCCCCTTCCTTAATTTTTTTCCCGCACCTTACTCTTTTGGTTATGGTTTGGACCCCACCGATAAAAATCCCACACTTTGTTTTAAATTTCATTTCTTGGTGTTGTGTCTTTTGTTGTAAACCTACATAACATCCCACCAAAACCTTTTAGCAATAATATAAAAAATTAGAAACAAGAGAAGGCTTTATTGCTTTGCAAATTATCCTAAAATTTAGTATCAAATTTGTATGAGAAGTGATATAAATTCTTGTTTGGTATTAGTGTATAAATGCAAACTTATAAAAAAAAGAATTGTTTATTTTGCCCAAGGAAAAAAAGAGAAAATTTAAACTATTTTCCATTATTAGTTAAATCATTTATGTATTAAATATGGATTATGCATATTATTTTGGTTAAATATTACATTCATTTCATGGGAAAAGTAGTAAATTTAAATTATACCTATCTTATAACCAAATTATTATTATAGTGTTATATTTGAATAATGTTTTCCCTTTATATATATATATATATATATATATATATATATATATATGTGTGTGTGTGTATGTATGTATGTATGTATGTATGTATGTATGTATGTATGTATGTATGTATGTATGTATGTATGTATGTATGTACATGAATTAGATCAGAAATTATTGAAATGGTGGGTGCCTATTTTAACCCTCTCATATTTATATGTTTATATATTTATATATTTTATATTCTATTTATGTATAAATATATATAATATTTTGTTTATTTCTATTTTATTTAAATGTATTTATATATAATATTATTTAGACATATGTATACACATGTCTATATATATTATATATAAATATAAATCTCACTATATATGTGTAATAGGAAAATCAATTTTATTAAATCAAATAAGACATTTTAGGAAATCGGTTCTTGTTTCATTACTCTAATAAAAAAGTATTTAAAATTATATTTGTTCGGGGAGCCGGCGTGCCCCACCCCCATTCTCCACAACCTTCCACACTACCGTGTCACCTATAACCCTACCGCCCCCTCCATAAACCTCACTTCACGGCTACAAAACCCTCGCACAGTTTATTTAATCTGCCACTCTTCGAATATATATATATGTGTGTGTGTGTGTGTGTGTGTGTGTGTGTGTGTGTGTGTGTGTGTGTGTGTGTGTGTGTGTGTGTCTATACACACACACACACACACATATGTACATATATATGTGTGTATATATATGTACATATACAAATTAAAATCGTGATTTGTGTAAAGCAAAAATAAAATATAAAAGAGAAGGGATCATGAAAACCCTAGTTGAGAAGAACTTGAAATTATAAGGATGATTTCTCCTGTTCTCTCCAAATCTAAAACAAAAAACAAGAAGGAAATGAAATTATCATACAAATACAAATGGAAATTTGTATTTGTAAAAAAAATATAGCCTCCATGGTTTTATTTCCTCCTTTATTCTACATGCAAAAACAATATGTACAAAATGGAGGCAACAAAAACAAAACAAAAGATATAAATAAAATCATAAAGATGGATTAGGTAATCTAGGAAAATACCTAAGATCAAGGGACGACAATACAATAAAAGAATCCAAGGGCCTAAAATGAACCCTATAACATAGCATGGGTTGGGTAGATATTTTAAATGGGAATGGGGTGAAGTTAATTAAAAGGGGTGCCTAAGGAAATTACAGTAAGGGTAATGGTGGGACATAAACTTAAGTAATGTGATTTTTAATTTGTGGGGAGTAATTTTAAGATAAAGTGAACTTTTTATTATTAAGATAATAGAATAGTGTTATAACATGATTGGGTGGATTTAATTTCTCACGGGGTGATAAAAGATTAGTATGGAATTTAATAAATTTATTAAATAAAGATATTGTGGACCAAGGGGTACCTTAACTCGATAGAAAATACGTGAAAATAAAATAAAATTAAATGACTACTCGTGTTAAATATTAATAAATTAAATTTAAGAAAAAAAGAAATTGTCGTAATTTTTAGTCCTATATCACTTGTGCAAAAATGGGGCATTATAGAAATTGGTAACATGATAACTCATAAATTAGTGTCGAACTAAGAAAGAAACAATATAAGACAACCTCAATTTAGATATTCTTTTACCTCATAAAAATATTCAAATATGTCGATGCTAAGTTGATGAATGATGGAGATAACGGTGCTTATTCTGTGGATAGTACTACGCATAGGTCGCATAGAAATTCCGGTGAATCTTGTGTCTCATGGTAAAATTATTCTTGCTACACCATTTCCTCGAACAATAACAGCTGCACAAAAACAAAAGAGAAAAAAATAAGACTCATAGGAAACAGAGAATCTAGATGTGCTTAGGCATATTGTAATGTACACTTTTTATATAATGGAGGTTTAGAATTAACCATAAAGTCCAAGAAAATTATATCCTTGAAACATGTGCGTTAAGGAATTGTTTTGAAAATATAAGCATTGAAAAAGATAAGAATAATAAAAAAACCTCGTGGAATGATTGAAATTATGCAAAAGGTTCAAATTAAAATGAATTGTATCTATTCGTAAGCCTCATTTTTCATTAATATAAAAAAATATTTTCTTATGGTACCCTAAAGTAAAAATATTTTTAAAATTATGTACTGTATGTTGTGGGTACATTCACACACTATAATTTTTAAAAATAAAAATGTAAATATATATAAAATTTAATAAACAACAAGTTCATAGTCATAAACCCCGGGAAAGGTTTGCGGAGAAGGAAATATTTTTATAGTTTGGAAGTAGCCTCTTAGAGAGGGAGCCATCAAGCCACCTCATAGTATCCCAAAATTCATTATCATCTTCCTTAATTTGTCCCGTAAGGAGTTTGTGAAAGCATTTATGAGCATTGGATACATTCTAAATAGAGATTTAAGAATCTTATAGAAATCTTTAACTTCTATCCATTCCATCCAATTTCCAAATATGTACAATTCATGGAATCGGGTTAATTTATACCACCATGAAACCAATTTCCCCATCCCAAATGCTTAAGTAAAAAGGAAAAGATCCTTTTACATTGAAAGGAGAAAATAGATTTTCTTAAGAAACTTACACCTAAAAGTTAAAATACGTAACCTTTAGTAAATGAATTGAATAAAATAAATATAAATAATATCATCTTAACCCATCCTCATAGGATATCACAACATGGAAAAATTACTATCCATTAAAGAGAGTGCTCAATGCCTCACTACACAAAATTCCCCTGAGCCTCTTGGACATGGATGCCCTTTGAAATACATCATAGTATATGAACTCAGATTGAGGACGCTTATAGAAAGTGTAAGGTATGTCTATTGAATCCAATTCCTAAATATATACAAGTCATGAAATATTTTAATTCCTTTCCAAAACCAAAGGAGGGAAGATAATCCTCTTTTCAAACCATTAATTTTGTCATTATATTTCAAATTTGATGAAATTTATTTGTAGGCTTTTCACCTAGCATCAAAGGAAGAGAGGATAGGCTGCCTAACCACCAAGTTTTTCACTTGTTCACATGGATTACATTCCATCCACTTTCCAAATATCTACAAGTCATGAAATATTTTAATTACTTTCTCAAACAAAAGGAGGGAAGAGTAGCCTCTTGTCAAGGCATGAATATTGTCACTATCTCGCATAGATGGTGTTCACTATTCTCATCATCTACTACTGCTGGTATTGATGACCTCTAAGTGTTAATTTTTACATCGTTTACGTGAATGTATCTATTCTATCATTATGTATTGCATCTTATCTCAAAAAATCCCTTCATGTAGTATTTAAATAATCCACATTGTCCATCTCCATGAGAAGTTTATTTTGAAGTGCACTAAAAATAACCATTTTACCTATCTTAAGGTTCGTTTATCACATCATAGTAGTGCTCTATATGCATAATTGTCTTCGAACTAGTGTTGGTTATGGTTTTCTATATCCTCCAGCCTTTATCTAATCAAATTTAGTATCTCGACATATTCTACACATGGCCATATTTAGATTTCAATTTTTAGGATAAAGCGCACATATAATCTAATCTCTAATCATTTTTCATGGACCCATTTATTATTGATAATGCTTGTAAAAGGCTATAAGGTTCGTTACATGAAATATATTACAATGAAAAATACAAGAGAGAGTAAAACAAAATTTACTCAAGCATCAAACGAGAAAAGGAAAAGCGCAAAAGACTTGACAAAAATCGGTCCAAATAAGAGGATTGAAATCTAAGAGTCATATGTGTTGGAGTTGAAAGTTTTTATAAGAAGTATATTTTTGGCGCTAGACAACTGTCCCCTCCTCCTTATTAAAATCATCAACATAATCCGGCCCACATGGAAAAATAACATCAATAGAAGAAACAAGATAGAATAGCAACTTAGAATAAGTGGAAGGAGAAACCTTCTCCTTTTCCAAAAATATAGAGGTTTGGGGGATTATCTTCGAAGATTGCAATATCGTTACCTTGGAAGAGTTCTCAACCAATGGAGCAGATTCAACCATAGAGGTGATCTTTTAATAAGATGAATCATCAACATGAGAACAAGGGGATTCAACGATAAAGTGAGAAGGGGGATAATCCTTCCATCAAACAAAATTATCCCTAATCTTGCACTTGGATTTCCCAATCTCCTCAACCAAATTTCACGTTCAAAAACATTTATGATAGTGGAAATAAAACATTTCATAATCCAATCTTTGAGTCCATACAATTCCTCTTATATATAAATTAATCATATTAGGGAGATGAAGGGGAACATCCAAGTTCACCACGATTCTTGCATAAGAAGGGTCTAACAATTGGGTGTTAGATTCATTTGATCTTTCATAAACTCTCAATGTGTTACTAATGGATTCTAGGCAACATTCGGACAAAAATTACAAAGGTAGACCCCAAATCCTAACCCATACTAGAATCAAATCAAAATAACATTTAAATGGGTCGAATGAAGGATACTAGGGTTTTATCATGAGTCCATGATCCCTAAAAACCAATATGTAATATGCACAACATCACAAGAATCAAAAGCGTAATAAAATATGCTTTAGAGAAGGGTTAAATTCGACCGACCCTTAATATCAAGGTTCTAGTTTATGTGATCTATTCATGCAACCGAGTGAGCTTTATCCATATTTAGTTAAAAAGGCAAATGGGACCTAGTTTCACTTATTCCATTTCTCGAACCTAAAGCTGGTTGGATAATATCCTCCTTTAGTCGAAAACAGGGGTATATGTCTCTTATTTAAGGGGTTTCCTCACCCTCGAGCTCCCTTAGTACTGCAAAGAAAGGAAATACCCACTATTTAGTGTCGGCATATCATTACCTCTTCCCTTCTCTTCATCACCTCCTCCCTTCTCTAGGGACAAATTAGGATTTTCTTTCCCTTTTATTCTATATCCTTCCTATGAGGGACAAAACTACAACTTATCCCCTGCACACGTGCTCAAATTTAGGGAGCATAGATCATGGGGTGATCAATAACTCCTCTTAACTTACGTCACCCTTATCATTTCCCTTCACCGGTTGGTAGGAACCTGCAATTGGTTTATTGCTACCATCGTTTAGGTTCCTCAAGCATTCACCGAGACATCAATTACTTGATCCATCACTTAGGGTATGAGATAAGTTGGGGTTTTGAGTTTAAATTTTAGGTATTTTGTATTCACGTACCCATTTATCAAAATAATTAATTGTGTTTATTACTCATCTCTAGTAAGCTACATTGGTCTAATTAACATTCACCAAGTCATTACATTAGGTATTATTTATAGGGTGAAGTAATGGGTTTGAAATTTAATGTGTTGTATATAGCTAAAATTGTGCAAGGTGTACTTATAATATAATGAAAGAAAAGGTCCTTCTAAGGTCCATAATCCCTTGTTCCTAGTGTTGGTATCCAAATTTATTCTCTTTTGCAAGATGAGCAACATCACAGATTAAACAAGAATCCTAGAGAAAAATAAATCATCATGTATGTCATTTTGTAGCTAGGGAGGTGATTCAGCTGGCTCTTTGTCACTTAGATGTTAGATAAATAGATAGTACTTTCAAAATTATTCCATCTATCATCACTACTTTAGGTTGTGCCTTTCAACCAGTGGTGTGATGACCCATTTTTGTAACCTCTATTGGTGAAGGAGAATGATGATATCCTTCTTTCCATGAATTTGAAAGGAAACCTTGAGAAAATATGATAAATGCACCACAATTTAACTCTCACGAGTTGTCACTTCTAAAGAATGGTGATATTTTATAAACAACGTAAAGGTTACTAAAAACATTACGAAATCTGATTACTTCTTCATATTTTGGCGGTGAGAATTTATTCATTTGTGGACATACGGGAAAAAATGGGGAGTTCGGGTAGGATTCATCATTTTTGAATAATTTTTGGTGAGAGACTAAGAAGGATAAAATTGATTTTTCTAGATCTTTGAGAACCTTCAAAACAATTGGAAAACTAAATGACAGAATGCTTTAGAATAGCTAAAATATTCCTTCAACCAAAAGTTTTGCATCAATTAAGCCCCAAATCTACATGGTTTCACACAATATTTGAGAATTCAACACGAAGTCTCAAGCTAAAGACTCAATTAAACATTAAAGACCCCTGGTTCCTCACGCCTAAGATACACTCAAAGGATTACAGATAATATTTATCAACAAAATGAGAGTAAAGTGATTTTAAATTGTTTATCTCATTACAGGAATAAGTCTCTTCTCGTAATGAAATTGTAAATGCCACTAAACTATCATAGGGATGAGATCCTGTGTGATTCGAAGGGATTTTAACACACAATTGCTACAGGAAACATCAAAACCATTTGAAAACATTCGAAATAAAAGGACATAATTCTGCCCAAGATTAACACAGATTAATTTGAAGTTGATTAGATTCATCGGTAGGGGAAGGTTTTTGAACAATCTTAGAGATTTTCAATGGGTACAATTTCAACCATCTTGACGCAATCAAATCAAAAACATAAGAGATTAACGGGTTTTTAGATGGTCTCTTAGGAAGATGGGCATTCTCAAATTTTCTCGTAAGAATTCAACCCCGAACTTTTGCATGACTAAAGCATTATTTTTATAACACTCAATTTACATCCAGGATTTCTCCCCAAGAAAATAATATTCAAGGAACCTTTGTTTGTTACATGTTTGATCTTGATTTTTAAAAATGACATTTAACAGGTTTGCAACAAATTTTTTCCAGTTGTTCGAAAAGGTGAATCATTGCAAATATCTCCACAATTGTTTTAATTGGGAGAACATTTTCATCCTTCATACATGCAACCTCCATCATTTCATCCTTTTCCCATTCTTTCCTCTACAACTTTGCTCTACATCCAACTTCTTTGGTAATTCACATTTTTACAAGTTCCCGAGCAATTCCAACTTCAAAATATCAACCTTTACATTCCTTGGACTCACAAATTAATCTCTAAATCCATTCAATTGCACTTTACAGATAAAAATGACAAGGAATTTCATCAAAAAAATGCGTATTTGTATCTCCAAGATTCTTGCAGCAAAAATGGTGACAAAATCAGATGCAATGCACAACAACCGTTTATTCTGCCCTTTCTCAACTTTAGATTAGAGTTGTCCACGAGGAAAAATCTGATTCAAAGTGGGCCTGGGGTTGCCTTTTACATTTTCTCGACTTTTGTAGAAAACAAGCAATTTTCACATTTTGGCCCACCCCTCCGCCTTTGAAATACATGCTCGACACGTGGCTTAATCTGGGCCTTTGATGGAGTCACGACTCATTTATGTAATTTTACCCTTTTTAACAAAAAGGAAAAATTTCAAATTTTCCCTCTGCCGACCCGCCTTCCCACTTGTAAATTTTGATGTGGTCCTCAGCAAAGTTACGAGTTATTTCATAACTTTTCTCCCTTGTATAAAGAGGAAAAAAATTCAAAATGTTCCACCGACCCGCTTCCCCACTTGTAACATGAAAAACTGCCACGTGTCCTTCTTTGGGGTCAAAGTAAGACTTTTTCCCTACTACTTCATATTTGCTGAATAGCCAATCAGAGACTATTGGGGCCGCGAGGCCAATTTGGTATTTTTTACAAATGTGACCAAAGTGGAAAATTTCACCAAAAAGACCCATCGGGATGCAACCAATTACAAATGAACATGTATACACCTTCGAGGCAAAACATAGAAATTTGCTCCGCCTTTATAAATTTGGTCAAGCTAATCGAACTCAAAGGGGTTGCGGGGCCAAATTTATATTTTTTCAAACATAGAAAAAAGTTATAAGCTATAAAATAGACCCGACGTTCCTCATTTAATCAAAAGAGGCCACATAGCTGAAGATCTTTGAGATATAATTTGACAGGAAAACACACTGTCTAAGCGCAAAATACAAGGAAATCATCTTTTGGGCCCAAAATTGAATTTTTCTTTAAGGAAAAAGAATTTGGAAATGATACAAGGCCCAAATGTGATCTAAAACCATGGAGAAGGATCTTGAATGACATACAAATGAAGAAAACCTTTCACGCATTCATTTGGGGAAATAGAATATATGATGTGAGCCCACAGATTGAATAATTTGTAGAGAAAACGGGAAAGATAAAATTGAGCACCAAAAATGACTCCAACTCGGGGATGGCACTCCCTGCGAGTGCCACAAGAACAATAGACCATGTGCCAAAAATCCATTGGGCAATGGATTCAAGAATAAGCTTGCAGAGAAGAATAACCAAATCCCCCAAGACGAACCTAGAAACCAACAAAAACTTGTCACTAGGGACTAGGAAAACTAGAACAAAAAAGCATGAAAGTAGAACAAAACCAAAAGAATGTACACTGTACAATGGTGTGTACCCTGATTTAGAGAAAACAATCAAGGAAAATTTTCAAGTGCCTTCGATATTGGATATGACCATGCTAAGCAGTTCTGATATGTCTTTAACAACTAGTCATATGATTGTTTCTCTTTTCTAGCCAAGTTGCTATCTGACCACTTTTTTAGGCTTATCCTTTGTGCCTATGTCAAGTTTTTCAACATCTCTCAAGGCTACATCAAACATCAAAGTCCCAAGAAAATAAATCAGCTTAGGATATCTGAATTGATCAGTTTCATACTCCTTGAAAACAACATAGCTCACAAATTTATCAACATCGATTGTGTCGTGTGCAATACCTCATAAGAAGCATTGTTGGGGTCCTCAATGAGATATAACATTTTATTTTCACCAGGTAACTTCACAAGGCTTCCATCAATTGGTATGGAGGCATAATACATGTCCATTTGCACACTTCTACCCACACTAGCTACCCACTTTCTGGATAATAACATTACCCACTTAGTAGGACAATCCACAATTACTACATTCAAAGTTAAGTACTAGCTTGGATAAGCTGCCAATTGCACTACTAAACCCTTGACACATCCAACTACTGGAACCTCTCTTGAATCCATGGTTGTACATTTCCCACAAGCTGTTGTTACTTTGAGATTCAACTCATTCTTGACCTCATCAGGCATTCCATTACATGAGGCTCTTGAATCAAACATGTAATTATGTAACTGTCCATCCTTAATAATAACAAAGAGTAAAAATGGATCTGCATTCAGCTAAGACTCAACCAGAGAAGTTACCAAATAAACCTCGGTGTGGTTCACCCGATTCCTCTAATGCTTGTGGTTTTTCTAATTCTAAATTGGCATGAGATCTTTCACGGATCGAGCATGAGGAGGAACAAAAGTTTTATTTTGGGTGAAAAATACTTTTCAAGATTCATCTTTATTATGGGTTTCTTTAGGGATACTTTGGTAAGCACTTTGGAATTTTTGGTTTGACCGAGGCCCCGCCTGGAAAACCTTACTCCTGGTATTGTATTCCTTTTCTTGGGTAACATCTGCATTCATTAACAATTTCCTATCCTCTTCTAAAGGAATTCCTCCATCATACTTTTTAATCATTAATGCCCTTAAGTACTCAAAATCATTATTAGGCAACTCAAAATATTATACCATATCAATCTCAAAAGCATTAATGGGAGGAAGAGGCAATACCCGGTGAATGCAATCCCATAATTTTTCAATAGTTTTAGCACTCATCAACTCAGTTGAGGTTGCTCCCTGCTATGAACTTGTAGAGAAATCCATCGTGCATGCATCATCATCTGTTTCTTCATCATCATCAACTTCTTCCTCAACTCCATTTTTCAACATAACATGGAGGATGTGGCAAGAAACAACTATCACACCACTTAATTTCATTGGCTTCTTCCAAAACAACAACTCTGACAGCTAAAGGATCAGGCACCAATCTATTTTCCTAGGGTTGGGGCTATCTATTTCCTAATCCCACGGGCCCTTTACCCCTGTCATACAATATATGATCACCTCTGGGATGATTTGAAAATATTTCTTAGCCTTGTGACCTTGGGAACCTTTTCTAATCCCCTTCTCTTCCCTATCCATTTTATAGGATATTTCCTTAACAGCTACGACTAATGTTTTCACAACCTATTCTAGATCCATAAACTTACTTGACTGAGGATTCTATGGATTGATCATCTTGATAACTTCCCTCTTAGGAGGCTTACCAATTTCTTTTATATTGTTTTCAATTTGTAAAACCATGGTGAAGGCCTACCTCAATGTTGCTAGGTTCTTATCCCTGAAAGAATAGGCAGCCTTCTTATCAACAACGTCGAGTAATTTATTAAACAAGAAACATCAATTGGCCTCAGGATTATAGGTAGCCTATTCAGGGTCTTATTAAACCGAGTATTGAAGTCATGAACATATTCATTAGGATTATTCTTAATATTTTCAAATTCAAACAAAAGAAACCTGGGATCTGTCTTATCCCCATATTGCAATCTAAAATCATTTTTCATTTATGTCCATGAATCTATTGAGTTATCTGGAAAATACTTATACCAGTCATGTGCATCCTCCTCAAGAGTATGAATAAATAGTTTTATATACACATCCTCAAATTCAATCTCAAATTCTTCCATCATATTGACAAAAAGCTTTAAATGTTGATCACTAGTGATAGCATTATTTCCTTGAAATTTAGGTAGTCTATTTCTAACATCTTGTGGCACTACATTTGGATATCTATCCATACCTCTAAAATCTATAGGACCAAAAGTATTCATAACAAAAGGAGGTCTGGGTGGGGGTTGGGCCATATTGTTTTGAGGAGGTGATCTTACAAGAGAAACAGAATGATGAGGGACAAGAGGTATTTGGAACACATGAGTATAATTTTCAATATGAATGTTCTCTAAAAACTCTGTTTCTTAAAATATTCTATCAGCTTTGGAAAACATAGGGACAAGATGAGAAGACAACTTTTCAAATACAAATAAATGCCTCTCTTTAGATGGAGAATTCGATCAACAAAAAGACTACCCGATTCAAAATAACTTGAGGAAGTATGGAAATATTCAATGACAGGATGATGGCCACAATTGATAACTCTTTTCTTGATTTCTAATCTCCAACAACTTTCTAGATTCTTCTTCCTTATGAATTTATCTTTCGCAATTCTGGAAACAACCTTCTAGCATGGTATTTGACAAAGAAATATCTTCTTCCTTCCATCTTTGCAGAGATTAGTGATAACTCTAAATTGATAGAGGTTAAGACAACGGCATTTATACAAAATTAATTCAACACGAGTCGCCACCAAGTATTTTTACCTTAGTTGTGAAAATGAGCTAAAATTGATCTGTCAAATGCTTGTTAACATTAAATTCATGCAAAGCTTCATACACCACATCTTCCTTTACCCATATTTAACATTGACAATGTAAAATTAGTGCAAAAACCAATAGAAATTGGACATATTATGCATGAAACTTGTAACTTTTCTTGATTTGTACAAATCTGAACACAGGATTACGTTTCAACAACGTATTTGCACTTTAAAATTTTCAAGAAGCATTTATTAGGGTCTATATGCATTGTTGATGGTGTTAACATTTTTCACACACCTTCATGTCCCTAGTAATGGCACCAATATGGTGTTGTTCCAAAGACAAATAGATCCCGAGTTCAAATAATCCCCAATAATGATAACAATCAGTTGTTGTTGATGGGCCAAATGGATATGAACTAGAAAAAAATCAAAAAATCATCCCGAAATGGTGCCAATTAGGTGTTGGTATCCAAATTGATTCTCCTTTACAAGTTGAGAAACATCATAGATTTAACAAGAAGCCTAGAGACAGATAAATCATCATGTATGTCATTTTGTAGCCGAGGAGGTGATTCAGTTGGCTCTTTGTCACTCAAATGTTGGAGAAATGGATAGCACCTTCAAAAGCATTTGATCTATCCTCACTACTTTAGATTGTGCCTTTCACGAATTTGAAAGGAAACCTTGAGAAAATATTGTTGTCACAATTTAACTCTCACAAGTTGTCACTTCTAAAGAATGGTGATATTTTCTAAACAAGGTTAAGGTTACTAAATACATTATAGAATCCCGATTGCTTCGTATATTTTGGCAATATAATTTATTCATTTATGGACATATAGGGTAAAACAGGGTACTTGGGTAGGATTCATTATTTTTGAATAATTTTTGGTGGGAGATTAGGAAGGATAAAATTTATTTTTCTAGATCTTTGAGAACCTTAAAAAAATTGAAAACTAAATGATAGAATGCTTTTAATAGCTAAAATATTCCTTCAACTAGAAGGTGTGCATTAATGGAGGCCCAAATTTGCACGGTTTCACACAATATTTGAGAATTCAACACGAAGGCTTGAGATAAAGACTCAATTAAACATTAAAGACCCATGGTTCCTCATGCCTAAGATACACTCAAAGGCTTATAGACAATCTTTATCAAAAAAATGACAAAGTAAAGTGATTTTAAATTATTTATCTCATTACATGATGAAGGCTCTTCTCGTAATGAAATTGCAAATGCCACTAAAATATCATAGGGATGAGATCCTATTTGATTCAAAGGGATATTAACACAATATTGCTATAGGAAACATCAAAACCATTTGAAAACTTTATGAAATAAAAGAAGATATAATTTTTCCTAAGATTAACACATATTAATTCAAAGTTGATTAGATTCACTATCGGGGAAGGTATCTTGAAAAATATTAGAGATTCTCAATGGATTTACAACAGTAACCATCTTAATGCGATCAAATCTAAAACATAAGAGATTAACAAGTTTTTCAGTGTGGTCTCTCGGGAAGATGGGCTTTCTCAAATTTTCTCTTAAGAATTCAACCCCTAACCTTTTGCATGATTAAAGCATGCTTTTTATAACACTCAATTTACATCCAAGATTTCCCCCCAAGAAAATAATATTCGACGAACCTTTGTTTGTTACATGTTTGATCATGATTTCCAAAAATGATGTTTAACAAGTTTGCAAAAAAATTGACATTTGTTCAAAAAGGTGAATCATTACAAATATATCCATCATTTTTTTAACTAGGAGCATGTTTTCATCCTTCATGCATGCAACCTCCATCATTTCATCCTTTTCCCATTCTTTCCTCTATAACTTTTCTCTGCATCCAGCTTCTCTGGTAATTCATATTTTTGCAAGTGCTCAAGCAATTCCAACTTCAAAATATCAACCTTTACATTCCTTGAGCTCACAAATTAAGCTCTAAATCCATTCAATTGCTCTTTGTAGACAAAAATGACAAGGAATTTCATCAAAAATGATGAAAAACAATGCGTATTCACATATCTAAGAGTCTTGGAGAAAACGGCAGAAAAATTAGATGCAATGCACAACAATCATTGATTCTACCCTTTCTCAACTTTAGATTAGAGTTGTCCACGTGGAAAAATATGATTTAAAGTGGGCCTGGAGTTACCGTTTACATTTTATGACTTTTGTAGAAAACATGCAATATTCCCATTTTACCCCGCGCCTCCACCTTTGAAATACAAAAGGCTCGACACGTGACATAATGTGGGCCTTTAATAGAGTCACGACTCATTTATGCAATTTTACCCTTTTTAACAAAAAGGTAAAATTTCCAATTATCCTCCGCCGACCGCCTTCCCACTTGTAAATTTTGATGTGGGCCCGAGTGGAGTTGGGGGTCATTTCATATGTTTTCTCCCTCGTACAAAGAGGAAGAAACATTACAAATGTTCCATCGATCCGCTTCCCGCGTTTGTAATATGAAAACTACCACGTGTCCTTTGGTCAAAGTAATACTTTTTCCCGCCACTTCATATTTTTTGAATAGCGAATCAGAGACTATCAGGGTGTGAGGCCAATTTTTTATTTGTTACAAATGTGACCAAAGTAGAAAATTTCACCAAAAAGACCCACCGGACCGCAACCAATTAAAAATGAACATGTATACACCTTTGGGGAAAAAAAGAGAAATTCGCTGCACCTTTATAAATTTGACTAGCCAATCAGAACTCAACAGGCCATCAGACCAAATTGATCTTTTTGCAAACATAAAAAAATTACAAGTTATAAAATAGACCAGACATGCCTCATCTAATCAAAAGAGACCACGTAGTCAAGATGCTTTGAGATATAATTTGACAAAGTGAAAACATGCCCGCCAAATTGTAAAATGCAGGAAATCATCATTTACACCCATAATTGAATTTTTCTTTAAGGGAAAAGGATTTGGAAATGATACAAGGCCCAAATGTCATCCACGACCATGGATAAGGATCTTCAACGACATACAAATGAAGAAAACCTTTCACGCATCCATTCAGGGAAATAGAAAATATGATAGAGCCCGCAGGTTGAAGAATTTTTAGAGCAAACGAGATGAGATTAAATATAGCACTAACACCTAACAAACCAAATCATTCTAAAATATCTTAGAAACAAGTTTTTAATAATGGAAAGGATTTTTTTGTAGATTCTATAATATATGGTGATTGTTATCTCTTAGAAGTGCACCCTTGTTAAGAGATGACAACAGGGGTTCTAAGATTTCTTTATCTCTCACTTCCGTAGATACAATGGAAAAAAATTAGGTCTTTAGGTATACCTATTGTTGAGGCGAGTCTCTGGTATCAAGGCCGGTTCATTATTAATATATCCTAAACTAATTTTTAGGGGTTTTGATGGTAAAAAAAATTATTATAACTTAACCGAAATAGGGTGATACACCAAAATTATTGATGGCTTTAATTGATTATATGCACAATAAAATTGAGAAAAAATACAGATGCACGAACCAATGGTTTTCAGCATCATATTTAGGCAAAACACTTAAGTATTGAGGGATAAATCACAATAATAGAGCAAGTTAAACATGCACACTAAGACTATGCAAGAAATACCAGATTTGCAACAAGGTAAAATAATTAAATCAAGGAATTAACATTCACAAGAGATAATACAAAGATACACACCACTGCAAATAATGGGAAAGACAATAATTGGTTCTCATTCAAGGGAAAAACTAGAAAAATCTTCTTAAGCACTCCTACATCCAAAATTTCTCCTTTGTGCCTTGTAAGTTATCACAATATATAACAATATACTTCAACCAACCCATCCTAAAAATAGGTTATATTCTAAAATCATGCATGCATGTTATTTTTATCCTTTATCATGAATAAATAAAGGAGTAAAAATAACACTGCCTTTACAATGAGGCATTAATAGCTTTGGTTAAAAAATACACTTAGTCAAAGTGTAGTTGACTTCTCTATTTTAATACAATAAATAACTTAGGTGAATAAATTAGCTAATAATAGCTCTTTCTTGTTGTACAAGTCTCCTCCAATGTGTATGTAACTATTTCCTTTGTGTTGTAGGTGATTATTAAATAATCATACTTAATCATGATGTGACACTTGTATATTCACCCACATTACAAACGAAATTATGTTGTCTTCTCTTTTGTGTCATGTAGTGAACACATACAAAATAATACTTCTTTACAAGAAAATAATGCTTTTGATCTCCAATACTTACCAAAAATTATTCAACCTCTCTGTGGGGACCACCTATAGGAATGTGGAAGAAAATAATAACTTTATTTTGTGAAAAAAAATGTAATTTGAATTTCAAAATAATCTTCATGATCTCTGATGTTAACCTCCTTATCATGCAATATTAACTCTTGTTGGGACCACTTTACAATAACAGACCTTTCTTTGGCTTGGCCATGACACTAAGCATCAGTTTAACTAAGGTCAAGTTTCAAATTATAATCATGTTGATTATCAACTTTAGCACATACTTGGTTTTGTTTTTAATAATTATTTCCTTTTGAAAACATAAGGTCATAGGACCCTTTTCATGGCATATACTATATTTGCACACATTATAGTTTTTTTTGCCCCCTTTAAATTAATAATTGCATAATAAATTATTTGTTAGACCATTTGATCATTTGATCACATACATGGTTAAGACCTTAATAGTTCAATGCAATGATGTTAATATCATGGGCTAGCCCTCTTCCCAAGATGACTCAACCTTTCTTTTGATGTCGGTGGTGTTTAAGTTAATTGTGGTTTGCATTGAAAAGTCCAATCTAATTATGGTCATTGATATATGCACTTACTTTATTTTCATCCTTGATGCTCTACCATGGTGACCTGGATCGCATTAAACTTAATGGCTTGGTATGATCCATTTGTTCTTATAGTAATGCAATCTAAGCCATTGATTCTTTGATTCAAGTTGGTAGTTTGGTTTTCATTGGCATCATTGGATCTTGTAACTCTTATAATGAGTCGGGGTTATGGTGGTTTGGTTGAGTTGGGTAAATGCGTGAAACCCTGTCTCATTTTTCATTTGTAATGTTGGAAAAATGGGTGAATCCTCTGGAAAATGTTTCCTAGACTACCATTATTCATTCTTTGAGCTCAAATCTGTGTAATTTTTAGCTTCGTGATGCTCTATGAGTGTGAATTTTATGTTTATTCAAAATTTGTTACTTCTTTCGAGCTATTTGTGAGGTTTTTAAGCGGTAACTACCATTTTTTTTTCTCTCGAAGCTCGAATCTTGGCCTCTATGGTTTTGTTTGTGTATATTTTCAACCAAAAATGGTCGTCCTTGAAATGGAAGGTAAGATCTTATTTTTGAGAATCATAACTATTTCTTTTTCACCATTCTCTAACTTTAATGGAATTGGAACTTAGAATTATTTTTCTTCTCTGTGTTCTCTAGAAATTTCAATTTTGAAATTTTTTTCCGGGTCTTTGATTTTCATGTTTGATATTCTATTCCTCGACGGTTTGAATATTTACTCAAAATTTGGTAAGTTATTTATTCCACCCTTTAGATATTCAAAAAAACTTGTGGAAACTTTAAAAACGATTCTGAAAGAAAATGAATTTTTCTTTTCTTTTAAAGTCAAAATATTGTATTATGCTTCTAATGGATATGATTTTCTTATACTTATGCATGTATTGCATCATACCCAAATTAGGTTCGTCTATTTTCCCTTACGGGTGCCTCAATATGTTAAAAATGAGAACAATGTCGATGGGGATTTGTATTTTTCATTTCTTTATTCTCACCATATTTTTATTAAGAGCTCTCTATATTGTTAACGCATTTATTTGAATTCAATCTAATTTTTTTAGAACTTCAGATCTAGGTTCGACAACCATTTTGGGAGAATTTCAAACCGGTTTTGATTTATCAAACTCATGACTATTATTATTTCCATATTTTAAGTCCTTAGATCTTCTTCGCTCATTTCTAGCTCGAATGAAGCTCGGGGTTTCTTTTTTACCCTCTCGTATTGATGGTTGGTTTTGTGAGAGCTCGTGATGACTCGACCTAGATTCTCGGTGCTTCTATATAACCTTGATTAGCTTCTTGTGTGAAATCAATGTTTCACCAACAGTTGAACTCGACCCTTCTAGTTAAGAGTTATGCTTAATTGTCTTTGTTTTAAAACCTAAAAATGAAGGGTTTATGTTCCTTGTTGCTTCAAAGATATTTTTTGTGATTTAAGCTGCCCAAACTTACCTTATATGGCTTTCTCAGAAAATATAATTATCACTAGGTTTAGAAAACTTCACCCTTTGCCCTCATCCTTTAAATATTACTACTTACCAAGCTTATTTGATATGGGTTTTTATATTTAACACCGACTTATTACAAGACTTTGGTATTATGAATATGTTCTTTCTCCTTTATTATTTTTCCTTTCATTTGCATAAAATAAACCTTTGATAACTATGTACTAAAATATTTTAGTTTCTTGGCAAATCTGCTTTAGTGCTTTTGTGAACTTTATAATTATTATTGTATTGATGTCTAGTTTGTAAACTGACTGATATACTTCACTTTTATTGTGAACCTTCAAGAATTCTTAAAATATTCATGGTATTTTAAAATCTTGTTAGAACCTATACATAATAATTGCAGTATGTTATTTTGTGCTTTAATTTTGATGATGTAAGGTTGTTTTTCCTTCCTTCAATGTTGTCTTGAAATATTCTTGTATCCATACAAGTCATCATCTTAGGTCTATGTTGGAAGTTGAATACATTCTTATTTTGTATTGTACATCTTCTAGGACTTTGAGTTAATTCAATTGGTTCAATCATTCTTTTGATAACCGAAAGTTGTTCCAAGGGTAGATCTATAACTAGATGGGAACATATTTGTTTGCGACGCCTTGGAGATATGTATCCACCCTTAATTTGCAATATTTCTTTACTTGTTATGTAACTTCATACTCTAGATGCTCTTTTTTGAAAATATGTTGCTACTTCGTTTGCTTCACTTGCTTTCCTCCCAATATGAATTAGGTACACTTAAAAAAATTCAATGTGGCTTGTATCTTGACCGTATTTGTAAGTTTTTGAAAACTCTTGAGTAATTGTTTCTATTTATGAAATTTTTAATTCTATATGCTTTCTTCAAGTATGTTATATGTACTGTTTGGCACCTAATTATAAACAAAATATACTTTAAGACCCTCTTGTATTCCATAGTAGTTGTTTTTTCTCTTTTCATTTTCTTTTCATTTTCTTTCTATCATGACTTCTCGAATGTCTATGTGCTTCTATAAGATAGTACTTTCTTGATTATGTATCATCTCATATGATATATCTTATGTATTTTGAATTAAATTGATTCATTTGCATGAAAATAATAGTGCATGCATACACATTAAACCCTTAGTTCAAAAACTGACACCTTTTTGCCTTTCCTTTTTAGGAATATGTTATGTTTGTGGAGCCTATTTTCATGTTAGAGTGTGGCACACCTTCTATGTGTTACACACGGGTATTTTTATGGAGGTCCCATTTACCGGTGAGCAAGTCAAGGGGTTCAAGGGGGTGGCGAAGCCTCAAGAAAATTTTCATGGGTGGTTTATTAACCCATGGGTAATAGGTAACCGATATGGGCTATTTTTGGGCCCATGGTTTTCGGTACCCATTGTTTTGATACACACAGCTTTTTGCCCATGGTTTTGTATCAAACCGCTTAAACAATTGCCTATTTATATGGTCTTATGCATATGGTAGATATACAAGCAAATGTATTGCAGATGTGCTTTGAATTCGGGTGTGAATTCTCAGAGAGTTTGTTGAGCATAGCTCCAAATGGATCCTGGGTATTGTATTGAGAGACTCGGAGGCTTGTAAAAAATATGAGCAATCGATTCTTTGTGGACGTAGCCCAAATTGGGTGAACCACGTTAAATCTTCTCTCTCTGTGTTGTGTTATTTATTCTACACTTTTATTCAAGATCTGTAATATTTTTTGCACTATTGCGATTCGTATGGGATTATTCCACATATTTTATCTCTTATTTCCTAACAATTGGTATTAGAGCCTGGTTTGGTTTCTTTGAAGTGTTGAATCGCAAGGAAAGTTTTTAGCTTGAGTGGGATCTATTGCAAATGATGGAAGATTTAGGGTTGATAAATTCAATGGGTAGAATTTTAGTCTTTGGAAGATGCAGATGGAAGATTACCTTTATCAAAAGGATATTTATAATCCACTGTCTGAGAAGGTGAACAAACCCTTGAGTATGAAAGATGTGGAATGGGATTTGTTGGATTGGAAGGCACTTGGAACGATCCGGCTATGTGTTGCATCTTCGGTATTATTTATCGTTTCAAAGGAAAAGACTACAAAACAATTGATGGATGCATTAGGGAAGTTGTATGATAAACCCTCTCGCATCTAATAAGATATTTTTAATGAAAAAGTTGTTAAATATGAATATTTATAAGAATGGTTCAAAAGAGTGAGATCATTTAAATGATTTTAATATGGTTGTGAATATGCTAGCTTTGGTTATAATAGAATTTGCTGAAGAAGTTAGGGATTTATTAATTTTGTGCTCTTTACCTGAAAGTTGGAATAGCTGGTAATGGTGGTGAGCAACTCGGTTCCTAACTCGAAGTTGAATTTTGAGGATGTAGTAGGGGTGATTCTAAGCGAGGAAATGCAAAGAAAAACTCTGGTGAATCTTCTACTTCAGGGAATGCTTTGATAGTGGAAACTAGAGGGAGGAGAGAAGAATAGAGGAAAGCTGTGGAAAATCAAAGGATCGGGCAAGGTCAAAATCCAAAAGCAAGATAGTGTGTTGGCATTGTGGAAAGTCCGGGCATGTAAAGAAGGATTGTTGGGAGCTTCAAGATAAGAAGAAACAATAGGAAGAAACCAAGGAGGAAAATGTGGCATCGAGTAATGTATGCCAGGATGCTTTGATTCTTTCTTTGCATAATATTAATAAATCTTGGGTTTTAGATTCAGGTCTTTTTTTCATGCTATTCCACATAGGCATTATTTTATTGATTATGTTCAATGGGATTTTGTGCATGTTTTTCTTGGTGATGATGAGCCTTGCAGTATAGTTGGAAAAGGGTTCTTTTCGAGTTAAGATGTAGAATGGGAATACATGGCTATTGAAGGATGTCAGACATGTGCCTACATTAAGGAGAAATTTGATATCGCGGGGCGGTTGGGAAGTGATGGTTGTAATGTGATATTTATAGCCGACTCTTGGAAGGTCACTGGGGTGCTCTTGTGGTGGCAAGAGGTAAGAAGGTTGGAACCTTGTATTCAACCACTGATAGTACTAATGATTGTAATCTTGTGGCTTTAGATGCAGATACAACATTATGGAACTATAGGCTCGGTCATATGATCCATAAGGGCATAGACATCATAAAGAAGAATTTACCTAGATATATAGAAATAGGTTTGGATTTATGTGAGAACTGCATATATGGGAAATGGAAGTGAGTAAGGTTTCTAAAGGTTGGATCTATAAAGAAAGAGAGTAAGTTAGAGATGGTACATTCTGATGTGTGGGGGCCACCTTAGGTATCATCTCTTGGGGGTTCAAGTTATTATGTTACTTTTATTGATGATGCAACAAGGAAAGTTTGGGTTTATTGTATTAGAAACAAATATGATGTATTTGATACTTTTGTTAAATGGAAAGCCTTGGTAGAGAATGAAACATGCCTTAAGTTAAAATGTCTCAGTCGATAATGGGGAGAGTACCGTAGCAATGAATTTGATGATTATTGTTCTAAGAATGGAATTTGTAGAAAAAGACAGGTTCTAGGAACCCCGCAGCGAGAATGCGGTATCAGAAAGGATGAACAGAACAATAATGGAACGTGTTAGGAGCATGAGGATACATGCAGGACTGCTTCTTTATTTTTGGGCAGAAGCAGTGAGCACGGTTGCATACTTGATAAACAGAGGACCCTCAAGTGCCTTGGATGGAGGCATACCGAGGAGGCTTGGTATGGTAAGAAAGTCAATTACTCATTTCTTAGAGTCTTTGGATGTGAGGTGTTTGTTCATATTGACAAGGACGATAGGACCAAGTTAGAGGGTAAATCAGAAAAATTCACTTTTATTGGTTATGGTGGTGATGACATTGGATTTAAATGTTGGAGTATTAAAGACAATAAAATCATTCAGTCTAGGGATGTGGTCTTTAATGAGAAAGTCATGTATAAGCAATAGTTGTAGGAAAATAGGGAAGAATCCAAGAAATAATATGTAGTGGTAGAGGATCTTACGGATGGGAAAGTGACCCATGAATCAGTTTAGGAACCTACTCAACAGGAACCCCAAACTCTTACAGTGAGGAGATCTTCTAGGGTAAGAAAAGAACCTGAACATTTTTCTCCTTCTCTTTATTATTTATTACTCACTGATAGTGGAGATCCAGAGAGCTTTGATGAAGCAATGCAGGTAGATGCCAGTAAGAAGTGGGAGCAAGCCATGGATGAGGAGCATAAGTCTCTCATGGAGAAGTAGACTTAGGATTTGGTGAAGCTACCGGAAGGAAAAAGAGCATTGCAGAACAAGTGGGTGTAAAGAGTTAAAGATGAAGGAGGAAAGAAAATATATAAGGCCCAGTTGGTGGTCAAGGGTTTGCACATAAACAAGGTATAGATTTTGATGATATTTTTTCTCTTGTAGTAAAAATGACATCTATCAGAACTATTCTTGGAATAGTGGTAGCAAAAGACTTGCACTTAGAACAGTTAGATGTGAAGACTGAATTTCACCATGGTGATTTGGAGGAGGAGCTATATATCCAACATCCAAAAGGATATGAAGTCAAAGGTAAAGAGGAGATGGTGTGCAAACTGAAGAAGAACTTGTATGGCTTGAAACAAGCTCCACGTCAATGGTATAGGAAGTTTGATAGCTTCATGATGGAGCAAGGTTATATTAAATGTCATTCTAACCATTACATGTATACAAAGAAATTTGAGGATGGAAGTTATATTATCCTGTGTTTGTATGTTGATGACATGTTGGTTGCAGGTAAAAACATGTAGGAAATAAAAGTACTCAAGAGACAACTAAGTGAATCCTTTGATATGAAGGATTTGGGGGCAGCCAGACAAATCCTTGGTATGAGGATAACTCGGATAGGAAGGAATGGAAGATGACTTTATCTCAGGAAGAGTACATTAAGAAGGTATTGGATAGGTTTAACATGTAGGATGTTAAACCGGTTGGGACTCCTTTGGCAAGCCATTTTAAGTTATCAAAGGAGCAGTGTCCCAAGACAGAGCAAGAAAGAAACCAGATGTCTAAGGTACCTTACTCATCAGCAGTTGGTAGTTTGATGTATGCTATGGTGTGCACTAGGCTTGATATTGCCCATGCAATGGGAACTGTGAGTAGATTTATGAGTGATCTAGGTAAAGAGCATTGCAAGTAGTAAAGTGGATCCTTCGGTATTTGAGAGGGACCATGGGGATAGTTTTGTGCTATAGTGGATCAGACACCACTTTACGTGGTTATGTAGATTTAGACATGGCTGGAGATGTTGACAGAAGGAGGAGCATGATAGGTTATATTTACACTATAGGTGGCACAATGAGTGAGCTGGATTTCACTACTACGAGAATCTGGTGGATTTATCACCACGAAGGTGAGTATGTTGCTGCCACGAGAGGCAAGAAAAGAGATGATTTTGTTATAACAATTTCTTGAGGAGTTAGGGCATAAGCGTAACGAATGTAAGATGCATAGTGATAGTCGGTGTTATTCACCTAGCTAATAACTCTTCTTTTCACTCAAGGATGAAGCATAAACAATTGAGATATCACTTCATTAGGACATGACTTTGGAAGAAGATAAGTTGAAGTTGGAGAAGATTCATACTAGTCGAATCCTGTAGACATGATGACCAAGGTGGTCACAAGGGATAAACTAAAGCTATGTTCAGCTTTGGTTGGCCTTCATGGATGACATTGAAGGGTTGAGAAGCTTGCTCGGTGGAAATCGGTCCCAAGTGGGAGATTGGTATGTTTGTGGAGCCTGTTTTCATGTCGAGTGTGGTACACATTCTATGTGTTACACTCACGTATTTTTACAGCAGTCCTACTTTGGTGAGTGGTTTAAGGAGGTTCGGGGGTGAAGCCCCTCGATTGATGGGGATCGGGGAAAATCCCCGAATAAAATTTTCATGGGTGGTTTATTAACCCATGGGTAATGGGTAACTTTTATGGGCTATTTTTGGGCCCATGGTTTTTTGCCCACGGTTTTGATACCCAAGGTTTTGTATCAAACTCGCTTAAGCACTTCCTATTTATATGGTCTTATGGATATTGTAGATATACAAGAAAATGTATTGTATATGTGCTTTGAATTCAGTGTGTGAATTTTGTAGAGTTTGTTGAGCATAGCTCCAAACGGATCTGGGTATTGTATTGAGAGAGTGGAGGCTTGTAATAAAATCATAGCACATGATTCTTGGTGGACGTAGCCCAAATTGGGTGATCCACGTTAAATCTTGTCTCTCGGTGTTGTGTTATTTATTCTACACTTTTATTTGAGATCTCTAATATTTTTTTACATATTTGTTTCTATTGTTTCAATTTTGTAAGGGATTATTCTACATATTTTACCTCTTATTTCGTAATGAGAATAATGATACAATGTACTGATGCGTAAGAAGATGAATATGCAAGAGCTGGAATTGGATGAAGACCAAAAGAAGACCCAAAGGAAATCATGGGTTTTCTCTATATTATTTTTCTTTTAGCTTTGTGTACATGTATATTTTGCTTTAATAGTCATAAGTTACATCCCACAACTTGTGTGGAAAAAAATAAATTTATTCATGAATAAATGACATTAATTTCTATAACTAAGTTGTATAAGTGTTTTAATATACAACTTTTATGATATGTATTGATTGTATAATGAAATAAAAAACTAAATCACATGATTAATAATATTTAAAAATAATAATAATGATATTTGATGGACCTATAACTTAGTAATGAACTCTTCGCATGTAAACTACAACCTTTCTTGTTATTTTTAGTTTATCATCTCATCTAAACTATAATTCTTGCCTTCATCAAGGTAATGCATTGGTCCTTTAGGATATTTGTGTTTCCTTGCTGAAGATGAACATGGAATGGTATCCTTTATAAGGTGTTACATTCTGTAACAACACACCTAGTTATAGATTGCATGTTGTAAATCAATTGTCTTTGAATCGAAAACACAATAAAACAATATGAATTTTCCCCTAGTTAGTTTCACTCATCAATGCCTTCAATCAAAAACAAAGTTTCTAGTTGCCTATTTGTACATGATTATAAATATTGTCAACATTTATGGTGATCATGTGAGGAAAGCTACCTACTAGCTTGTAGACTAGTTGCTTACTCTATCCATTTGACATGGAGTCAAAGCATATAACCAAAGTCTTCCTTTTTCTTAAAAATTGACCCCTCTGAAAAAAAAAACTAAATATGGGAAAGGATTTAGTAAAGTAGATCAGGTGCACAAATGCACTTATTGAATTGAAAAACATTGCAATGTGCATGAACTACACTTATTGAAAGGGAAATCCTACTCTAACGAGACAATGTAGGATTTTCAATAAAGTGTTTAAGAAACATACCATTCACCGTAATGGGAAGTTATTCTCCATTTAGTTTTGAAAACTTAAATCATGTCGGGACCACCAGATTGTATCAAACTTTGTCTGGTTTCCTAGCTTTGTAGGATTAATATCCCTTTTCAACACAATGTCTCCTTCATTAAAGATGCTGAAATTAGCCTTTTTATCAAACGTTCTCTTGATCTTGATCGTCTCTCATTTTTTTCCATCTTTGTATGAACTTGATCTGTTAGCTCTTGTAGCTCTATTAATTCTACATAACAAACTTGCATTAGTTATGTTTAAAATTTTTGCACTTGTGCAAAAATGGGCAACTCGAAACTTCGTCATTATGTTGAAAAGTTTTGGGTGAATTATACCTAAGCTAAAATAAGTTTCGATGTTATTAGTTATTACTTGAATTAGTTACAAGATTAAGTGAAATATGTAGTTATGTATGTTGTCTCAAAACAAAACAGATCACATAGTCTACAATTTCAGGTCATCTTCAAAGAAAAGAACACAAAGCCTGAAGGACAACTATGTTGTCTTGATGAAGATGACAAATTATAAATTAGGTAAAGTGTTGAGTTTTGAAGCAGCAAATAGAAATACGATTATAGAAAATCAAAGTTCATTACTGAATGTTACAAGTTCCTATCAATGTTCTTTCCTTCATAATTAAAACATTCAATTATGTTACTGAGTTGTTTAGTCCATTATACAATCCATATAGAAAAGCTAGAATGCACAGGAAAATACACAACTCATTTTTAGAATTCAATGTTTTATTCACAAGGAGAGTCAAATATTTCCCACACAAGCCGTGGGATGTAACTGAAAAGTAAAGTAAAGCTACTGAAAAGAAAGGTACACATGCATGAAAGAGAAAGTAAAAGAGTATGAGTGAACCCATCATTGCCTTAAGGTTTCTTTCTTCGATTGAAGCATCTTCATCTCCATCTTTTGTTTCTCCTTCATCTCCATTGTAGAAGCCATTGTACCTGAAAAAGAAGAAAAGTGAACTGTCAGTCATGAGCTTAGGGATCAATTCATATTCCTACACTATCCTACTTCATGCATATGAATATTCTCCTAATAGGAGATGTATTCTACTTGAAGAGCAAATTACATGCATGCTTTATTCACTCAGAAAGAATAAAGAGAAAAGAAAGGGAAAAACATGGAAATAAGAGAGGCCAAAAAGCCTAATTATTTTCTAAATTGTTTTCTAAGTGTGCAGGTACAGGTTGCAGCCAAAGAGAAGAATAGACGAGTCATAAGTTCATGCAGGAAAAGGAAGAATGTAACTCAAAGTTCCAATAACTGTTCTGAAATGGAAAAATTTATAGTGAAGAAGAGAGACTAACAATAGAAACACATGTTTTAGTTTGCAAACAGAATGAAAAAGAAGAATTAAAGGTTGATGTTTTTCTAAAAGAGGAGGCCATAGTTGAAAGGAATGAAGATAAGATTTTGAAAAAAATTGACAGGGCTTTGCCATGTAAAATCAACACTTTAAATTTTTAGTTGCTACAGGAAAAACTAGTTGCTACGGGAAATTTTTAGTTGCTATGGGAATAGATATAACTTTAAAATTTCAAGGCTAGTTGCTACGGGAAAGGATAAATTTCAAATTAGAGAAATAATATGTCCATCGATTATTATACAATGTTGAGATACAAATAAGACTACAAATACGACAATAGCTTCAGAAATCAAATTGAATGCATGATTTATAGTTACAGAAATAGAAGTCATTTAGAATGAATATAGAGATGTTTCCTTAGCAGCTACAAGTGAATCTCAAGTACAACATTGAAGCACAAAATAAGATGGAACTACATTTTGATAAAACTTGAATTGTCCAAACATGTAGGAGTTGTAAATAGAGTTCCAGAAATAATATATTATGCATAGTTTCAGAAAATGGTACATTATTTTCAGAAAGTCAAGAATATTGTTACAGTCAACCATTTAATAGATGTGATTTTCAGAAAACAATGGCATTTCAAACACTCATCTCATGGAGAATTTCAATGTTCAAGTGATCACAATGTTGAAAGTTTAAAGCAAGTATTCTCAAAAGGTACTTTAGAATTTCAGAAAAATCAAGTTGATCTTGAGACAATGAATTGTAACAAATGGATTATCCAAAATACAAGATTGAGCCAAATATTTCAGAATGGACTGAAGTAATGTACAGTAACCTATATTTTTAGAAATTCATAACCATATTCTATAATATTCTCAGCAAATGGTGAGAATGACAGATACCTAGAACTCAGAAAATACAGATCTATAATTCATGATGCAGATTGGGCCGAAGAACAACTCACCATAGACAATCAAATGGTCAAAATTTTTGAGAAACTAGATGATGAAGCGAGAGGTTCACAGGCCCACATGAGGTTTCAAACTCAGAAGTCAATCAGAAGAAACAAATCACAAAACCCACAAATATTTCCAAAAGTTCAGTGATACATCTGAAGAAGAAAAGAAACAGAAGTTATGCATGCAAGAGAGATTACCTATAAACGACTATGGCAGCCAAGAAATGAAACCTCAACTTTCAAAAATATACAGAGGCACGAATGGTACAGATGATAAAAGGACAGAGACGAGCTTAAAGAAACAATAATGGTGGCTCACACTTCAACCACCACACTCCAAACGTGTGCAGAAACCATGAAACTAAAATGACAGAGAATATTTTGCAGAGAAGGAGCTCCAAATTACAGATAAATCTGAGCTCGAACAAGGATGAAATAATGGCATCAAGAGGAAAAATTGTTAGGGCTTCACCCATATAGCCAAAATCCAAATGAATATGCTTTAGGGTCAAGTTCCCTTTACTGCCTAAACCCAAGAAGTGGGTTAACCCAAACTCACCACAGTTAGATATCAAAGGCATCAAGACGCCAGGACACAAGATCAATGTCCTCAAATCATTGCAATAACCAATGCTAACCACTTTCAAAGTGTGTGCCACCACCCATAATAAATGCCAACCAAATCCCTAATCACAGTACAAAAATTGATGGTCTACGATCAGACAGGGTACAAAGATCAATGACAGAGAACAAGGCACAAAATTTCAAAATAAACCACCAGAGTTATAATTAACTTGATTAGAGTTGATGTCGCCACCCAAGCCACCAAGGGGTGAGTCACCGTGGAAGGGGACAACCCACGTGTCCACCGAATTACTCATTGTAAATGATTTTCAAAGTCTTAACCCAAGTGCATGTTTCGAATAATTTTAAAGGGGCGACTAAATCATATGTCATGATCACCAAAAGGTGAATATTATAATATGCCAAGGCTGACATAATCAAAGGGTGGTTGAATGTATTATGATGTCTATGCCATGGCCAAAGGAGATGTCAATATCAGAACATGTTCAACCACAGGTGGTCCCCACAGGAGGAATTATTTTTGCAAATATTACCAAGTTTTGTAATTATTTTTCTCACCCACAGGGAGTTGTATTTTGCATGCCTTCACAACAGGACAAAATAGAGAAGATGACAGAGTTGCATGTTCATGGAAAGAGACTTTCCTAGCAAGCAACCTTATTTTTAGCAAATTATTCATCCTTCTTTTCTTAAAAATAGAATAGTCAACTTCAATTTGACTATAGTGTAAGTAAGGCTAATAATGCCTATTTGTAATTGCATGCTCTTTTTTACTCCTTTATCTATTATTAAATAAAGAATAAAAATAATATGCATGGGCGAGTACAAGCCTTAGGTTGTTTTTAAGGAGAGGGTGAACTTAATTTTTGCTATATATTGTGTGCCTTTGCAAAGCACAAGGATCTTCAAAAATTTAGGAGGAATTTTTTGATATATGAGTACTGAAGGAAATTTTGTTATTTTTGCCCTCTGAGTGTGAAGTATTTTCTTCCTTTCCAAGTTATTTTGCAGTCTTTTGTATGTTTATATTAATCTTGTGAATGTAAATTCCCTGATTAATCACCTTACCCTGCTGTAAATTTAGTATTTCCTACTTAATTTTAATGTGCATGTTAAATTATTAGTATTGTTGTGATTCTCCCTTAGTACAATCAAGTGTTTTGCCCTTAGACATTCTATAGAAAAACTATTGGTTTGTGCATCAAGAATCCTTCCCAAATCAGTTGTGCATATACTCAGTCAAAGTCCTCATACAAATTTGGTGTATCACCTTAGTTTTAATTATTTTACAAAGTCATCTTTTACCCTCAAACTCCCATAAATCAATTTAGGATACACCAATAAGGAACCGACCTTAATACCAGAGACTCACCTCAAAATAGGTATACCCATAGACTTGAGGTGTTTCCATTGTATCTACGAAAGAGAGAGATTGATTGTGCAAGCATAGAAAACCTATGCCCATCTCTCTACAGGGTGCACTTTCGAGAGATAACAGGTTCATTCTCAAGAAATTATGTCGATGTACTAAATATAATGTGGGAAATTCAAATAAGATGGCCATTCTTTCCTCACATCCATAAAAAAGCTTAACAGTGAATTTCCAACTGATCTTTTAGGAGTCACTCTGTTAGCCCAAAGTGTTGAATTTAACATCAGATACCAAGCTATTTGGTTATCCTTGAGTGCTCTTCTGATGAGCTTCAAAATGTTTTTGTTACAACTTTTAACTTATCCATTACCTTGTGGGTAATAATTAGATGAAGTACTCAAATAAATACCATGCTTGATAGACCAATTTTTACCTTTGCACTAAGAAATGATAAGGCATTATATAAAATGATAGTTCCTTGAATACCAAATCTAAAGATGTTACCTTTGTAAAATGACAAGATTCAAGTCTCATTACCTTCTTTCAAAGCTACTACTTCAATTTAACATGTGAAATAATCGTGACAATCAAGATCCACTTGTGTCCTTGTGGTGAAGGTGGATTTATCATGCCAATGAATTCAAGATCCCACTTCATGAATGGTTGATCCACTCAAATGGACTACAGGGGAAGAAAAGCTAAATGCTCTTTTCCAATAAAAATACATGGTTATTAAAATTTCTAATCCATACGAAAGCAATCGTTGAATATTATGGGCCAATAGTAACAATATTTCATAATTTTTAAGGTTGTAGTACATGCTAAAAATTGTCCTCCTCCGGGTTCGTCATGAAACTTTAGATAGTAGTTTCTCGCACTCTATCGTAATCAATACATTGCAGAAAAAATTCCCTTTATATCCCTTTTGAATAGTACATAATCAATGCAAACATAAGGTACAACTTTTAATCTCAAATATCTTCATTTATTCTTATCCATACCTTCTAGATAAGTACCGTGCTGCAATTAATTAGTCAAATAAGTCATCTACCTTGATCCTTGAACTTTTGGATTGAGTTCTAGTTGCGGATCATTTTTTAGGCTGTAATAAGATTTGTGACCACTAATACATGATTTTAGCATGTTATAATGATTTTTTTTATTCTACATCCTATTGTCTTTCCATATCAAAAATGAAATGTTCACACAATCATTTGCCTTGAACTATTTTGGCAACACGGATGTAAACATCACACTCCATAACCTTTGTAATCCAACCTTCTCTTTTCTCATCCAATTCTTTCTTCAATAAGAATGCTTTAACACATGCTTTGAGAGACTAAAACATGTATCGTATTATAGTAAAACATGTACTTGAAATTATTTAATCCTTTAACTATGGTAAGTACTTTTAAAAAAAAAAGGTACCTTGTCTCCTATTCATGTAAACTCTACCTAAAGAAAGAAATTGGTTGCTCAATATTTTCATCATTAACTTGAGTTAATATGGTTGAAATGGTTTCAACTCTTGCAAGTTCATACATCATGAGATCAGTATCAAAATTTAGATTCTCCAGAGTAAGAGCTTATGAAATAAGTGTCTTGATAGCTTCAAATCCTTTTCCTCCTTCACTAGTAGAATTAAAAGTTTTATCTTTCTTTAACATGGTTGTTAATGGCTTGACTAATGCTACAAAATTTGGAAAAAATATTCTAACAAAGTTAATTTTTCCAAGAAAAATTTGTAATGCTTTCTTATGATGAGGTAAGGATAGCTATGAAATTGCTTCAATTCTGAAAGGATCAATAGTTAAACCTTGTCTAGAAATAATATGTCCAAGTAATTTACCTTGATGGACTAAAAATATAGACTTTTTGGGATTCAATGATATTCCAAACTGCTTAAAAAGTTGAAAAGTATTCTTTAGATGCATAAGATGATCATAAGAATTCTTTGAAAATATAGTAACATCATATAAATAAACCAATATGCATCAATTTAATAGGCTATGAAAATAAATTTCCATTAGACATTAAAACATTGCACCAACATTAGAAAGTCCAAAAGGCATTCTTTTGTAAGCATAAGTACTCCACTTTGTGGTGAAAGTTGTTTTGTATATGTCTTCTTCACAAACAAGAATTTGATTGTATTTGCTATAACCATCTAGAAGGGACATCTAGTATGAACTTGAAACTATTCTTAAAATTTGATCCATGTTAGGTAGTGTATAATGATCTTTTAATGAAGCCATGTTAAGATCTCTAAAATCCACGCATAGCTGGATTTCTTCATTCTTTTACCAAACATGCGTAAGATTAGCTACCCAACTTGAATGTTTAACTAGAAAAGATAATACTTGATTCAATCATCTTTGATAACTCTTTTCTCATCAAGGGTTTAATCTTAGGATTTATAGGCCTTTGTTTTTACCTAACTGGTTTGGAATTTGGCTACAACTCTATGGTATGATGAGCTAAATTGGGATCAAATACTCTCAAATATTTGTATTTATAAGAAAAACATCTTTGAATTCTTTACGTAATTAATAAAAGACTATTTTTTAGCTAAGGAACATACCTTTCCGATAAATAACTTCTTTTCATCATCAACTAAGATCTCTTCATAGTTATCTACGTGAGTCGAGATATTTCCTTTATCCTTTCTTAATTGATCATCAGAACTGAAAATATCTTCTAATGTGACCAGTCCTTGGGGTAGCTTTTTTTTTGTCTTCAATTGAACAATCTGATCACCATATAAATGTAATAGTAGTTCTTTTTAAATATAGAAAATTCAGCTTCTTGCTATAGAAATCTACAGATTTTCTCATCATCTTCGAAAACTTGCGCTTTTCTTCATTATTAGGTCTTGAATTTCGATAATCAGCTTTATATGTCGCTAAACATTATAGTTTTCAATCTATTCTAGCACTTCAAAGCTAGCACCAACTATTGTAAGTTTGTCTGCATGTTTGTTTTCATCTCTTGGAACAGATTGCATATTAATAGCATAAAAATCCTCCATTAAGTTTGAAACTCTATGCTTGTAAGATTTCAACAATGAATTCTTACACACATTAAATTTTTTTACTTGATTAATTACTAACTTTGAATCACCAAATACTTGTAACATGTTGATACCTCTTTTCGGCCCATTGTAAGCCATGAATTAATGCTTCATATTCAGCTACATTACAAGTACATGAGAATTGTAGACTTAGAGCTGAAAAATACCTTTCATTTGTAGGGGAAGTAAGCATCAAACCTACACCTTGTCCTTTTTTGTTCTTTGCTCCATCAAAAGAAGCTTCCATAAGCCTTCTATTATATTTTCTGATTTGGACAACAAGGGGATTGGTGCATTTTCTTCATGTAAACAATAAATGCTAAATAAATTTTCTTCCGCTTATTTGAAGGGATCATAAGCATGCTCTTCTTGATTTTTTTCATCCATAAATAGACTAGAAACACCATATAATGTAGAAACATGTGTTGTGACGTCAAAATCAGATTTATCTATTGCTGCATAATTCGCTAAAACATTTGAAGCATGAGGTTCAATATGAAATCTATCCAAAGGCTCTAAATTGAACATAACTTTAGTTCCACACCTTGAAGTAAAGAATAAAAATGACCAATGTGAAAAAGATAACCTCCTATCATTTTTGTGAAATATTTTAATAAACATAAAGAAAATTAGGGAGGTAAATCTACAACTATAACATCTTGTAAAATAGAAACATTTGGGAAAGCATGTAACATTACCTTAAAATTTCTAATGACTTCAACTGTGTAATTTTTTGTTCCATCTAGCTATAACACACTTTTCTCTGTAGGTTCATACTACAGGCCTAATTTTTCTGTAATTGCTTTAGGCATTACTATGCTACTTGCACCACTATCAACCATGTAGTTATGAACTAAACAATCTCAAATAATCAAATATTGATAAAAAGGTGGTGGATTTTTACTATCATGAGCATTTAAAATTTTTGTAACATCCACTTAACCTCTTTCATCTAAGATACATGATTGTACCAAGAACAATATTTTCTTTCCAAACTTCCTTTTCTGTTGGTTTGGAAGAAATCTGTAACTTAGCAAGCTCATGAGCAAGTAGCTCCTGTTTTCCTAGAATAATAAAAGAATCCCATATTTAAATATTAATATTATCATTTTCACTACCTCAACAATATTAAAAGAACCAACAATATTTGAAAAATCTTCTACAATTTTAGCATAATCTTTAGAAAAAACTAGCTTTGCTTCAACAGCTTTTGAAATCTGAGGTATAAATAATCATCTAAGATTTGGCTGTAATGATTGCTACTTTTTGACCTATACTTGTTGATTTATCAGTGACTCTAGGAGAAATAGGTCTATTTTGTTTTTTTCTTTATCTTGGTCTCTTGCTTGAGACCTAGTTGCAATCGCGATAAAATTTTTTTCCAAAACTAACTAAGTTATGTTCATGTGATTTATGACTTTGAGCATCTTGCTTCCCACCCTCCATTTGAGGCATAAATAATGCTTTAGATTGAGGTTGTGCAACAAGGATTATATTTAGGAATGCATTTGGACAATTAACAACTGAATGAGGCTAATTACAAGGTAAACATAATTCTTCTTTAGCCATATTGAGTGTAACAAGAGCGCTAGATGAATTAGGAGCCTTAGGATGAAATTTTCTTGGCTGATAAGGATGTCTATAGTTTTGATTTTGTTGAAATGGATGACTATTCTACTGATTTTTCGATATGAAGTTTGGTAAGGCCTGCTAGACTGGGTAAATTTATTGTCAATTGATGTTAGTTTGTTCCCCATTGTTTGCAAGGATTTAAATATGTCATTTTTATGTGTTGTAAGAGTAGGTTCTATTATGGTAATGGGTTGTGGACGAGGTGCCAAATTTTTCATAAGAAGCGTATAAGGTCTTAGGGATAATTTACAATCTTTAATGAGGATGTTTTCAGCCCTAATAGTAATATCATAAGTTATTGAGACTGTAGTTCCTCCCAAAGAATGAATCATCATTGAAATTTTGTTATTTATAACTCTAAGATAGACTACAAATGCATGATCAATTTTGAGGCTTAACATTGACGGGAATGCTTTCCCAAGTTCTAGTAAATCTGATGTTAAAACTAGCCATAAATTTATGAGGATCTCTTTTAATTGTAGATAATTGTTCTTTGAGAGATAAATGATCGAAATTGTCTTGAAATTGCTTCAGTAGTTTATCCCCTAATTCATCCCAAGTTGTTATTCTCCTTATTGGTAAAGTTATTTACCATTATAAATCTTATCCTTTAAATGATGCAGCTAAGAGTCTCAAGGTTACATCTTCATGAGTTACGTTATGGACTCATAAGGGCTACAATATGTTTAATATGTTCATGAGAGGTAATCTGATTTTCACCATTAAATGAAGGTAAACCTTTAGGGTAGCAACATGTATATCATGGTATACTTCAATTACTAATGGGATGCCATTAGTTAAGGTCATAAAATATCTAGGTGGTGGTGGTGGTTGCATGGTTAGTGGGATTTGAACAACAAGATTAACACGTGGTGAAGGAAGGGGATGAGGGTTTCAAAAACCAATCCTACTTTGTAAGGAAAGGTATTGTACATTGTTCTTCATCTTGTAAAATTTAAAGTTAATGAAATAAAATTAATAGGAAGTCCTCTTAACGATGATCTTATAGTCACTTGAGGAATGGAACATGTTGCAAAACTGTTTCGAAATCAACCTTACAAAGTCACAATATAATTTCTTCTTATTGCCAATGGATTATTGCAACTTTTTATTCAAAAATTGATTTTCTTTCACTTGTAAATCTGCTGTAAATTTCTGAGATCTGATCCGTGTCCCACTTTGTGCATGCCAAAAACTATTATCTCTCAAAAGTGTGACCTTTTTGAGAGATGAAAACAGGATTCTAAGATTTCTTTATCTCTCACATCTATGGATACAATGGAAACACCTTAGGTATGTGGGTATACCTATAGTTGAGGTGAGTATCATGTATCAAGGTTGGTTCCTTATTGATGTATCCTAAACTACTTTTTTGGGGGTTTTGAGGGTAAAAAAATATTGTTGTAAGTAAATTTAAATGGGATTCTACACCAAAATTATTGAGGGATTTGATTGAGTATATTTATAATAAAATTGATAACAAATTATAGATGCACAAACCAATGGTTTTAAGAAGAATCTTGAGGCAAAACACTTATGTATTGAGGGATAAATCATAACAACATAATTTAAACATGGACACTAAGACTACGTAGGAAATACCATATTTGCAACGAGGTAAAATAATAAAATCAAAGAATTAACATTCACAAGATATAATAGAAAAATACATGCCACTATAAATAATTGGAAAGGAAATAACTAGTTCTCGTTTAGGGGAAAAGCGGTAAAATTTTCTTCAACAATCCTACATCTAAAAGTCCTCCTTTATGCCTTGCAAGTGCACAAAATATATAGCGAAACACTTCACCTAACCCATCCTAAAAATAAGTTACTGATCTGAACTGCTTGAGTGCATGTTATTTTTAGCCTTTACCATGAGTAAATAAAGGAATAAAAATAACAATGCCTTTGGTGAGGCATTAATAGCCTTAGTTACAAAAATACACTTAGTCAAAGTGTAGTTGACTACTCTGTTTTAATACAATTAATAACTTGGGTGAATAAATTAGCTATTAATAGTTATTACTTTCTTTTCAAGTCTCCTCCATGGTGCATTTAACTATTTACGTTTTTTGTAGGTGATGATTAAATAATCATACTTAATCATGATGTGATACTTTTATATTCACACACATTGCAAAGGTGATTATGTTTTCTTCTCTTTTATGTCATGTAGTGAACACATGCAAAATAATACTTATTTGTAATAAAATAATGCTTTTGATCTCTAATACTTAGCAAAAATTATTCAACCTCTCTGTGGGGACCACCTACAAGCATGTGCAAGAAAATAATACCTTTATTTTGTGAAAAATAAGGTAATTTAGACTTCAAAATAATCTTCATGAGCTCTGATGTTGACCTCCTTGTCATGCAATATTCCCTCTTATGGGGACCACTTTACAATAACATGCCTTTCTTTGACTTGGCCATGGCACTAAGCTTCAATTTGACTAAGGTCAAGTTTCAAATGATAATCATGTTGATTATCCACTTTGGCACATACTTGGTTTTGTTTTGAATAATTATTGTTCTTTTGAAAACACAAGGTCACGGGACCCTTTTGATGGCATATACTATATTTTTAAATATATAGTTTCTACCCCCTTTTGATTAATCATTGCATAACAAATTGTTTGTAAGACCTTTGTATCATTTGATCACATATATAGTTAATAACTTTAAAGGTCAATGTAATGATTTTATTATCATGGGGCTGGACCCCTTCCCACAATGATTCCCCCTTCTTTTGATTATCGGTGGTGTTTAAGTTAACCATGGTTTTCATTGAAAAGGTGAATCTAATTATCATTGTTGATTTGTGTAATTACTTTATTTTCACCATCGATGCTCTACCATGGTGACCTAGATCCCATTGAACTCATTGGCTTCGTGTGATCCATTAATTCTTGTGCTATTGCAATCTAAGTCGTAGATGCTTTGATACGGAGTTGAGCAGTGTGGTTTTCATTGTGCATCATTGGATCTTGTACCATTTGTCCTGTAATTTTTATCTTGTAACTCTTGCCACGAGTCGGGTTTACGATGGTTTGGTTTATTTGGGTAAATACATGAAATCCTATCTAATTTATCATTTGTAGTGTTGAAAAAATGGGGCAAATCCTAAGAATTTTTTCCTAGACCGCTAATATTCTATTCTTCAAGCCCGAATATGTGTAATTTTTAGTTTCTATGAAGCTCTGTGAGTATGAATACTTGGTTTATTTGCCAATTTTTACTCCTTTTCAAGCTATTTGTGATGTTTTTATGGGGTAACCACCATTTTTGTGCTTTGAAGATTAGATCTTGGCCTCGTTGGTTCTATTTCTTGATTCTTTCAACCATAAATGGTTATTCTTGAAATCAAAGGTAAGCTATTGTTTTTTAGCACCATAATTTTTTTGTTTTCACCATTCTCTGAATTTAATGACATTGAAATTTAGAAATATTTGTCTTCTCTATGTTCTCTTGAAGTTTTGATTTCAAAACTTGTTCTAGTTATTTTCTTTTCATGCTTGATCTTTTGTTCTCTCAAGGGTTTTACGATTAGATCAAAAATTATAGGTTCTTTATTCCACCCTTGAGATATTCAACAAAACTTGTGAAAATTTTGAAATGACCATGAAGAAAATGAATTTTTATTTTCTTTTAAAATGGGAAAATTATATTCGCTTCTAATGATTATGATTTTCTCATACTTGTGCCCTTTTTGAATCATACCCAAATTGGATTCATATTTTTTCTCTCATGGGTGCCTTAATCACATTTGAAAATGTGAAGAATATCGATGGGTATCTCTATTTTATAATTCTTGATTCTCGCCATTTATTCATTGAGAACTCTCTATATTTATGTTTTCTTTCTTTTAATTCAATCTTATTTTTGTTGAGATCTTTATATCTGGGTTTGGCGAGTCATTTTTGGAGCATTTTAAAATTGGGTTCTCTTTTTGAAACTTGTAACTTTTACTATTTCCCTATTTCATTTATTAAGTATTCTTCACTCTTTTGTAGCTACGAATGAAGCTATAGGATTTTCTTTTGGACCCTCTATATTGATGGTTGGCTTAGTGAGAGCTCTTGATGAATCGAATTAGATTCTCATTATTTCTCTATAACTCGGTTAGCTATTTGTTTCAAATCATTGATTCACCAATATTTGAACTCAACCCTCATAGTTAAGGGCTATGCTTAATTTTCATCTTTTTAAAACCATAAAATGAAGGGTTTGTGTTTCTTGTTACTTCAAAGAGGTTGTTTTTTTATTTAATCCCCCAAAACTTTCCTTATATGGATTTCTCAGTAAAAGAAATTGATCACCAAGTTTAGAAAACTTCACCCTTTGCACTTGTCCTTCTAATCTTACTGCCTACCAAGCTTATTAGATATGGGTTTTCATATTTGTAAATTTACTTATTGGGCCTAATTGGTATTATAAATCTATTCTTGCTCATTTATTCTTGTTCTTTTTATTTGAATAAATTAAACCTTTGATGACTCTTTACTTAATATATTTGAATGTCTTGGAAAATGCTTAAATTCTTTTGTGAACTTTGTAATCATTATTGTAGTGAAGTCTAGCTTATAGTGTGGTGATATACTTCACTTCTATTGTGAGTCTGTTATCCCATTTTTACCCCCCAGGAAAAATTGGTCAAACATGACTCTACAACAGGAGAAAATAAAAGGGTTGGTTTAGTCTTGTGAGCTCACATTTGATCCTAAATATAAGGGGTAGGTGGGTTCGACTATGGAGGATAAAACAACGTCAAAGGAGGCCAAAGGCTCACGGGATAAGAATCAAGAAAGGGCTCAAAGTTTTCGGACTTCACATGCAATTCAAATTGTGGAAAATTAATGGAGTTACGAGAAGGCGGCAAGTGAAATCTTGGCACAATTCAAGGGGAACATCAAAATGGATACACCGAATGTGCGTAGACCCTCCACATGTCCAAAATATGAAAAATTTGCAACAACCATAGCAAAAGTCAAAGGAATCGTGAAAGGCACCATGTGTCATCTCGGCATAACTTCAAAATAAGAATCAATAGTGAGTTCCCAAATGAGCATGGGCTCGCCACATGGTCAAATTCAAAAAGGGGATAGAGTCAGTTATTGAATCAGCTAAGTATAGAAAGGCCAGCGGATAGTGACACGTGTCTCATCAAATAACCTTCAAGGTTCGAATCCAAAGGAGGTACCCCAAACAATCACCATCTTTCCACATGTCCCAGTGTCCGAAAAGGAGATGGAGGTGGCAATTGAAAAGTCTAAGGCTAGTGGAAGCTTCCACGTGTCCAATCGGTGTAACTCCAAAGGTCGGTCTAAACTGGGTCTTTAAATAAGAGGAAGCCTCCACGTGTCTCATCGAGTGCAATATCAAGGTGGGTCAAAATAAAGGTCCCCAAATGAGCGCAAGCCTGCCACGTGGTCGGAGTCAAAGAGGGCGAGAGCGGCCGTTTAAAAGTCACAAAGCCGTGGGAGGAGCTACGTGTCCTAACGGCACAAATTCAAGGGCGTGACCCAAAGGTAGGACCCAAATGGGCGGGAACCCCCATGTGTCCGGAGTAGGACATATAGCCTTTCCAAGAAAAAGGTACTAAGAAAAACATGAGGAAATGGAGGAATAACCCACAAATGATGCCACCTGTCCTATCATCACAATTTTGGGATCCGATTAAGCTAAGCATAAGGTAGGGCAGAAAAAGGAGCCATGTGTCCCTCCAATTCTATTTAAAGAGGTGAATCCAAAAGTGGTCCCCAAACATGTGCCATATTTCCACGTGTTTCAGGTCGAGCATAGTGTCTCCACCAACATGGGGCTTAGGAAAAGAACAAAAGAAATAGAGCATGCTTGTGGATGACGCCACATGTCGGTCCAACGTAACTTCAATAGTGTAACACGGATATGGGTGAGTATACTCTAAATCCTTTCTTTCTCAACAAGAAAAATTACATGGAGGCATTGGTTTTGCGGTGGTAACCATCATTGTTGCATAGGAGTTTAATGCATTTTTGGGTGGTTGAAGAAAGATTTCAATTTTCCTCCCTCTTTCCCTTAACTCATTCTTCTTATATATTGTAAGGATGGGAATTATTCTAATGTTGGATAATTTTTCTTTGCTTCCTCCCTTCTCCTCTTTTTTTAAAGTGAATTTGTGGAGTTCAAACCCCCATTCAATATGTAATGCAAGTTTTTGCCTCTTGGTTTTAATAATGCCTTGTATAAAATCTTTGGAGAAATAATACAAGTCTACGGATGAATTTTAACCCTCTCTCATGTTCATTTATTTCTTCGATATCTCATTACAATCTTGGTTATCTATGCATGGTTTTTGTATTATATGTTTAATGCTTTTTGTTAAATCGTGAATGGATTCTCGTTAGTGGATTTATTTGTGGTATGTTTTAATCCTCCTTAATCTGATTTTGGTTTCCATCTCCATGAAAAATAGGTGTTCAACATTCCTTTGGTGCATCACCTATGTTAGTTTAGGTTTAATTTATTGTAATATTTTTGACCATGTATCCTTGGCAACTTAGAGTAGATTTTAGGATAAATCCTCTAAAATTTGGATGTGTGCATCAAAATAGAGGAATAAGAACTGATCTTCATCCGGATAGCTTTCCCATTTGTAAATTCCCACACTTTGGGAAAAGCTCCATGTTATGCAATCACACTGACAGTTTAAACCTATTGAGTTGCAAACAATCAAGGGTGTTGTGATTATGCATCAATAATAACTTAATGTAACAGTGGTCATGATGATATATGTGGTGGACACCATTTGGGATTAATTGATTTCATAAGGAAATGACTCGAAAGACTGTGGGCATGACATGGATGTTCCTAATAATAAATTATATCCCATAATGTGTTTTTCTACTGGTTTCTTTGAAGGACAAACTAAAGGAGGCCACACTGCGCAAAACTATTCTATTAAAAATATTTAATGCGAGATAGCTTTGCTAATCTTGAGCCCCCAACCATTTCAATTTTTATTTCTCCCATCTCTCCCACCAATTGCTAAATCTAGTTCATTTAATGTTTTGGGCCATATTTTATTTTTCCATTGGCTCTTTCAAACACCCACGCCAATATTTTTCCACGTATGGCCATTCCATGGCTTTCCCTTCTCTGTCCTCCTTATGGACTTCAAATTTCGGGTTTAATTATCTTGCATGATTATTTTAGATCCATTTATATAGTTGGCTATGTTTTTAATGTGGGCCTATATAGTATACCATATATATTTCTTGGCATGTTTTTGGGAAAAGAGTAAGTAAATATATTTTATATATATCTGTAAATTAAATTGTAATGAGGAGATATAAATACATATGTAACTACATATTAAAAAAATAATACTCCCAGAATAAAATAGATGAGAATAGAAAAAGAGAGAAGTAACTCTAAGGAGAAAAGAGAGGAAAAATAGAAGCTGCAGAATCACAAAGTGAAGGAAAGGGTAAGTGCGGGAAGTTGATGGACAAATATAGGGTCATCGTGGACATCATATTGTAAATAACAACATAATATCAACTTGTAGGGATTATTAGCAATACATACACTCAAAATTAGACAAAATTATATTAATATGAATTGTAGCATCCAGAATCTAGTTTCTAAAATAATAATTTTTGTAAAAAATGGACAAGATTAGCTATATTAAACACTAAAAATTCAATGACTTGGTATTTTTTTTTAAAAACGTCAATAAGATTATAGTCCGTTTGCCCACAATTTGGATGACCAAAAATTGATATATATATTTTTCCTTTGGTGAGAAGTTATATGCCACTATCTATCTTGGGATGGATTTTATTTTGTATTTTTTTGAGTAATATTTTATTTTTATGATTTTTCCGTGAAAGTGGTATGAAAACATAAAGAAAACAGAGTGCTTTCGTTTTCCCACCATAACTACATCAAAAATATTGAAATCAAATAATTTTTTTTTGAACATGTATATAATTTCACCACGGTTGGGATGGTATAAGTTTTATCACATTCTAATAAGTGCAACAAAATTTTCAGTCTTAAACGTAGACATAAACATTCACAGAAAAAGTGTCTTAAAGACCTACTATTAGTAAAAAATTATAAAATGATATTTATCCTCTTCTATTCACTTTAAAATCAATATTTATACAAAGCTAATAGTCTCCCCTACGCAATGGTACCATTTTTATGACATATTTTTTACTTTTCGGCATGGTTCAAGTCTGCGGAAGACTAAATTTGATGTTTTGCTATTTTAAATGTAAAATTCAGGATTTGATGTCCACTTAATTGTCCCCCAACTTGGTGCACTTACCCGAAAAGAAGAATAAAAAAAGAGAGGAAGAGATTTATGTTGTAGCCTTGTGAAGAAGACATAAAAAGGGAAAATATAGAGAAAGAAAAATACAGAGAAACAACTCGTGAAAGAGGAAATTTTTTGTAAGAAAAATAAAAGAGGCTTTGGACACAACAAGAGAAACAAATTAAATAACATAGTAGCAACTTTGAGATTGTAAAATTTATCGAGTCAATATAATATATTTTTGTGTGTTATTTTATATATACTTTTGGTTGTGTCATTCCTCATCAAGTTGTATTTGACACTAAATTTTTCCAACAGTTTGGTATCAAAGAAAACAAGAGCTCAATATTTTGTGGGTTTGTGTTTTTATTTTCTAGGTTGAGTTCTAATGGATTCTAAAAGAAACTCTTGGCAATAAACCCCAATATTTGCTGGGAAAAATAATGATATTTGGTGTATTAAAATGAAGACATTGTTTTCTTCTCAATAGCTATGGGAACTGGTTGGAGTCTATATAGAGGTAGCAAACCGGGATGCTTTGAATGCACTTGACACAAGCAAAAAGAATAGTTTGAAGGAAAATAAAAGAAAATATGAAAAATCTCTGAGCTACATCCACAATGCAGTCATAGATTAAGAATTTCCAAGGATAGGACCAACTATTAACTCCAAGAAAGCTTGCGATACCTTGTAGAATGCTTATCAGAAGAAGTGACAAAGTGAATGTTATAATATTACAAATGTTAATGAGAGAGTTTGAAAATCTTCTCATGAAATAATCAGAGTCTATAAATGAATTATTTACAATGACTATGACCATTTTCAATCAGATGAGGACAAATGGTGATGTAGTTGAAGAACAAAAATCATATAGAAGGTATTCAGAATCATTTAGGTTAGATTTTACCCTATTTTTGTAGCAATAGAAGAGTCTAAGGAATTAAAATAATTGAGTGTTGATGAGCTGATGTGTTCTTTACAAACCCATAAAAATAGGATGAGTAGATCAGCTAGCTCCTCCAATGAACAAGCATTAAAAAAACACAAATGTTAGAGGTAGGGGGAGAGGAGAATACAATAGAGGAAGAAGAATATTTAAATACCAGAAAGAAGGTGGAACACATGACCACCAACAAGAGCCATAGGCAAGAGGAGGAGGTAGAGGAAGGAGCAACAACACTTCTAGAGGTGGTTCTTCACAAAAATGTATGATAAATCTAATGTACTGATGTTATTACTATAAAAAAAATTGGGCATTATTTTAACGAGTGTGAAAAGAAAGAATATGATATGAAAAATTACAATCATAATGCAAGTTTCTCAAATGAAAAATAAGATAAACTAAAGAAGAAAGAAATGGGTGGAACTTTCCTTATAATTTTCAATGTTCTTTGAGAAAGGAAAAAAACAAGTATGGTATTTCGATAGTGCTTTCATTAACCACTTTTTGTAAATAAGGATATGTTCAATAATATAAGTGAATCAATCAGATCTAAAGTGAATATGGCAACAAACAATAAAGTTCATGTGATGTATAAAGGTATTGTATCCATTCCCACCAAGAAAGGAGATAAGAAGCATATAAATAATGTTTTCATTCTTCCGGGGTTGAAGTATAATCATCTTAGTATTGAGCAACTTGTCCAAAATGGATATAAGGTAAAATTTGAGAATGGACAATACAATATATATGATAAAGGTGGAAGAAACAAGCTGATTGTAGTTATACGAGATGACACAAAATAAAAGTTTCCCTTTGAGGATGTAAAGTGTAGCGGTAGCGCACTAACGTTCAAGAAAACAACTACTAATCAATTCACTCTATGGAATATTTGGTATGGGAATTTGAGCTATGGTGAATTATATGTTTTTATAATATCTAAATGGTTAAAGCATTAGATCCTATTTAACAACTAGAAAAGATTTGTGAGGCATGCATTTTGGGGAAGCAACATAGAAATGTTTTTCCCTTAGGTAAATCATGGAAAACAAGCTCATCACTTGAGCTCATACATTAAGATTTTGTGATCTCGTGAAATATCCATCTATGAATAAAATTTTATATTTCATTATGTTTATTGATGAATTCAGTAGAAGAACATGGGTTTATTTTCTAAAAAATAAATGAGAAACATTTGAGTTATTCAAGCAGTTCAAGGCCATGGTTGAGAAGCATAGTGGTCATTACATAAAGACATTAAGAATTGATAAAGGAGGAGAGTATATTACTAATGAGTTTTTAAACTTCTATAAAGAGCACAGGATCAAGAAGTAGTTCACAACAAGGTATACACCTCAACAAAATGGTGTACCTGAATGAAAGAATAGAACCATTCAAGAAATCATAAGGAGTCTATTGAAAACAAGAGGATTGTCTAATGAATTTTGGGTAGAAGCAATTGGAACAATAGTATATCTATTAAAAATATGTCTTACGAAAAGTGTGTGGGAAAAATACCTCGGGAAGCATGAAGTGTAAGAAAACCAAGTGTAGAACACTTTAGAGGTTTTAATGTGTGGCACATGTACATGTGTCAAATAAGATCAAAAGATAAAAATGGGATAAGAAAAGAGGGAAGTCCATTTTTATTGGATATAGTAAGCAATCAACATCTTATAGATTCTATAATCCGATTACTAAGGAGCTCATAATAAGAAGATATGTTCAATTACTTAAGGAAGTATCTTGGGAAGATGCAAAAGTAGTGGAGCAGCCATAAAAAAATTAAATGCATCTATAATTGTTCCTAAACCAAAATAAGGAAGAGCAAAAATGTACCAAGTTGGAGACCCATCTCTCAAAGGGGTGAATAATTAAATGGTAGTAGCCAACAATGAATACAAGGACCAGAAAATAAAGCATCTTCATTATCATCAAAATCATTGCAGTAGCCAGGTAGAATGAGGAATGTATAAGAGATTTATGATCAATTAAAGTATGAACAAAATGAAGATGAAAGTGTATTCTTTTCCTAGGCTATTACTAATGACACTTAACCATGATTTTATGACTATGTTAAGCATTGTGTGAAGTGCCAACAACATTCCAACCTTCATCATACACCCAGTCATGCCTTACAGGTCACCTCTGACCTTTGGCCTTTCTCTCAATGGGGTTTGGATCTCGTCGGAGAGATCAATCCCCATTATTCACAATGATATCAATGGATCATCACTTCTATCAAATACTACACAAAATACGTTGAGGCTATACTGCTCATCTCCACGAAAGTGAGAAAATATGTGATTCCATCAATAATCACATCATATGTCACTTTGGTGTCCCATATCACCTCATCATGGATAATGGAAAACAATTCAAAAATAAAACCTTGTGAAAACTTTGTGACACCTTTGGCATTCAGCTAAGTTTCTTGTCACCTTATTACCCACAGACCAACGACCAAGCTGAATCCACCAATAAAACCTTGAAAAAAAATCTCATGAAAGTGGTTAATGATACTGGGAAGGACTGGCATATGCACATTCCTTTCACCTTGTGGACATACCGCACCTCTATTTTCACTTCCACTGCTACCACACCTTTTTCTATGGTTTATGGTATAGATGTTGTTCTTCCTCTCGAAGTCTAGATCCCCTCACTCCACATTTCTCTCCATGAAATGCTTAATGATGATGAATTTTGTTAGGACCATTTAGCAAAACTTGAGTTATTAGACGAATTCCATCTTAAGGCTCTTGAACATCTCCAAGTTTACCAAAAATGTATCAAACATGCCTATGAAAAATGTGTCCATGAAGCGAACCTTCTAATTCGGTGACCTTGTCTTGAAAGAAAATCAACATGTAACTAAATTAGAAAAAAATAAATGGGGAAAATTTTCTCCTAACTAGCTTGGACCATACATTGTGACTCATACTTATGAATCAGGTACTTATCGTTTATCTTCATTCGATGGTAAACTCAAACCCGAGCCCCTTAATTCCTTGCATCTTAGAGCATTCTATTGTTGGCTTTTAGTCCAACCTCACCTTCTGCCTCTTTCCATGCTCGTCCCTTGAGCACTATCCACTTCCTACAACATCACAATGATTAAACAAGAATCATATGTAATGTACATAACATGATTCTCATGGATACTTTTCATCTTCTTTTAGACAAGATTCCATGTTAATTTCACCCTACCTTATGAATAGGAATCCTATTCTTGACCTTATTCTTGTCCATGACTTAAAGGCCCTCACATCGGATCCAAATCCTTGAGTCAAACTTCCAATAGAAGAAGACTCCTTCAAAAGGACATCTTTCTCTCTCCATTGCAGCTATAAATAGACTGCTCCCTTGAAGGAAAGCTATGTAAATCCTGTTTAAAAAAAAAAAAAAAAAAGACGAAGAAGAAAAAGAGAGAGAATCTAAAGCTTCCCGCATTGATAAACGTCATGAAGAACTCAAGGATTTGATTTCCTCATCCCATATAGACTTTCCACATTGATCAATCTATCTCAAATATCAATCAAAACAAAAACCTTTTAGCCATGGAATTTCCCATTGTGACCTTGGATATCTTGCCAAAAAGGCATGCTACTTAGTACCATATGAACTAACCACCTTTCATCTTCTCACCCTTTGCACTTTCACCTCCTACCATCTTAAGGGACCCCATGGAATCATGACATTTGGTGGTCATGTGACTAGTCTTTACCTTTAGAATACTCAATCGTGTAATGTATTTAGGGTCTTACATTCTGTCATCACCAATCCGACACTATGATAATTCTTCACTAAGAACTCCTCATGCTATGATTATTTACTAATGTATAGCTTTTAATTTGGTGTTTGTAATCTGTAAACACAAAAACAAACATAACACAAGAATACCATAGAGTATGATAAGAAGGAATGATGATAAATCTGAAATATCATAGTAAATTATAATATTAACATGAAATTGTTACAATCTCACCCATAAGGTACTTGAAGTGTTCTTGACTTCACTTGCCTTCCAACAATAACTATGGGAGAAACTTCACAATTACACCTCTTAATGGCTTCTTTAACACACCTTCAAAATGATGGCTTCCTTTACACACTTACCCATACAATATTTCTCACTACTTCCTTCTATGCTAAATGAGGGGGTGGCCTACTTTATTTATAGAACTTCCGGGCTTATCCATCTTATCTCTAAGATAGGATAAAAATCCACTCTTACGAATCATATTCTTTACCTTAACTCTTATCTATACATGTAAGCTTATATTTTAAGATAAGATAAACCTTATCATTTCACATGGGTTCCACATTTTTAGACTTTTACAAATAAAATACACAAAATATTTATGACCTCACTCCTTGTCCTTATTACTAATATAATATTTCTAATTCCTAATCATGTAGACCTTACTTCTCTACTTACCCCAAATTTGACATTTTAACATTACTTGGACCACTTATGACAAATATTTACTTTTACCACAACATTCCTATTGTACTTTTGACTATTACCGTACTATACATTATTGGCGGTGTCGACTTTGTAGCGCCTTAGTTATCTTCTATCGGATGCTACTACTAATTACACTTAACAACATCCTATTCCTAATACATACATTAATGAAATAGAAATTACAGAGGAAAATTTTAGTGTCGACATCTTCCCCCTTCCTAGTTTCTACTCCATCCTTGGAGTATACTATTCCGGTGCTTGGAAAATATTCAACTTGTCGTGGTTGACCCATTTCATAATGGGAGTGCCATCAATTCCTCCGGTCAGTGCGTACCATTTTCATGCACAAACTACTTATTTTGTAGGGCCCCATCCATTTTGGAAGAAATTTTTCTGTCTTATTTTTTTGTATACGGAATCATATACTAGAACCAAGTCATTCACATGAAATGGAGACCAACGGATCCTTTGATTAAATTATTCCTTCGCTTCATTTTCTTCTTATAGCTTGTATCCTTTGCTATTTCCCTCATTTCCTCTAGTAAATGAAGATGTACCAACCTTTCTTTTATTGAATCACTTTCATCCATCCTTTCATTTTTCATAACTCTCATAGTGGGAATATCAAACTCAATAGGAAGAACTGGATCAATGCCATAAGCTAACTGAAATGGGGAGTGTCATGTTGTTAACTTTGATGTTGCCCTATATGCCCACAATGCTACATGAATCCTTTTATCCCACTTATGTACCTGCAAGGCTGCATCTTTTGCTAGAATTTGACACAATACAAAAAAAAATCATTCCACCTGTCCATTTGTGCTTGGCTTGTATGTTGTTGCCTTCCTATGCTTAATAGAAAACTTGTTGACTAGGGCTTCTACTACCTCATTTATGAAGTGGATTCCTTGATCTATTACAATTTCTAATAGGAAACCAAATCTAGTGACAAATGCGTTCATATATGAACCTTTCCACTTCATCCATAGAAGTTTTTTCAATGGCCTAGCTTCAACCCACTTGGTTAAATAATCTGTGGCAACTAAAATATACTTGTTTTGGCATGGGGTAGTTGGAAGTGGACCTACAATATCTATTCCCCACTTTTCAAAGGGACCAAGTGGAAGAATAGGGCATAATGGAGCTAATGAAGTCTTATGGTTACCATGTGTTTCACAAATATCACATGTCTTACAATAATTATAACAATCTCTAAAAAGAGTGGGCGGTGATAACTGCATCAAGATCCTTCTTGCTGTAAGTTGTCCAAAGAAGTGCCCTCCACATGTACCATTGTGGAATTCTTCTATCAGCTCCTTCCCTTGATCATGTCCAACTACCCTCTTATATTGTCCATCAGGTCCTATTCGAAATAATACTCCATGTAAAATAGAATATGGACGATTGGCTTGAGTAATCTTCCTCTTAGTCTTTGCATTGGCACCATCAAGAAACTTGAATTCATTCAGATAATTCTAAATATCTATGTATTCACTAGGGATTGTGTTAAGGGATAACAATGTTGCATCTGGGAAATCATCATCATCACAAGATGAACCTAAACCATCATAGGCTCGAGAGAGTGCATCTGCATTGACATGCTTCTTTCTTGGCCTATCTATAATATCAAATTCAAATTCTTGTAGAAAAATTATCCATCTTGCTATCCTCCCACGATGGGTTAGGCTTACCTACAATATATTTTAGAGCACGATGATCTCTAATACAACTAGAAATTTTTGCCCTAAAGTAATTCCTAAACTTCTTTATAGCAAAAATGATAGCCAGACCTCTTTTTATGTTATAGTATAATTTACCTCAGCACTACTCATTTGTCTACTCCCAAAGTAAACTGGATGCTCATTCCCATTTTCATCCTTTTGGCTCGAGTACTTCCTAGTGCTGCATCTGAGGCATCAATGTACAAAATGAATGGCTTGCTCCAGTCTAGACTCTTTAGAATAGGTGAAGACACCAGGGCTTCCTTCAGTTGTTAAAAAGTGTCATGTGCCTTATTTCTAGTTCATAAGTAACATCCTTCTTCAAGAACTAGGTTAGTGGCTGTGCAATCTTTGAGAAATTTTTTGATGAACCTTCTATAGTAACCCACATGGCCTAAAAATTATCTCAACTTACTTCTATTCATAGGAAATGGTAACTCTTTGATTTTTGAAACTTTATCAGGATCGGTACCAATACCATCTCTGGATACAACATGCCCTAAAAAAATGCCTTTATAACATCAAAAGACACACTTTGTAGGGTTTAATGAGGCTTGTGCTTCATCTAACCTTTGAAATGTTGTCTCCATCTGGTGCAGGTGGTCCATCTTGCTCCCATAGATGCAAAAATCATCCAAAAATACTCTGATGAAGTTCCCAACCCTATTCATTAAACGTTGGAATGTTGCTGGAGCATTACACAACCCAAAAGGCATAACTCTATAAGAAAATGTTCCCCAAGGAGTGGTGAACGTGGTCTTGGTGATCTTTCTCCGCTATATGGACTTGGTTGTATCTGTTATATCCATCAGCAAAACTTTAACATTCCTGGCCAGCTACTTCATCCAAGATCTGATCTGAGAATGGAAGAGGGTAATGATCCTTCTTTGTTGCCTTATTGAGCTTCCTGTAATCAACACAAATGCGTAGTTTCCCATTCTTTTTTATTGAGATCACAATGGGAGAAACCCATTCTGAATTCTCCACAAGCAAATATGAATTCTGCATTAAGCAAGTTATCTATTTCTTCTTTTTGAGTCTTGAAAAATTAGGATTCATTCTATAGGGCATTTTCTTTATGGGCTTAGCACCATCTACTAGCTCAATAGAATGTTCTACCCAACTTACTTGATGAAGTTCCTTGTAATCAAAAGTGAATAGGTGTATGTACCTTCGAAAGAGCTGGAGGTAGCATTCCTTCTCACTCTCCATCATAGCATCACCAATCTTTATTTGTTGGAGACGATCATCAATTTCTTCTTCAGATAATTTTATGGGTTCATGAGTTGGTGTGGTGGAAGGATATCCATGACTGAAACATCAACCTCACTTTCTTCATCTTTTGTCCACTTCACTAGTACTAGAGTAATTAGAGGATGCCCAATCATCAGTTTCATCACTTGAATCCACAGGTCTACCTTATGATGCCGAGGGATCACGTTTATCTTCACCCTCTCTCTACCACATCAAGTGTCATGAAGCCTTCATTCCGGTAGTTTCTTGCATGAACTCTCCTTAGCCATGGCCTTCCCAACAATATTGGGTACGCAACAGTACCATTTTTCATCACCCGCAATTCTACCACACATACAACACCCATAACAAATATTGCCACATTTGAAACTACAGACTTCTCGTTTAGTTTTTACCTTATTTAATGACCTTAACATAAGTGTTGAGGGGCAATCAATTTTAAAACCAACATATTCATTATAGACTCGGTCATTACATTAAGCTGCAGTACCTCCATCAACTTAAACATCATGAATTGAAATACCATTACATAGTACCTCGGCTTGTGGAGAATAGGGATCCGCTTCGCCTCTAAAATAGGGACCTCAACCTCCTTCCTTCATTGAGCATTGCATCCACTTCGCAACTCCTACCTATTCTCGAGAAGACATAGCCAAGAGTTGACCATATGTAATATTTGTAAGCCTTTTGGACAGATCTTCTAAGATGGAGTATGGTCCTTGTCCCTGTGAAATCAAAAATCCTGCACACCCAACTTTCTTCTCTATGTTTCTTACTAGTTTCTCCTTTCATCTTCTTAAGACCATTTCCATCTTGGTTATCTTTTTCTTTCTTTTTTTTGTTACAAACACATCTACATTATTTATGCTCTTATCTACTACATCAAAATAATTCACAGGTGCTTTTCCTTTATCATTATCTCTTATACCAAATGTAGAAGCTCTATCTAGACAATTATACTTATAATGACCCTTTTTATAACAACCATAACAGACAACTTCAGAAATATTTCTTTTTGGACCTCTATCTCCTCCCTGAGAACTAAATTATTTTCCTTGAAGAAGATTAATAGTTAACTGTCCCATCTTCTTGAGCAGATCTTCATACTCAGTAGATGTACTAGGAGAAATATTTGTGCTCACCGAGAGTGGTTGTGGATTCTGAACCAAAGGTGCTAGTGTAGGCTCTACTTTAGCAACAATTTCTTTGGGCTCCTCTTCCATGCTTTCTTCTTTCCTTCTAACAATCTCCTTTGCTTGTTCAATGGTATTTGGGTGGTCATACTTCACCCATTGTCGATATCTGGATTCATCCCAAGAATGAAATGCTTATATAGGAAATTATCCACGCCATTCATCAACCCATCCGCTAATCCTTCCTTCCAGATTGGGGCATCGAGTTTCCTCCTTAGCTCTAGAACATGAGCATGATAATCCCTTATCTTCTCCTTCTCTCCTTGGGATAGCTTTGTGATATTGATCATGAGATCTCGCATATTTACTGTTGTTCACCAAATTCTTCAAGAAAACTTTCGGTTAATAAATCCCACGAGTTTTCACATTATCACCTAGTGTTTCAAACCACCTAAGGGTTGAACCATCAAAAAAGGTAGGGAAAAATTCAGTCCATTTTTCCCTTCTCATAAGGCCATTACAAATACAATATTGTTTAAACTCTTGAATGAAAGAGGAAGCATCTTCATTAGATTGGGCTGAAAAAATAGGAATCTTCCCCATTTTCAAAAGTAACCACAGTGAAATACCAACCCACAAGTACAATCAACAAGACTTATGTGCATAAATAATTGGAATCACTATAATAGAAAATAAAAATGACCACCGTAAACTATGGTAAAACTTTAATTCTTTGCTGTAAAAATTGACTTTATTGTTGTAAACACTATTCGAGTAAAAGTGAAGTTACTGTGGTAAATACTATTCACGGTAAAAAGTGACTTTACTGTGGTAAATACTATTCACGGCAAAAGTGACTTTACCATGGTAACTACTATGCATAGTAAAAATAAGGTTACCCTCCAAATGATTTTTGACTAAGTGGGAATATCTCTCCAGAAAATCCACCAACGAGGAATGGTCCCAGAACGGAACCAAAATGTCATCACCAATCCAGCACTATGATAATTCTTCACCGGGAACTCCTCATGCTATGATTATTTACTAATGCACAACTTTTAGTTTGGTGGATGTAATCTAGAAACACAACAACAAACATAACACAAGAATACCATAGACTATGATAAGAAGGAATGATGATAAATCTGAAATATCAGAGTAAATTATAATATTAACATGAAATTGTTACAATCTCACCCATGAGGTACTTCAAGTGTTACTGACTTCACTTGCCTTCCAAAAATAATTATGGGAGAAACTTTACAATTACACCTCTTAATGGCTTCTTTAACACACCTTCAAAATGATGGCTTCTTTTACACACTTACTCATACAATATTTCTCACTACTTCCTTCTATGCTAAATGAGGGGGTGGCCTCTTTATTTATAGAACTTCCAAGCTTATCCATCTTATCTCTAAGATAGGATAAGAAATCCACTCTGACGAATCATATTCCATACCTTAACTCTTATCTATACATGTAAGCTTATCTTTTAAGATAAGATAAACCTTATCATTTCACATGGGTTCCACATTTTTAGATTTTTACAAATAAAATACACAAAATATTTATGACCTCACTCCTTGTCCTTATTACTAATATAATATTTCTAATTCCTAATCATGTAGACCCTACTTCTCTACTTACCCCAACTTTGACATTTTAACATTACCGGACCACTTACGACAAATATTTAATTTTTACCACAACATTCCTATTGTACTTTTGACTATTACCATACTATACATTATTGGCGGCATCGTACTAAGCGTCGTTATCTTCTATCAGACGCTACTACTAATTACACTTAACAACATCCTATTCCTAATACATACATTAATGAAATAGAAATTACAGAGGAAAATTTTAGTGTCGACGGTTCATTCACGTATCTAAGGTATGACCTACCTATTTTTATCCTCACCAATCAATTGGCTTTCTCACCTCCTCTTATCTTTTAAAAATTCATTATTACATATTGATTCCCTTATACGAGGACTCGATCATTGATGCTTATCCTTGGGTAATTTTCATTTTCACCACAATCAACTCACAATCACCTATACCAATGTGCCCATAGTTCACCCATACCTATCGGACCAAGCGAGAATCATTCCTATAACATACCCACCCATACTCATACCTCCTCACATTCTTCCCTAGCTTATGGGATAACTACATCAGCCTAAGGTCTCTTTTACCGGGACTATGTAGGAAACACTCTGTGAGCATGGAGCCCTTAGAGGTTAGCTCAACCACTCTCTACCCTAAACAATTCCCCTTTCCCTTTCCTAATCACATTCTACCCTAGTTAGTTTCCTTTTTATATAAATACTTGGAAATTAAACCAAACAAACAACAAATTGCTTCACACCTTTATCATCATCATTCATACATTCATTATGTCTACCATTTCTTTACCATTATCATGCATGTTACTATAAAACATCTCAACATTACTCATATCATCATTAGTTACACAAATTAAGGAATAAAAACTTAACCAATTTTGACTCACTAGGCCTAAACCAAGCGAAATCTCCATCCATGCCTTTGACTGACTCAATCCATACCTAAAAAAACCTAAAATTTATCATACCTAAGTCAAACCTAACTCAATCCAAGCCTAACCCGACCCGAATCCTTTTTTTTTACCTTACCCACAACTAACTTGGACATTTCACTTTATCCCCCGACCTCATCATTTATTACCTCAACCTCGTCCTCATTTGGGACTCATTATTTTACCCATACCTCAGCCCTACCCATGTAACGACCTGTTACTTGGACATGGAATGTTCCCAAAGTGACCTTTGAACTCATGTGTTTTTATACCTTGTGGCATCACATTACGTGTCGATGAACATACTAACCTTACCTTGCCTCTTGCCATGACCGTTTATCGACCCAACCCTTGGGTGTACGAACATACCTACACGTTCCTACACCTTACATGCATCATGTTTCTGACCATATCCTATACCCTGGATACTAGAAACACTTCAACTTTATTTGGATAAACCTATCGAACTTAAACAATATAGAGTTTTCTGCTCTTCAACCTAGTACGGTGTTGTAGTTTATATGTGTGCGTGCATTTCATTTATTACTACCTTTGACCACGACCCATTACCTAGATTATCTATGTGGACATTTTTCCCTTTTACCATCGTTGCCCACCTTCCTCTTCATCACATTCACCTTTTATCAAACCACTCACCGATTCTGCCTTCTTCCTCATCAGTTCTTGGTTTAAGGGGGATCACCTTCACCCACACATGGGGCAACCACATCTTATTTTTTGAGTGTTGCTTACCAATACAAGCTACACGACAAAAAAGGAGAAAAATGTAGACAAAAAAATTGGGTCACACTCCTTTGGTCCCTCGTAAAACAAACACCTTGAACACATTCACCTAACCATGGCCCCTTTCATCCCACTCTAATATTAATTAAATTAAATTAATTCATTATCTCAGAATATTTATTATTTTAATATCCTAATTGAGATAATGCCTACATATCCACCTCACCCTAAGATCTATTCTTAGTATGTTGCCATAACTAACTAAGACCTACCTAAACCCTAAAAATCAAAGCCTATATTCCCTCTAACCACATTCCCATCTATTAGAAAGGAAGCTTCCATTCTAATCCATGAAGAAAAATGAACGAGATCCTAGAAAATCAACGGGATCTGTTCATTTTAGTAAACCAAAGAAATCCAGCCCTAACCGACGTTGGTCACCCTAAACCACCTTTGTCGGTTGACTTCCAGAACCATCGTGGTTACCATTTAACCCACAAATCAACCTTATTTTGAGGTTGACACAATTATGAGAGATTGACACATTTTTTGAGAACAAGAGATGAAACCGAGCTACATGCAAGGAGGCAAGCCTTCATACACACATCGAGAGAACCCATAGCTAGCATCGGAAGCACCCATAAATCCATCTTCCTTCATGGGAGCATCCAGGGGAAGTTCCGAACTACATAAATTTCATTCCATTTGATCACCCACCATTACTAACTAGACATCAAGCTTGTATAAACAATAAATGCTTTATTAACCAACACTTGTCCATTTATCATTTGGAGGGTTCTTTTACTTCTGTCATTAGTTTCTTCTCTCATTTCATTCCCCCACCATTTACCTCCATGCAAACTTGACCATCCTTTTATCCACACCCTTGAACTACCCATACCCAGATTTTAATCATTCCTATTTATACCGGGATGCACACAAACCTTGCCATTTCCATTCCATTTCCATCTAGCCTCAGATCTGTCACCCCACTAAGTTTTTATTGAGTTTCTTGTACCACGACCATGCTGACAACGATCACCTACAACCATCGATGGTTAACCTAAACCGACATCGGTCACACTAGACCGACATCACCTCTTTTTTTGACGAAACGAATAATAGAGATTCCATTCTACCCAATACCCAAAATAGCCCGAACCTAACCCTAACCAATACCTACACTCTAATGAGACCTTGACCTTCAAATTAAGTCATAGCTTAACTTGTTGTGAATGAATTTTCTTCTTTGTAGATGAATGAGATACCTAAATCATTTTAACAACAATAGGATTTCCTTTAATGTTAGCATTAAGTTGTTTTAAAATAGTGGATTGACCATCTATAAAGTATCACACTTCCCGGATCTAGCACATCTTTAGAAATCCTTGCATATCTTGTTTAACATTAATTTGCGAGTCTTTTTTTCCATTTTAGGTAGTTCCTCAAGGAAAAAAGGAAGTTATCACGATCAGCTACAGATCAAGAAGTCATATGCACATAAAAACCTACAACTAGCATTTCGATAGTTATTCCTCTTAGCCCTTTACCCTTATCTATTTTTTCAACATTCGAAGAAACACTCTAGAATTAGGTGAAAGCAGACTTAGAAAAACCTATCCTTTAGAAGCTCATTTCCCCACCACATATGGTGACTCTAAAGGGCTAGATTTTAGTAGGTGTAGTAGCACGAGGTTGCCTAAGTACATGAGAGAATTAGAACTAGGTTCGATACTTGAGAAGAGGGACTATTTTTCTAATTGTAATTATCACTAGGAAGAGGAAGGAGAGGAATAAAACCATAAATATCACCATCTCCACCTAAAAAAACTATCTACACCTCCACCGGGTAGACCTTTTCTTCAATCAATGAGGGTTCTCTGACCAATTAGGATGGCGTAACCCAATCCCTATGTCAAATTCACGGGAAGTATCCCACTTTGGCCTTAAATGTTCAAAATCTAGTTCAGATTGCCTTGTGTAGAACATCCCATATGTCACTTGAGAAACTAAATAACTCTTATTGACCACATCCGGGACATTTTAAATTTCTGTGTAATTCATGAAAATAATGAAATGGATATTGTAGTCAACTTGTTAGCTTTGCAATGGTTTAGAATCCTAACAATAAGTCTTGTCCAGGAATTGGGATCATTTATGCACAACCCTCCATAATCAATTTGGGGAAAAGGGAGATAATCTATCTTTATTGGAACAATTGACAACAATCAAGAGGGATCCTAATGAACAATTGACTGATTTCAACTTCAAGTTCTAGAGGACATGGGATAGAATTCCACTCCTTTGTGAGACTAGTAGCTGAAGGTGCATTCCTCTATTTCTTGAAGGCTATAAATTCAGATATAGCCATGATGATCCAATCAATGGGAGGTATAACCTTAATAATCGTAGCCTATAAAATTGCTATTAGAGTTGAAAAATTCTTGATTCAAGCTAGTAAGCTTATACCAAGGCCACCAATGCATCTCTATCCATGATATGGGAGCTCCTACAACTAGTCAAATGTCAGAATTGAATCCCATTCTGGCCCCTAGAAATCAAAGAAATCACGAGACATCTACTTCATCAAACAATTCAAAAGAATTGTATGAGGTTATGAAACAACTACAAAAGCTAATAAATAAGTTGATAATTATCAAGAGGCAACAAGCTCAGAATTCTAGACTGCATCAACCTCCTCATCAATAACAAACTAGACCACCATCTCGGGATTTAAATCAAAATGCAAATCGGGGACAACCTCAAGCTACCAAGACATTCCGACCATATGATCCAAACACATCTTCAGCATCGAGAGGCTTGGTTCTAACACAAAACAACATGGCGAGAGAGTACAAATGGTGTTACCCAGAAATCTACCTCAAAATCAATCAATGTGATTCAATGGTGTACTAAACGAGGCCTTAATGCTACGAGACCATTGGTATGTCTCAAACACCAATACAAGAATGAAATAAACAAGAGGAAACTCAGCAAGAGGCACCTCAAATGGAAACCACATTCATCAATTGGCACACAAAAGACTTTTATGGAGTTAATCAACCTCATTTTCAAGGTGTAGCTTCCAACACACATTCAAAGAAGGGGAACTTAGAGGAGGTACAACCATCTAATCCATTTTATTCTCATCCCACTCCTGCACAACAAGGAGTTAGTAGATAAAATAGAGCACCAAATGTGCCAAATCAACCTAAAGTACCTGTTGTAGTACCACACATGCCTGTTTAAGCTCCGAGAAAAGGTTGTGCCAAGTAAGGGAAAAAAAAGGATTATACATCCGCTTTCAACATCATCGATCAAATGAAGAAAACACATGTGAAAATTTCCTTTTGGGAATCACTGCGCAATCCTAGGACAACGATATTTTTGTATGTAAGTCATGATGGCTTATTGGTCTACCTCGAATGAATTAGCCCAAAGGTAGAATAAAGTTCTCACTAATTCCATGCAACAAGATGGGGGTCAACCAAGCAAAATTTTGAATCCTCCACCATTATATGAGTCATTGATTGTAAGGAACCACTTAGTACATAGCTGCATGATCAATTCGGGAGTAAGTAGCTTAGTGATGCCGAAACAAATAGCAGGTCAATTGGGTAAAAATTACAAGCCAATGCTAAAGCAAGTAGTGCAACTAGATGGAACAATAGTAGGAATGATTTAGATCATCAAAGGTTTAATTCTTACACTACATGCTTTTCCTAATGTCACAGTTCTATAAGATGTGTCTGTAATTGACCTCCCACCACTCTTTGCATTATGTCTATCAAGAGACTTCACTACCAAAATTGGTGGATACCTATCTGCAGATTGGTCACACATGATTTTCAGGATGAGGTATGGAGCCAAGGTGACCATTAGGTCAGAACCAATTACAAACTTTCACATTGAGCCTCATGTGCCAAGTCCTATCAATGCAAATTGCTCAACCTTTGATCAGGACGAGATTTCAAATGATCTAGAAAATAGAACTAAGGTCAACGTAATCCCATATTTTACTCTGGATGAATGGGAAAATAAAAAAGCATGCATTTGACCCATACAAGGAAATTGAAGAATTTGAATTGGGTGTATATTGTGTACACGAAGAAAATTCACTTATCCCAATATCACCAAACCAACAAATAAAGATGACCATTGAAGTTTGACAACTATTTTTGATGGTTCAAGAAGCAAACAAGGTGCTGGAGGAGGTGTGATGTTGATTTCACCACAAAGAATCAAGTATTATTTAGCTTTTTTGTTTCTAGTTTTCCTATTCAAACAACATAGTTGAATATGAAGCCTTGATCCATGGAATTCATTGGGCTAGGAAAAGAGGCATAAAGAATCTACAAGTATTTGGTGATAGTGAGCTAATCATCAATCAAGTTAGGGGACAACATGCTGCAAAGAATGACCTACTCAAGAGCTACAAAAATAGGGTATGGGACCTAATTGAGGATTTCAAAGCTTTCAACATTATGTCCATACCCAAGAAGAAGAATGAAGATGCAAATAGGCTTACAGTAGTTGGGGAAACTTTCGATATGGTTGATAGTATCAAGAGAGATAAAACGCAGCCACATATCCATGTGATTGTAAGGCCATTAGTTCTAGATAACAACACAAGCTGACATGTGTTTGAGAATGATCAATAGATTTTTAATTTCTTGCAAGAAGAGGATGAATTCTTAGCTAAGAATCAAGAAACACTAGAGAAGCGATACGGGTATTAAGTAGTGCAGCTGCGGAAAAATAAGCTTCCGAAAGGTTTAGTGACACTAGAATCAATATTCAATCCTAATGACTAGTTTCCTAAAGAGAAAGCCAACATACAAATCAAGGGAGAAGATTCAGAGCCAATTTCAGTTGGGGAAGACAAAACACTTCCAATTGGAAAAGTGGCCACTGAACAGGAGAGATATGAGTTTGTACAACTTTTTCAAGAGTTTCTAGATGTCGTTTCCTAGTGTTATGAGGACCTACGAGGATTCAATCTGAAGCTAGCACAACATAGCATAGAACTACATCCAAATGCTAATCCCATCGGGAAAAAAAAAAAGACCAGATCAACCCACACATTGAGCCTCTCATGAAGAGAGATCTAAACAAGATAATAGAGGAAAGCATTATATTTCCAATTAAGTATTCAAGCTAGGTTGTCAGCTTGGTCCCATTCAGAAAAGAAGAATAGAGAAATTATGTTGTGAATGGATTTTTGGGACCTAAATAGGGAATCTCTCGAGGATGATTACCCACTTCCCTCAATGGAAAAAATCTTACAATTAGCAAGTAGGATCAAAAAAATTCTCTCCCGGATGGATAATCAAGGTATAACCAGATAATGGTAAAAGAAGATGACCGGTTCAAGATGGATTTCACCACTAAGTGGGGGACGTGTGCCTACTGAGAAAAATACCATTTGGATTGTCTAATGTCGAACCACCTTCTAAAGGGAAATGGACTTTGAATTTAATCGATTGATAAACAAAATAGTACTGATATATCTTGACAATATCACTATGTTCTCTAAAAATGCATCAGATCACCTTTTTCATCTAAGACAGGTATTTCAAAGATGTAGGAGATTTGGGGTATCATTAAATCCCAAACAATGCATATTCTTAGCTCACAAAGGCAAGCTCCTAGGCCATATTGTGTCAAGGAGGGATTGAAGATTGACCCAGAAAGATTTGAAGCAATTCGAGCATCACACTTGCCAAGTCATAAGAATGCTATTCAAATCTTCTTAGGAAGGATCAATTTTGACCGTAGATTTGTGCCAAACTTTTCAACTCTTGTGAAGCCAATAACACTAATCTTGATGAAGAGCATGGCATTTAGGTGGACAACTGAGGGTAAATCAAGTTTCTAAGCAATAAAAGAGGCTATATCTCAAGCTCCTAATCTCATCAATCCAAAGTTCTCTAAGGACTTAATGCTTTATGCCTTTGGTGGTTGGGACATGATTTCTACAATCCTAGTGTACCAAAACAAAGAGGGGTCAGGCAAGATGATTTCCTTCTTCACTAAAAGTTTGGAGGACTATGAAGTGATATACTCCTCCATCAAAAAGCATTTCCTTGTAGTGATCATGAGTTCAAATAAGTTCAAACACCTAGTTTTAAATAACAAGATCCAATTGCTAGTTTCTCATGTGGGAGTCAAGGACTTCCTTCTAAACAAAGATCTAAATGAGAAATGTGTAGGATGGATCACTCGTGTCATGGAATATGAAATTGAAATTAAAAGTAACTAAGTTGGTCCGTGGAAAGGGACTATGTGAACAACTAGCCTTGAGTCAACAAGTTGATGCAAGTAATGAAAATGGGGTTGTTTTGGTACTACAAGATGGTCAAGAATAAGCAAATGATAATGGTAATGAATATGGAGTTGTTTTGGTACTACAAGATGGTCAAAATATGATACACTTCCTACAAAAACTCCTATACCCTTTAGAAATGAGCAAAGAAAAGAGAAGATACTTCAGATTACAAGCCATTCCATATGTGCTTGTTGGTGTTGTTTTGTTAAAAAATGACATCAATGGTGTTCTACTGATATACATTCGAACATGTCAAATTGAGAAGGTGTTATAGGATTTTCATGATGCAGAAGCCAAAGGTCCTTTTTCTCTGTGGGTAAAATCTCTCTAGATAATGAATTTAGGATACTATTGGCCCACAGTGTTCAGTGACTATTACATTTGGACCAAAAAGTGTAAAAAATGTGCATTCTTCATAGTAAAGGAAAGGTTAGCAGCACTTCCATTGCATCCAATCTCAGTTAACCAACCATTGATGCAATGGGGATTGGAATATATTAGGGTCATAGATCAAAATTCAAGCCAAGGGTACAAGTAGATTCTGATGGCGTCGAACTATTTCACCAAGTGGACCAACGCAGTAGCACTCAAAGAAGAAAATGAGTCTAGCATACTAGATTTTTATGAAGGGATGTTGACTAGGTTTGGAGTATTGGCCACTATCATATCTGAAAATGTATTGGAGTTCCTATGTTTCAAGATCATAGAAGGGGTTGTTAAGAATGGAATCTACTTTAGCACCTCTTCAAACTATTACCCACAAGGTAATGGGCAGGAAGAGTCCACGAACAAGAATTTGCTAAGAATCATCAAAAGGACCCTAGATGAAAATAAAAGGACATGGCATACAAAACTAAAATCAGCTTTATGAGTTGACAAGATCACACCAAAAATGTCTACAGGTAATTATTCTTATGAGTTAGTCTATGGGAAATAGGTAGTATTTACTATATCATTAGATATTCTGCATTGGAGCTCATGAAGTAGTTGTAATTGTACGAGTTTTAGACTATGGAAGCAGGTATGTTGAGATGATGGAGTTGGAAGAAATCATAGAACATGTAGTTAAAATGATAGAGAAAGATCAATCCTTAGTCAAAACATGGTTTGACAAGAAATCAAGAGCAAGGACCTTTCAAGAAGGGGACATAGTTCTGAAGTGGGATGCAGATCAGGAAAAACTAGGTAGGCATTCCAAGTTTGATTCCATTTGGAGTGGCCCCTACATGGTCACAGGATGTAAAATTAGCAATGCCTTCCAATTGTCTACCTTGGAGGGAGAAGAATTAAAAATTTTGATGAATGGAATCCATCTTAAACATTTTTATTAAAAGGGAGGATTCACCCTTGTAAATATTAGCCTGGGATTTTAATTCCTCTAAGTGTGTATGAACATCATCTTATCATAGTTTAGGGTTAATTTCCCTAAGTGCTTTGGTACAGTCTTATTTCTCCAAGGTTCTATCGTTGTGTATTTTAGTGTGCCTCTAGTCCATTTTAGGTACGGGTGAAAACTCCAGTCAATACAATTTTCTACTCTAACAAACATCATTGTTAATATTTTCTTATGAATATTGATAGTGCGGGTAGTGGGGTAGGTTCGGGATCACCATGTTACAAGAAGTCTGATTCAAGTTTCAAGAAAAAGATCAGTATCAGGCTATCATTCATGACTCCATGTCCAATGGATACATCCAGGAAACTGATCTTCCACCTAGCAGGAAGGTGATCCCGCAAGTAGCCAAATTATTATCAATTTCACTCCTCCGGAAAAATTGAACAAACAAGAGCATGAGATTTTTCTAAGAATCAAGAAGAAATTTGAAGTCTAAAATTTCAAACTTCAGATATGGATTTTTTTGGAGATCGCAATGAAAAAAATGTTTGAAACTCCAAAAGTCGAAATTTAGACTTTCAAGAGATCTCAGATCACGAAGTTGAAAAATTGAAAGGAAAAGTTTCGAAACCTGAAACTCCAAAAGTCCAAAATTTCAGACTTTAGGGTTTTGGGTATCTCAATGGGAGAAAAAATCCCAAAGTCTAGTATTCTAAAATTTTTAGAATTTCAAGTTTCGGAGGTGCGAGATTCGGGGTTTCAGAAGTCTCGGCGAAAAAATTAGAAAAATGAATGGAAAAGTCCAAAATCCCAAAATTTTGAATATCGAAAGGATTCGGAATTTGAGGAGATCAACGTAGGTTCTAGGTTCAATGCAGTGGAATTTTAGAATTCGAGAGGTTCTAGTTTTTAGACTTTGGTGTCTTTAGCGATTATGATGGAAAAAGACACGTCGATATGTGGAATTCTGAATTGTAAAAGTCTAAAATTTTAGAATTTTAGTTTTTAGGTTTCAAAATTTTGGAATGCTCGGGTTATATTGAGAAATGAATTTTGTTTCAACTTCCAAAAAGGAAATGTATAAAATTTGAATTTTGGGATTTCAGAGGTTGAATGAATTTTGGACTCTGAAAAAGATAGATCACCAGTTTGCCATTTTTTGCAGAATGACATCTTGACCTTCAAATGGCCATAACTTTCAACTGGGAGCTTAGATTTACACAATAAAGGAATTTTTTGAAATATCTCAACGTCTGCTACACAACTACAACTCGATACCTTTAAGTTAGTTGGACTAATTTATTAAAAATGAAAAATATTGTTTTCCCTTTTTTTAAAGTGTCGTATGTTTCTCACCTACCACCATAATGAAGTATGGGCTTCCTTTCTTGTCCAACAAGGAGCGGTACATGGAGGCATAGGTTTTGTAGTAGAATCGATCATTGTTGCGGGAGAATTAAATGCATTTCTTGGTTGGTTGAAGGTAGATTTCACATTTTTTCTATCTCCTTCTCTAATTCATCCTATATATTGTGAGAGGCACATTTTTCTAAAGGTTGGACAATATCACTTTGCACCCTCCCTTCTTCTCTGATCTACAAGTGAATTTGTGGAGTTCAAATGTTCCATTTTCAAATTAAAATGCGATTTTGTGCCTCTTGGATATTGTAATGGACTATATCAAATTCTTGGAGCAATAAAATAAGTCTGTGGATGATTTCAACCCTCTCTTATGTTCATTGTATCTTCCTGATCTCTCATTGCAATCCTAGTTATCTATGCATGGTGGTTGTATTAACTTTTAATGGTTTGTGTTTAATTGCAAAGCAGGTGTTCAACATTCCTTTGGTGCATCACCTCTGTTAATTTAGGTTTATTTTCTTGCATCTTCTTAACCCTATCTCCTTGGAAAGTTAGAGTAGGTTTTAGAGTAGATCCTCTATGATTTGAATGTGTGCATATGAACAGAGGAATAGGAACCAGCCTTCATCTAGATAGTTTTCCGATTGTAAAGTCCCACACTTTGGGAAAAGCTCCATGTTATGCAATCACACTGAGATTTTCAATCTATCGATTTGCAAACATTTAGGGTGCTTTATGATTACGTATCAATAGTTCACTTTTCGTTCGGTCATTTGAAACAAAACAAATAATATTTATTTTGAGATGTAATTTGTAAAATCAGTCTACTACAACGCTTTCACTAATCTTATTGGGGTTCATTTTCTAGACCAAACACGATTAGATAAGTTGAAATTTTTTAACCACCAAATGTAAGTATTAGTATCCAAATAACTCATCTTTGGGCTAGTGTAACAAGTCAACACTTTATGTGAATAGAGACAAGGAAAATGGTCATAATTGTATCCCATGTATAGATCCGGGAATGTATGTGAAAAAATAAATGATTTATTGAAACTTTATATGGATTTCATGCGAGACTAATTTCTTAGAGACGAGTATTTAAAGGGTTATTTCTCCTAGTTAGAGACTATTTTTTTAAAATAGAGAAAAGTATTAAGGGCTATTGCTTCAAATAGACAATTGAAATCAACAAAAATACAAAATTGAAAATCCCTAATTTGTGTGACAAGATTCTTCCAATTAAATACAAGAAGCATTATGGAAAAAACCTAAACCCTTGAATATTAATTTCCATCACGGAAAATGTCGAGGGCTATTCCATGCAGATTATATTTGCATTAGGAGGACACAATTTACTGAAGAAAAACCTGTACATAACCTTATAAGTAGAACAAAAAATAGTGTCCCTAAACTGCAAACAAGATTTTTTTATTATGGTAAAGAGTGATCCAGGAAAATTTAATCTGTAAATAATAAACATGACTTGTATTATTATATTATTTGGAGTATTATATATATATATATATATATATATATATATATATAATATATATATATATATATATATATATATTATATATATTAATTTATATATATATATATATATATATATAATTTAAAGTTTTCAATAAATAAAAAAATATCACAAGTTCAATTTTCAAAATACAAAACCAAATATCCATAGATAATAAAAGATCAAATGAAATCTTTCTAAAGAAAATGAATATGAATAAAATCAAATGTTTGATATTATTTACTATTTGAATTGAAATAACTAATGAAAATGTTATTTTTAAATAGAATTCAGAATTGTTTATGTCATTACTAATGAAATATAGTGTTTTCACATTTATATAGAGTTTACATTTGTATTGATTTATTAAATTTTATTCTTTCTTTCTTAAATTAATTTAAAGTTGTCAATAAATTAAAAATATATCACGCCCACTTTTGTCCATGCCACATGGATGAATTCATATAATTTAAATAAATTAGATATTACTTTTTTTAATGTTAAAGTGGGTTGAAGGGTCTCATTCCCTTTATAAAAGAGAGAGGCCGAACCTTAGATACAACATGAAGATGCAAAAAACTTCGTCAATCATGATTACAGGCTATATCGAGAAAAACCTAGCCAAAAGGAAGGAATAATATTGCTATACTAGATTATAGACATTACAACATATATTTAAATCAAGGATTAATCTCCTGAGTTAGAAGACATAGATAAAATTACAACTCAAGGTCACTTCTTCTCAACCATACCCTCCTCATAGTCCGAGTAGCAATTTCATTGGCCGAGCAGTTCCCAAGATGATTATAAGCTTCCCCTACGGACTCACTGATTTCCATCCACCAAAGTGGCACCGGCTTGATCGGAGAAGTAAGGAAGCCAAATTAGGATCTTTTGAATCACATCCTTCTAGCATTCTTGTCATGGATGAACACCACTATCTTTTCTAAAAATGCCATTAGATCCCCATGGCGACATGCTAGTTCCTTTAAGATGCTCAAATTCATGCCACCCCATAGCTTTGCCTCCTCCCTCACTCCTGTTATCATCGAATCACAACACCCTTATATTTACACAAGTGCACATACTTGAGCTCACGGTGTGATTAGATAACATGGGTACTATGTCCAAGTTGTGAGACTTGTTACTTGAGATAGACCTCCGAGAAAGCTTGTTCTTGCTCTCTAAACTACCTACCACAATCTACTCTAATGTAGGAAAAACTAATTGTCCTAATCTAACTTTTCGAGGATCAAGGACAGAGAATGCATAAAAATGAAAGCATACACTACAGTGGTGATACACCAGAGAAGGAGTGTGTGAGATTAGTCTTCTAATGTGTGAGATATAGAAGAAAAGTGCACACCAAAACGGGTGATAATAGTTCTCCACAATCTAAAAAAATGCATTCACAACAACATCTCAAACATACACAATGATAATGGATCCCTGCAAGAGAATGAATAGACACAATATATATGCAATGATATTGGAGGGGCAAAGAGAAGGCAAACAAACATAGCAAGGGAAGATACATCCACGAACTCGTATTTATTGCTTCATTAATATGCACAGTTCAATCTCTTACAAAATAAGGGCCTGGATCACCATGCAAGGAGTCTAATACAAGGGCCTACAAAAATTGGCTTCACTAAGAAATTTTGTGAGCTTTTTGTACAACAAAACTACCTTCCCTTTTATAATGAGCCCAACACTCCAATTTATAGAAAAATAAGAAGAGAGAGAGAGAGGGAAAATGGAAATCCCGAAATCTGTCCTTCAACCACTTGTAAGAGGTATTAAATGGAGTGAAATGATGTTTTGTTGCTTGTAAAAGGCTCCCCATATTGTCCCATGACTTGCAGTAGTGAAATATGTTAGCCCATGCTTCATTGAATGCGTCCAACTACCAAATAAAACACTATTATGAACTTGGCCACATTTTCAAGAAAATATTCATCTATCCCTCATTGAATCCAAAATTTATTTATTTATGTATTTTGGGCTCATAAACATGACTCCAATGGTACCAATTTCATGTGAGTTCGTCGAGAAATGCAAAATTTATGGCCTTCGAGTATGAGTAGCGATTTTGGGTCATGCTGCATTTTTCGTCATTTGACAAGAATGAGAATTAATTGAATGGAGCTCGTTCTAGAAAGTCCAATATTATGAAAATTAGAGCTCGAGTCAAAATTTATGGCCATTTGAATCTCGAGAGGTAAAACATTGAATTTTTCTCTTGATGCAACTATTTCGGTAAAATCGGGTCTACGTGTCTCGACTAGCTTGGACACATTCTTCCATATCATCCGATATGGGCTTCCTTGACCTTACATGTCTGCCATTTACAAGGCTGTAGAGGCCATTGACCTCCTCATTCTCTTCAACTTATGGTTCCTTTTGTGGATTTTTCACCTTTGCATGTCCCACGCGTGCTTTTATCACGGACTATCCCGTAAACCGTGTAGGCCAAAAAGTTCCGACTTTGCCAATTTCCTTTGATTTCACCACTTTTGACTTTTCAAGTCTTAGATGTTCCTCGCGTACTTATGCGGTGCTGGGACACAGAAAGCTGATTTAGCTAATTCCTTTGTATTTCGAGTTCCAAACTGGTTTGATGAACCCTTGAAGTACGACCCGCAACCTCCGGACCCGTAATACATCAAAACAAGCCTGCGACTTCATTTTTTTGAATTTTTTCAATTTTTTCTAACTTCTTGGATTTTTCCTTGTATGGGGAAGTTAGAGAGAAACCAAAGGGGCCCCCCAAAGCATGATTTTGGGCCTTGAATCAATTCTACTTACTTGGGACTGAATAATTTGATGCATGTTATCAAAATTACCTCAAGGGGTGAGTTTTGGATAACACTCCCCAGAAAGAAACAATACACTTTTGCACTTTTGCAACCAAATTTTTGTAGAAATATAGTATAACCTACCAGAGAGCAAGGTTAACCGTGTTAGGCTTCGATGGCTCAACTATCAAAAGTTTTTGATAAAAATTTAGGTCACACTACTATTAACCCTACACCATCCATCCTCAAACATATATTTCTCCCCCAAAACCAATTTAATTGCCTCTAGATTGTTGTCATTAAAAATGTTGAAGATCTGTCATAGACGATTATCGGATATAGATGATGGGAAAGACATTTCCCTTTTATTGCAAAACAAAGAAAACATGGGACTTGAGGGGAGTCCAAAGGTTCTCATCGAAAAAAATATGAAAATGACAAAAACATACCAACAATTAATAGGTAAAAAAAAGGTCCTCCACACAATCGAGATGATTGGTGAGAAAATATATTTAAGGCCCTTTCATATTTGATTATGAATTTTTTATGTCATTATTGATGAAATATGGTGTTTTCAAATTTTTTATTAGATGTTACATATTTCGTAATTTTAACCTTTTTCATATTTATTTTATTCAAATTAATCGAGATATATATTGATAGAAAACTAACATTTTCATTTTTTTTGTTGAAGGGTAATGTGTTTTCTAATATCTCATTTACGATGGGTAAAGCTTTACCTAGCTAGTCAAATTAATGTATGGGGAGCCATTCAAATTTTATCACTAAATGCAATGATGGTAATTTCAATATATTTCGTAGGAAATTTCCTTTTCATAAATCTTAGTAACTTTTGAAAATACATATTTATTAAATATGCCACTTTTATGAAATAAGTCTTTTCCATATTTTTAAAATGAAATAATTCTTTTCTATATTTATTAAATATCTCATTTAATAGACCATCATGCTAGAAAATATAACATCACCAAGAAATTAAATTGATAAGCCGTTTATTAATTGTGAGGGTTCGATTAAATCTTTGGCAACACACTTTACATGTGTAATTAATTTGTAAAATTATAATTAATTTCAATAACCTAAAACTCGGGTCAAGAGCCGAGGCTAATAGATATCAATAATTTCTCACTTTGGTGTCATATAATGATAAAAGGATGTTTAAAAGGTGGTGTTGGTGCCATTTTTGAGCTTGCACCATGTTGCCCTAATTTTTCCAAATCTATATTTGCTCAAAAACATTTTACCCTTTGAATTGATGGTCTAAATTTCTTCCCCTCCAGTTGAATGCTTTAAAATGCTCACAAACTTGTTGTTTTTCCCTAATTTGAAGGAATATTCCAAGTTTGCCCTTTTTGTGCCCTAGTTTTTCCAATTTCACGGGCTATGTCATTTTTCCCTTTGCCAGATCGTGAAAAAATTGAATTTGATCAATTCATACTTGTTTGTATTTGAAAATCCAATCCCAAGGTTGAAAATGTTGTAAAATCATGCTTCAGTTGATTCAAAATCGAAAAATCTGCCATCCTTGGTGAAAAAATTGAATTCTAGGGCATCCCTGGAATTTTTTACGTTTTGACAGTCAGACGGCGTATTTTAGCCATCAAATTATGGCTGAGATATTAGAGAGTACGTGGTAGCTTCTAATTGGCTGAGGAAAGGTGGGGAGGTGCTCTAATTATTCATTTTTCACCTTTTCAAGAAAAAAGGGGCATTTTCGAGCCCGAGGACCCATTTTTTCCAAATTTGCTTACGTGGCATTGTTTTGATTAACATGTGGAATGGTGGGTGGTCAGATTCCCTTAAGGTTTTTAGACCTTATTTTGTGAAAATTCTAAAAGTCAAATTTGGCTTGAAATACCATAGTGATTGCAAGCGACACGTGTCCTAAAAATTTCAAAACAAAAGTGCGAGCCGCGAGGGACTTAGAGTTTTTGGCTCTAATTTTATAAAGTTTCAAAACCAATTTTTCCCCACTCCAATCAGAGGAGGACACGTGGCAGCACGGTAGGGCAAGGTGGGTCAGCGGGCCGGTGGAGGTTTTGGTGATTTTGAAGTTTTTAAACTTTGAATGGTTTAAAGTCAAGTTTCGGCCCGAAACCCCGCAGTGAATAGGGGATGGACACGTGGCAAGGAGAACTTGGATGTGCAGGCCCATGGGGAAAAATTGAAAAATTTCACAATTTCCAAAAAGGTCAAAATGCATAGAATTTAAGTGTGATCCCAATGGGACCCAAAGCATCCGCCACGTGTCAGCTCCAAAATTCAAAGGCAGAGGGGTGGAGGAAAAGTCACATTTTTCCATTTTTTCAAAAATGTCAAAGAGTCAAAAATGAGCCCAAATTGATTTGCAATCATTTTTTCCATTTGTCAGTGTTATCCAAAGGTAAAAAGGTAACTCAAGCTTATTTCGAGTCCACATTTTCCACGTGGAGGTCGGGATTAAAAGATGTATAAGATTGACGATTAATGTGCATCCATTAGTTTTGACTGCCATGGGAGCTCAATGAAGCTTGGAATCACAATTTTGGCACCAAAATTCATCAAATTTATAGTGATTTTGTGTTGTCTTGGCTTTGTAGGATCATTGGAATCACTTTCATAGCTTAATTCTTTGATTTGAGATGTTTGAAGTCAATTTTTCCCCAACTTGAGCAAACACGTGAAATGTCAGAATCAAAAGTTGCAGAGGTAATTTGAAAAGGTAAAAAGGTGAAAATGATGAGTAGAAGGTGTTTGCATGCCTCAATAATGGAAAACATGCCTCCAGGATGGATAATGATCCATATATTTGTAATGATTTAATCTTTTGGGCACACCTAGCAACATGCGAATGTTTTTCTGTTTGATGTCATTTTCATTGAATCATGAGGATTGTTTTGTAACAAACTTGATCCCATGGCATATTATTTGCTTAGGAAAGAAGGCTCCAATGTGGCATGAGGTATATAGTGCATTTAGGAGAAATTGTAAGTTGTTGGGAGTTGAAAATCATGAGCAAATTCTGGGAGAAAGCTCATTTTCTAAAAAATCCACCAAAGAACTAGGTTAATGTCTCATGTGCTGGAAATTCATGTATGTGAGTTGGTTATAAGTGTATAGCCATCACACAACTTCAACATTGTTCATGTAACTCTCCCTTGCTATTGAATCTAACAATTTTTGAATTAAATCTATGTTTTCTTTGGGCAATATGGTGTCTGTTATCATTTTTAAATGCCTGCAAATAATTTGTATTGTTCTTGTTGCAATCTTGCATTAAAATTATTTAGAAATCACACAGAATCTCCATTTCTAGTTGATAGACTAGTGGCATTTGCAATCTCATATTCAGAAGAGCCTTCATCTGATAAGGAGATAAAAAAATTTAAAATCACTTTACCTTCCTTGACTAAAAATATTTCTTGCAAGCCTTTAGGGTACCTTAGGCATGGTTTGATCATGGATTTTGTGTTTAATTGAGTTCTTTACTTCAATATTTTGTGGTGAATTATCAAATATTGTGTGAATAGTGTTGTCACTTTGCTTTCATTTATGCCTCTTCTGGTTAAAATAATGTCTTGATTATTTGAAGCATTTTATCTAATAGTTATTTCAAGTATTGTAGAGGTTGTCAAATATCGAATTATCCCGAGTTTGTCTTATCAAATCCCCCACCAAAAATAATCTAAACAACAAAGAACCTATCATGTACTATCCCTAATTTTCATTTGTATACCCACAAAAGATCAAAATCCATTTGCAAAAGTATGCATAATCGATCATGATTTCCAATGTCTCTAGTAACCTTTTCCTTGTTTTGAGAACATCTTCCTTCTTCTTCTTCTTTCTCTTTCCTTATAGCATGATTCTTTCCTTCTTTTGGTTTGAGATTTCTTCATGGATATATTGTACATGACTACCTCATCAGGCCTAGTTGTCGGGACTCATACTATAGAAATGACACTTCTATTTTGGCCCCTAGCTTCACTTGAGGGGGATGTTAGAGTAGGTATTTACCTTAGCTCATGTTCACCTAGGTACTTTATTATGAGTGTGTGTTACAATATGGCACTTTATAATTATAGTAAGATTCTAAAAATAAATATTTACAATGGAAAGATCACAAAAAACACGTACTTTTGCAAAAAATAGTAGTCAAAACAGAGTTGCCAATCAAAACAAATAAGTTTTTCAATAATATGCTCTATTATTTATTTTAGTTTCCACTAAAATAGAATAAAATGCTCTTACCTTCACCACACAAATAAAATGAAAGGGGGCTAGAATTAAGCACTACAAGATTTTAGCCCTCATATGACCATACAATATGACTAGGGAAAAAACCTAGAAAAAAATTCTAGAATTCCTTTTTAGTACGATGCGAATCGACTACTATCCAGGTATGTTTCTCTGCATAGTAAAAAAACCAAAAAAAAATGAGCGCCTCCCGAAATAGTCGAGTTTACAACCGATCTTAGGGTTTTGCTATCTTTCAGATCTAATGGATGCCTCTTTTTACATGAAAATGTATGCAGTAACAAAATACGATAAAATCCTAAATATATGAATATATAAAGAATTTATTTGGAAAATAAAACTTACAGACAAATGTCAATAGCAATCTCCTACTCTGATACCATAAAAGGAATGATAACCAAATCATGCCAAGCCAAGAACACAAATGCTAATTAAACATCATGATCAATAAGATGAAAGTAATTCACTAGAATAACTTTACATAAACCTTTTGCAAACAAATGCAAAGCAATATCATATATTATTATGAAACTCAATGCGATACATTGATAATGGGCCTTACTTGAAATAGGTAAGGAATAACAATCTAAGAAGTAGTTAAGGTCATAGATTAAGCCATAAATCAAGGAAATAACTACTCATCAAAGAAATAGTCAAGACCATAGATTTAGGAGAGAACTAGACATCAAGGATCTAGTCAATACCATAGATCAAGGAAAGAACTATACCTAACAACTAGATAATATATCCTAGTATCTAAATAAGATAAAATAAATATCCACACACATAAGTGGGTGAGGATAAATACAATAAAGCTAAATAAAGTACCTAGGTCAATATCAGCTAAGGTAAATACCTACTCTAACAACCCTATCATGTACTATCCCTGATTTGCATTTGTATACCCATAGAAGATCAAAATCCATTTGCAAAAGTATGCATAACAGATTAGGATTTCCAATGTCTCTAGTAACCTTTGCCTTGTTTTGAGAAGTGATAACTTGTGAGAGTTCAGATTTGGGGTGTTGGTCATGTTTTCATCAAGGTCTCCATCATAGAATTTTAAGCAAAGAGAATGACATATTCATCTCCTTCACCATTACAAGGTTACAAAATAGGTCCTCTTACCTTGGTTACAAGGCACAACCTAAAACTGTTAGGACAAGATCAAGTCCTATTGGAGTGCTATCCATTTCTCCACAAACCTGAGTGCCAGCTAAACCATATCCTCGACTACCAATGACATACAACATGGTCTAATATGTCTTTAAGCTCCATGGCATATCTATGGTGCTTGCTCAGATGAAAAGGAGAAAAAAATTGGATACCAACATGAGGGGTGCCGTTACAAGGAATTCTTGGAATTTCTTGGTGTTTTTAAAGTGTTTGAAGAGTTTGAGAATTAGTGTATTCAAGTATTTGAGCTTCTATATTTTTAAAATATCATTCTATGTTTCAGATCTACAAGTTTTAAAAAAGGGTTTCAAGTTTTGTCTTCCCTTTTTTCATTTACTAGCAGTTCATACACTTTGGGTGCATTGTGATTGATTGATTTAAGAAGAAGAAGGTCTGATTTATAAGGTGTTGCAAAGCTTTAAGTGCTAGAAAACATTTGACAGAGTATTTGGTGCATTTTCAAAACTAGGGTGAAAATCCTTAGTGACGAATCGTTGCTGATTTGATATTGAAAATACCAGTTGTCTTACCTTTCTTTCATTTACTTTTGTGTTGATAATCCCTACAAAAATGGATGGAAGAAGATCTCTCTTCATCAAGGATTTTCTAAGAAGTTGTTTACAGATTCAAGAAACTCAGAGCTAGAGGAAGAAAAGTGTGGAAAGTGGTTGGAGACTTGACAACAAGAAAGGGGATCCCTATTGTTGAGTTTGAAAGTAAGCAGCCTTTTATTGAGGACTCTAATTCTTCTTCAAGTGGATCTGATTTAGACAATCCTATTTCTAATTTGAAATCCCCAACAGGTGAGGGACCTTCTTGTGAATTTAAAAGACTTGTTCCTAAATCTACTTCTGTATTTTCTAATTTTTTTAGAGATCATCAAGAAGGAGAGCCCTTAAGAGAGATCTATCTTAAAGTTTTCATTCCCATTCCCCAAAGACTTCTCACTCCTCATCATTTTGTTTCTCCTCCAAGGTCACCCCCACCAAACAATATGTCTCAGCCTAGACCTCCATTTTTATTAACACCTTTGGTCCTATAAATTTTAGAGGAATGGATGGTTACCCAAATGCTATCCACAAGATGTTAGAAATAGATTGCCAAAATTCCAAGGTAACAATGCTATTATTGGTGATCAACATCTAAAATTTTTGATAATATGATGGAATATTTTGAGATAGATTTTGAGGATGTGTATGTCAAATTGTTTATTCATACGCTAGAGGAGGATGCTAGGGATTGGTAAAAGGCTCTACGCCTAATAATTCTATTGATTTGTGGACTGAAATGAAAAATGCATTTAGGTTGTAATATGGTGACAAGACTAATCATATATTTCTTTTATCTGAGTTTGAGAATATCAAGAAGAACCCTAATGAATCAGTCCATGAATTCAACACAAGGTTTAACAAAACTTTGAGAAGGTTGCTTGTTGGTTTGAGGCCTTGTGATGAATCTTGTTTAATCAAATATGTAGATGCATTTGATAAAAAGGAAGCCTATTACCTAAGAGACAAGAACCCTACCAATCTAAGACACGCTTTAACATCTACTGATTTTAACAAAACTTTGAGAAGGTTGTCTATTGGTTTAAGGCCTTGTGATGAATTTTGTTTAATCAAATATGCGGATGCATTTGATAAGAAGGAGGATATTACCTAAGAGACAAGAAGCCAACCAACCTAAGACAATCTTTCACCATGGCACTTCAAATTGAGAACAATATCAAGGCTATTGGGAAACCTCTTAAGAGAGATGGTGTAAAATTGATAAACCCTGAAAAACCTCAAGCTAGAAAAGATGATGATTTTGAAGAGGTTGTGAAAACTTTGTCAGGGGCTGTAAAAAAAAACTCATACAAGTTGGCAAGAGATGAGATGGGAATTGGGAAGACTTCACAAGGTCATCCTAGGCAACAAACACAAGATAGATTTGGAAATCATCCTAGGGGTGATCAAAGGGCAGATGATAGAGGGAAAGGAACTATGGGGTCTACAAATATACATCCTCAAGCACGTGAAGGAAGAGTGTTACCTAATCCCTTAGCTACTAGGGTTGCTTCTATTGAAGAGGTTACTGATATGGATTGGTGTGATAGATGTTTTCTTCCTCATCCTCCATGTGAAGTGGACCAACAGGTTGATGAATCTAATAATAAGGATGGAACTAATGATGATATTTTCATGGTGGGCTGTGCTTCAAGCTCACAAGGAGGAGCAACATCTACTGAGGTAACAAGTGCTAGGACTGCTACTACCTTTTGGGATTGCATCAAATGGGTACAAGTTTTTCCCCCTAATGCTCTTGAAGTTGATGTAGTGCAATCTTTTGAAATTCTTAACAATGACTTTGAATACTTGAGATCTTTGATGATTAAGAAGTATGATGGTGGTATCCCTTTGGAGGAAGATAGACAATTATTGATGAATGTTGTTGTAGCTCAAGAGAAGGACTATAACACTAGAAGCAAATTTTTAAGGAGTTGGGCCTCAAGCCAAACCTAAAAACCCTTACTCACAAACATTCCAAAAGAAGCTCCTAGGAAAGAACACTTGCTAAAAGCTTTGATGTCCCAAACAAAAATTACAATCCTCCTCATCCCTAAGCTGCCAAGAATCCACTGCCATCTAATGAATCTTCTTGTCTCCCTTCTAATGTTGTTTTTCCAAAGAGTGTCCCCTATGACATAGCCCAAGTATTGAGCCAAATTAAAGTGAGTGTTCCAATCATTGAGTTGCTTAGAATTCCCAAGCATAAGAAGAGAGCATTTGAGTACTTGGGGTTGAAGGAAGAAAAGATCACTCTAGGTAGAAATGTAAATGTTGTTGAGACTCATCCTCAAATCATTTCTTACCTTGAAACACCACCAATAGTAGAATATCTTGGAGAGACACCTGAGGTATATTTTGGGACATCTTTGGTTGATTCCCAATTGAATGTTGATCCATTTTTCATAACTTTGATTATAAACGATAGGCTACTTCACAATTGTATGTTTGATTTTGGTGCATCATGTAATGTCATGCCTCTAGATGACCGGAAATACATTTCCCTTTTATTGCGAGAAAAAAAAAAAAGACAACATGGGAACTTTAGGGAGTTCAAAGGTTCTCACCAACAAAAATATGAAAATGAAAAAAACATACTCACAATTAATTGGTAAAAAACAAGGCCCTCCACACAATCGAGATGATTGGTGAGAAAATATATTTAAGGCCCTTTCGTATTTGATTATGAATTTTTATGTCATTATTGATGAAATATAGTGTTTTTAAATTTATTATTAGATGTTACATATTTCTTAATTTTTACCTTTTTCATATTTATTTTATTCAAATTAATTAGATATATATTGATAGAAAACTAACATTTTAATTTTTTTGTTGAAGGGTAATGTGTTTTCTAATATCTCATTCTGACAGGTAAAGCTTTACCTAGCTAGTTAAATTAATGTATGGGGATCCATTCAAATTTTATCACTAAATGCAATGATGATAATTTCAATATTTTTCACAAGAAATTTCCCTTTTCATAAATCTTAGTAATTTTTGAAAATACATATTTATTAAATATGCCACTTTTATGAAATAAGGTCTTTTCCATATTTTGAAATGAAATAATTCTTTTCTGTATTTATTAAATATCTCGTTTAATAGACCATCATGCTAGAAAATATAATGTCTCAAGAAATTAAATTGATAAGACATTTATTAATTGTGAGGGTTCCGATTAAATCTTTGGCAACACACTTTACATGTGTAATGAATAGGTAACATTGTAATTAATTTCGATAACCTAAAACTTAGGTCAAGGGTCGAGGCTAATAGATATCGATAATTTCTCACTTTGGTATTATATCATGATAAAAGGATGTTTAAAAGGTGGTGTTGGTGCCATTTTGAGCTTGCACCATGTTACCCTAATTTTTCCAAATCTATATTTGATCAAAAATGTTTTACCCTTTGAATTGATTGTCTTAATTTCTTCCCCTCTATTTAAATGCTTTAAAATGCTCACAAACTTGTTGTTTTGCCCTAATTTGAAGAAATATTCCAAGTTTGCCCTTTTAATGCACTAGTTTTTCCAATTTCACGGGCTATGTCATTTTTCCCTTTGCCAGATCGTGAAAAAATTGAATTTTATCAATTCATACTTGTTTGTATTTGAAAATCCAATCCCAAGGTTGAAAATGTTGTAAATTCATGCTTTAGTTTATTAAAAATCGAAAAATCTGCCATCCTTCGTGAAAAAAATTGAATTCTAGGGCATCGCTGGAATTTTTTACATTTTGATGGTTAGATGGGCATATTTTAGCCATCAAATTATGGCTGAGATATCAGAGCATATGTGGTAGCTTCTAATTGGCTGAGGAAAGGCGGGGAGGTGCTCTAATTTTTCATTTTTTGCCTTTTCAAGCAAAAAGGGGCATTTTCGGGCATGAGGCCCCGTTTTTTCCAAATTTTCCTACGTGGCATGTTTTGATTGGCAGGCGGGATGGCAGGTGGTCGAGATTCCCTTAAGGTTTTATACCTTACTTTGTGAAAATTCTAAAAGTCAAATTTTGGCCCGAAACCCCGCAGCCAATCGCAAGAGGACACGTGTCCTAAAAGTTTCAAAACGGAAGTGCGGGCCGCAGGGGGACTTAGAGTTTTTTGGCTCTAATTTTATAAAGTTTCAAAACCAATTTTGCCCCTGCTCCAATCAAAGGAGGACACGTGGTAGCACGGCAAGCCAAGCAAGCGGAGTTGATGAGCCATCGGAGGTTTTGGTGATTTTGAAGTTTTAAAACTTTGAATGGTTTAAAGTCAAGTTTTAGCCGAAACCCCGCAGCGAATAGGGGATGGACATGTGGCAAGGGATAAATCGGAGGTGTGGGTGCGCGAGGCAAAAGTGAAAATTTTCCCAATTTCCAAAAATGTCAAAATGCACATAATTGAGCGTGATGCCAATGGGACCCACCATGTCCCACATGTCAGCTCCAAAATTCAATGGTGGAGGGGTGGAGGAAAAAGTCAAATTTTTCCGTTTATTCAAAAATGCCAAAAAGTCAAAAATGAGCCTAAATTGATTTCCAATAATATTTTCCACGTGTCCGGGATTATCCAAAGGTTAAAAGGTAACTCAACCTTATTTCTAAGTCCACATTTTCCATGTGGAGGGCCAGGATTAAAAGATGGATAAGATCGATGGTTCTTTGTGCATCCATTTGTTTTGACTTCCATGAGAGCTCCAAGAAGCTTGGAATCATGATTTTTGCACCAAAATTCATCAAATATATAGTGATTTTGTGTTGTCTTGGCCTCCCAAGATCACTGGCATCACTTTCATAGCTTAGTTCTTTGATTTGAGATCTTTTTGAAGTAAATTTTTGCCCTAGCCCAAGAAAACAAGTGAAATGTCGAATCAAAAGTTGCGAGAGGTAATTTGAAAAGGTAAAAGGTAAAAATGATGAGTAGAAGGTGTTTGCATGCCTCAATGATGAAAAACATGCCTCAAGGATGGATATTGATCCGGATATTTGTAATGATTTAATTTTTGGGAACACGACAACATGTGAGTGTTTTTCTATTTTATGTCATTTTCATTGAATCATGAGGATTGTTTTGTAAAAACTTCAATCCCATGGCATATTCTTTGCTTGGGAAAGAGGGCTCCAATGTGGCATGACGTATATAGCGCATTTTGGAGAAATTGTAAGTGGTTGGGAGTTGAAAATCACGAGAAAATTTTGGGAGAAAGCTCATTTTCTGAAAAATCCACCAAAGAACTAGGTTAGTGTCTCATGTGTTGGAAATTCATGTATGTGAGTTGGTTACAAGTGTATAGCCATCACATAACTCTAAGATTTTCATGTAACTCTCCCTTGCTATTGAATCTAACAAGTTTTGAATTAAATCTATGTTTTCTTTTGGTAATATGGTGTCTGTTATCATTTTTAAATGCCTGCAAATAAATTTTATTGTTCTTGTTGCAATATTGCATTAAAAGTCTTTAAAAATCACATAGGATCTCCATTTCTAGTTGATAGTTTAGTGGCATTTGCAATCTCATATTCAGAAGAGCCTTCATCTGATAAGGAGATAAACAAATTTAAAATTACTTTACCTTACTTTCTTGTGATTTTTGTGTTTAATTGAGTTCTTTACTTCAAGATTTTGTGGTGAATTCTCAAATATTGTGCGAAGAGTGCTACCTAGGCTTCTATTTATGCCTCTTCTGGTTGAAAGAATGTCCTGATTATTTGAAGCATTTTATCTGATAGTTATTTCAAGTATTGTAGAGGTTGTCAAAGATCTAATATATCCCAGTTTGTCTTGTCAATCCCCCACCAAAAATCATCTAAACAACAAAGACCCTATCATGTACTATCCCTGATTTGCATTTGTATACCCACAGAAGATAAAAATCCATTTACAAAAGTATGCATAATAGATCAGGATTTCCAATGTCTCTAGTAACCTTTGCCTTGTTTTGAGAACATACCCATGTTTTGAGAAGTGACAACTTGTGAGAGTTCAAATATGGGGTGTTGATCATGTTTTCATCAAGGTCTCCATTATAGAATTTCAAGCAAAGAGAAGGACATCATCATCTCCTTCACCATTACAAGGTTACAAAATATGTCCTCTTACCTTGGTTGCAAGGCACAACTTGAAACAACTAGGACAAGATCAATTCCTATTGGAGTGCTATCCATTTCTCCACAAACACGAGTGCCGGCTAAACCATATCCTCGGCTACCAATGATATACAAAATGGTCTAATCTATCTTTAAGCTCCTTGACATATCTATGGCACTTCTCGGACTTAAAAGGAGAACGAATTTGGATACCAACAGGTGGGAAGAGGCATGTGGAATAGTGATGTCGGTTTCAATGTGAATTTTTGCCAAGATTTTCATTTGATATTAACCATCAATTCATACTAGGTTTTTGTTTACATGTGTAAAGATATAGTTTGAGAACTCGCTTCACAATTATTAATTCAAGGCCCATGGTTTTTTTCGACACTTTCTCTCTTTTGCAAAATCACGGGGGACCAAATTGAGTGCCTTAAACTAGTATCAAGCCATAAATCTTTGTGTGGTTTCTTATAGTTATTATATGGTGAAAGGATGTTCTTGTTGGGAAATCCTTTTCCCTCTCTACTTCTAGTTCTCATATTGTTTGTGTTTCCTCTGCCTCTCCTTGTGAGTTGATATTACCATTGTTCCCATTCATTCCCCTGTCTGAGAAATCGATTCCATAAGTATTACTCAAATTCTCTACTTTTATGTTGAATGCCTAAAAGCTGGAACCTATGGATTCTCCACATGATCCTATAAACAATGTGGCTATGGAAATTGATGGAAATTGATCCCCGATGGTGACCCCTTAGATGGAGAGTCAAGTTGAAATGGACTCTACCATCCTTACAAGTCCGCATCGATCTTTTGAGGTGATTAAAACGTGACAAAAAATAATAGAAACCTATAGAGCTATTTTTGAAACAAAATGTGTCTTGATACTAACATTGCATGGTAATTTGGGAGTGAAGATCGATATAGATGCAATCGAGTTAAATGGCACACAAACTGAGAAATATATTATGATATGTAATATTTATGTTATAATATAGTGCGATTATAGCTTTTTGTATACCGATGTTAAGATATGTAATGTTTATGTTTCAACAAATATATGAGACACTCTTGTGGACCTTGATGCTCTTTTTTCGGATCTTAATAAATATATGAGATACTCTTGTGGATACTCTTACATTGCTACAATGTTGTGCCTTTTGATTTGTCTTCTCCTTCTTAAATCATTAGAATTTTTTCTTCATTCTAGATTATTTCCAATAAAAGCATGGAAACCCTTCCGGCCATTTAACCTACAACCCCTAAACACCCAACTCGTATCATGTGTTTTTTGTGTGCTTCCCTTTATCATCATCAATCACTAGTAAATTTACTTTTACTTTTCTTTTCAGTTGCCACCTAGAAAAGGAAAAAGAGAAATCCTTTAAATGGATGATGATTTAATGTCAAAGAATGAGGAGCAGCATGGAAATCATGTTTTGTGGGATCGTTCATTGCCTCAAGATGTTTGGGAAAATATATTTCTTTGGATTCCATTAAAATCTATATATAGGTTCTCTATAGTTTCTAAGGAATGGAAAGCACTCATGTCTTCCACCAAATTATTTAGGCATTATAGTGAAATAAGAAACAAACATCCATGTATACTTATAAATAATGATAGTGGTCATCACTGGCTGAGATACGACTATTACAGTAGGACATGAAAAATTCTCAACATTTCATGGTTATCATGCTTTGGTGAGGTACAGTTTGAAGATTCACATTGAGGGATAATATTATTTTGTTTGAGTGAATCGATTCACGTTTTAAGGTTATGTAATCCATTGAAGGTTGGAACCTCCTTCAATCTTCCTCGAATGTTATCAGCTAATGAATGGCACTTTAATATTTATGCACTAGGAATTCTAGTTATGGAAGAAAATAAAGCGGTACAAAGTGGTTCAATAAGGTGGTAATAGATATGGAGTTAATGAAGGTAATGGTATAATATAAATTTATGATTCTTTTATGGGGACTTTGAGGATTATAGCATAATTGAGAGATTGTTTCTTCTATAGACCCTTTTTATTCAATAACAATTATTTCTTATTAATGTCATATGAACCTATGTGAGGTGTGAGAATTTATAACACTCAATATTATTCTACTATGCATTTTCTATTGTTCCTTGTAAGATATGGAAGAGAACATTTCCCTCACTCTGAGACCAAGGTTGTTTGTATCTAAAGAGAGGGTTCTACTTACAAAGCACCAATTGCGAGATGGGGACAATTTGGAGGACATAATTGTGTTTGAGATTTAGTTTGAGTTTGGAAGGAGGAGAGGAAATGTTTTCTCTTGGAAAGAAATTACAAGGATTGCCCATGCAATGTGCCAAAGTTATTTCCGTGAGGAAAAGGATATTCATATTTAATTACATTGACGTGGGAGATTTATTGTGTTTTAGAAAGGTGTTTTCAGAAATATCCTCATATCTTGTTTTCATTTAAATCATGGGTATTGGTCGTGGATTCCAGAATATATAAACACAACTGACATATGTTATAACAAAGTGGCATCAACTTTGAGCCCAAGTGAGTTAAGACCACTATAGATTTGTAGTAGTTTTCCTTTTTCTTTGTTATGGTCTATCTTCTAAAATCCAAGCATCCAAAAAATATAAAGTTCTATATTTAAGGAAAGATTATTCTCTAATGGAAACTAATTTTATTCTTTTAGTGGCATGATTTTCAGTTTGTGTGTTTTTGGCATGTTTTTAAAATTTCTATATTCTATTTCTTTCCATAGTTGCGTGCAAAAGTCATACTAGGAATTCATCTTAATCGTATTCCAATGCGTGTGGTGTTAACTACGCATTCAAATATGACCATTTGGCATATTTATTAGATTTGATCATCAATTATTGAATGATCTTTTATTTTTTCATGATTAACAATGACAATTATGCAAGACCCCTGTAAAATTTAAATACTGTTATTTATAATTTTAGACATAGTAATTAGAACCCCATACTATTTTTAATTATTAATCCAAAGAAAATGTCTGAATTTAGTGTTATTTGGCCGTTTAATTAATAGTTTTGTCCATTGAAAAATGAATAAACCCTAGAAACATTTATTCCATGTTGAGACATGCAGGATTGCCACTCCTTTCTTTTCCCAATGGACATCAATGTCCTAGGACTACATTGTTTTTCATAATATTTGAGTCCGATTTATTTTATATAGTTTTCCATGGATTTTTATATTGGGCCCAATATATTTTAATATATGTGATACAATATATATTATTTTGGTTAAATAATTTGGGGCTTTATTTTGTGCAGAAAAAGTAAAGAGAATAGATAAGAGAGAAGAGAGTAGCAACTTGGAGTAGAAAAATATAGAAAAGAGGGAGAACTTTATGCAAGAGCATAGTAAAGAAGAAAAGGGAAAATACGAGAGAGAAAAATGGAGAGAAAAGCACGAGTAGTACGGTGAAGAAGAAATAGAAACAAAGGAGAAAATACAAAGGGAAATGTTTTGCAAGCAGAATTGTCCAGAAGAAGGACAAAGTAATTTTGTAAGAAAAAAACAAATTTGGACATAATAAGAGATTGTAAAATTTATAAAATTAATTTAATATTATTGTGTGTGCTTTATTTGTAGTTGTGGTTGTGTTTTACAACACACACTCATGTTCATTTCTTTTTAGGATGAATACTTTTCCATAAATTTTGTCACATCGGTCTAGATATATTTTGTTCCAAAACGCTAATCTCTTTCCCTTCTTGGTTCCATTTGGCACTAAATTTTTCCAACGAGAGATTCGTCATTCAATTTCCAACTATTTTTAATATTTTTACCATTTTCACTAAAATAACAAAATAGATTATAGGGATATTTGTCAAAACCACAAAACTAGTTACAGGTATATTCGCCATGATTTCTATAGCTTTTGTTTAGGGGGTTTCTAAAAATTTTCCATACTCTTCATATGAATATTTTTTTAGGGTTTTGATGCTTTTCTTAGGGTTTTATTGGTGATTTCTTCATCTCGATTTATAATGACATCAATGCACTTGGTGACATGCACGTGATAGGCGGTGAAGGTAGGAATACACTTAGTGATACCACGAGAAGAAGGTTCCCTACTCAATTCTTCATACCAAGTCATGCTCATCTTAGACCAAGGAATAAATGGTGCCCCATCCATTTCTTGTTTCCCCTGTCTACTCATATACACACAAAACTAAACTTTTTATAGCTCGTGGGTGTTCATTTCTTCATTCTATTCATCTAGTATTCTTTGTGAAATAATCTTAAAGAGTCTAAAAAATAAGATAAGGATTTATTAACCCTCTTTGCACATTAGGGTTTTATGTTTCTATTTACCTAGTTCCTTGGGTCATTTAATTAATTAATTTAGTTTTTATTTACTTATTTTCATAGCATTAGATACCTAAATTAAATCCCTATTTTCCATTTTGGTTTAATGAAGAGAATACAATAAATAAATTATTTCTTTAAATGTGGTGGAATATAGCGATGCTCTAATGTATGACGATAATCGTATTTGCCAAAAATCATACATAGATATGTTTTCTAGTGTATTCTTAAGATTCTCTATGATGTCATTAACCTTAAAGGTGGTGATAGGAACTAAAGAAGTGATAAGCTGGTGGGATAAAAATTGTTTCTGCTGTAGGAGGATGAGTGTGGTAGGTGGTGTCCAAATTGATGGTTGGATAAGGTATTGGAGTAAAAAAATAAGGAGGATGTTAAGTATTAACTTGCATAAAATATGAAGCATTATTAGTTTTTTTCCATTATTGCCCCTCAAGAAAACTTGACAAACATGACCTTGCACGCTAAGGAATTAAAAGGGCCATTTGGCCATGGGAGCTCACATCTCGATTCTAAAAATCAGGAAATGGAAATGCAAGGTCGGAAAAAGAATGGACAAGGGCCAAATTTTCCAAGGGAATGTTGAAGGAAGTTGGAGGTCAAGAAATTAAGGATGAGATCAACTCAGCTAAGCTCAGAAGGAATTTAGGCTAGGTGAAAAAAATTAACTCGCTTAACATGTCATAAAAAGAAAGGAGGCCCGAGGCCCAAAGTTTTCAAACTTTGGACATTTGACATTTTTACACTAGGTGGGGGAAAAAGAAAAACAAGACCCAAAAATCCTGAAAGTCTAAAGTCTGAAAGGGTTCATAATTTTCAGGTTCAAAGTAACCTTTCGAGTCAATGTCGTTGGAAATTTCAGCAAAAGTAGGGTTTGAAGTTTGAATTTCAGATTTTGGAGGTTCATGGGTTAAGACTTAGGGGGTTTGGAATCTTCACTAAAGAAAATGGAAAAAAGCTACCAAATGCCCAAAAACCTGAAAGTCTGAAGTCTGAAAGGGTTCAGATGTCAAGGATCAAATTTGGTTTTGGGGTCAATGCAGTGGGGATTTTTCAAACTGTTGGAGGTCCTGATTTCTAAATTTCTAAGGTTAGGGTTTTTGAGGTTTGGGGTTTTGTTGACAATTTTTATACTTATGTAGAAATGGAAAACTCAAAACTTTGTTACGATGGATAGCATTGGTGAAGTATACCTAAGTTAGGAAATTTATATCAAATTATATAAATTCTCTTGATTTATTTAAAAGATTACATGAAATCTGTAGTTATGTGTCCTGTTACAAAACATAACAGATCACATAGTCTGTAATTTCACAAATGTCCTCAGCAAAAGAACATAGGCCCCAAAGGACAACTGCGTTGTCTCAATGAAGACACCAAATTACAGAATAAGTGAAGTGTTTGGTTTTGGGACAGCAAACATATTTGCAGTTTTCAAATAATCAACTTCACTATTATTATGATTGTGCTCATCAGATTTATTGCTCTGTATTCATTAAAGTTGTTTGTGATTAATGAAATTACATCCATCTATGCTATCATAAAATGTTACAAGTGACTCCTTTCCTGCTACTTCCATCAAGAAAATACCGCCAAACAAATAGTGACAATAATGTCTAAATGGAGATAGTAGGAAGGAGTCAAAGTGAAGAGCATATGCTTAATGCAGTAAAACAACATACAAGGAGGCACATCTCATTCAATGGTTGCTTACTAGAGTTACAGGTATTCATTTTAAGTTTATCTCTTATATTAATTCATTTGATTGAGATATTGAGTTGCTTACATCATTATACAATCAAAGGAAAAAGCTGAATGCAGAAAGAGATAGTCAACTCATTATTTCAATTTAATGCTTTATTCATAAGAGATCACAAGTTTTCCCACACAAGCCGTGGGATGTGACTAAGTAACAACATCATATACATGGAAAAGAGAATATTACATGTGCTAAAGAATAAGAGTAAAGGAGTAAAAGTGAACCCATCATTTCCTTTTCTATCTTCTTTCCCACTCCACATCATCTACATCTCCAGCTTCATCTCGTTTCATCTTCCACTTCCATCTCCATCTTCTTTTCTTGTCACCTACAAGATAAAGAGCAGTACCTATCAATTTTGAGCTCCGGGTACATTTTTATTCCTATACACTGTTCTAAAGAAAATACATATTCTAAGTTCAATGTATCTAATGGTACTTGAAAGAAAGAAATACAGGAACACGAAACAGGACAACTCAGAAGAGATATGCTTGGTAGCAGAAGAGAGCAAAGTGAATAAAGAGAAATCAGTAGCAGAAAGAAATAAAAGAGCTAAGGATTGAAATAGAAAAGTAGAATCTGAAATAGCTTACTAAAGAAACAAATGTGGAGGTGACATGAGAAAAAAATTAAGATAGTTCACACAAGAAGAAAAAAGAAGAAAATGAGATCACATGGGATATAAGAGAGGCCAAAAAGCCTATATATTTCTGAGTTTGTAGGAACATGTTGCAATATGGAATGAAAATATCAGTTTAAGCTGGTTAATAAAGAAAAAAATACTATTCACTTTCAAGAGAATGGAAAACAAACATCATTTCTAGATGGTTTATAGGAAGGAAGAAGCATCAAAATAAGTCAAGAAAGAATTACTTTTAAAAATTAGGTTGAAAATCTGTAAAAGGAGAGAGAAAAAGAAAGATTTTGGAAATTTTTGCTAGAGTTTCCTCTTGTAAAATATACTTTTGATTTAAAATAGAATTGAAACACATGCTTTATAAGCTACTACATGTTTTATAAGCTATCTAAACTTCAAAAGGAATGATAATAGTCAACAAAAGTACATGTTTCATCATTATTAAGTTCATATTATGATCAAATGAAACATACATGTATTCCAGAAATTCATTAAGTTGCATCTATTCTAGATGAACCCCTCAAATCGACGGCCCAAGATTAATGGCGAGAGATCCAATGATCCCTTTTAAAATCAAATTCAATGCAATGTACAACTCAAATCATTTATCGAATTATAGCAGAATATCGGTGATAAGAATTTGATGCCGCCAAAAGTTATAATGGCTTCATAAATGCCTTCAAGATCAATAAACATGGTTAAACAATGCACCTACATAATCAATGGCCAAAACCAACATGCCATGGATCGTAATTAATATGCCAATAACTGAGTTTAACTCCTTCGCAGGCCAGATCGACGTCAAAGGACTGAGCGCATCAACGAACAAGAGTATGCCAAGTGTCAAACATTACACAGTCACCGCCCCCTTCCAAATATTACCAAATATAGTCATGGTGGCCCCCTTAAAAGGTGGTGGAAAATAAATATAATTTATCCACATACCATAGTCCCGTGCCATATGCCAAAGGGAAACATGAATATATACGAAAGGGGTGAGACATAAGGTGGCTTTAGGCCAAAGTATAATAATTTGCATGTGCATGGGGGCCAAAAAAAGAAACAATTTTATATGCATGCCTAATGCACTAGAGCTGCGAGAAATAGACTTTCCATGCACCATGAAAGGATAGAAAAGGTGTGAACATCAAAGATTGATCAGCATGTTGTGTGATAGAGACTTCCATTACAATATATATTTGTAATTATTTTATTACTTTTCCTTTAAATAAGAGTCAACTTCAGTTTGACTATGTATTTGAGTGATGATCATGGCCTTGTAGCCTCTTTTGTAATAGATCATTATTATCCGTAATAAAAATAATAAAGGGATAATAATAGATCTAATGGGTGAGTTCTCTCTTAGACCTATTTTTAGGAAACACTTTTGCTATATATTGTGTGCCTTTGCAAAGCACAAGGGATCTTCCTAGAGGACTTTTGGATATAGGAGTATTGAAGCAATTTCTACCAGTTTTTCCCTCTGAGTGTGAAGTATTTTATGCCTTTCCAAGTTATTTTATAGTCTTGTGTATGTCAATATTAATTTTGTGAATGAAAATTCCCTGATTAACCACTTTACCCTGCTGCAAATTTACCCTTTCCTGCTAAATTTTAATGTGCATGTTAACTTATTAGTACTATTGTGAATCTCCCTCAGTACAATCAAGTGTTTTGCCCTTAGATTTCTGTAAAAGGTATTAATTGGTTCATGCATTAAATATTCTTCACAAATCAGTTGTGTATTTTACTCAGTCAAAGTTCTCACAAAAATTTGGTGTATCACCTTAGTCTTATTAATTTTCAGTCATCTTTTTCCCTTAAAACTCCTCAAAAAAAATAGTTTAGTGTACACCAATAAGGAACTGACCTTTTAATCCCAGAGATTCACCTCACAATAGGTATACCCATAGACATGAGGTGTCTCTATTGTATCTTCGGGGGAGAGAGATCATTTTGCTGGCTTAGAAAATATACTGTCATCTCTCTACAGGGTGCACTTTCGAGAGCTAATGATTTTGGCATGCCAGTGGGACAATGAATCGATCGTGTGCAAATTCTGATCTAGAGCATATCTAAAACAAATTTACAACAAATAAAAGTTACTTTCAGGATCAAGCTGTAACAATTTTTTCTAAAGATTTTATGATCTTTTGGAGACTCCGTAAATCTCATTTTAGACCATTATTGCAGCATGTTCCACGCCTAAAGTGACTACAAGATCATTGGTAAGAGGAATTCCTCCTGAGTTTGTTTCTTTACCTTTGAATTCTGCTAGAAGGAGAAGAGTTCGTAATACATTACCCGATTTTCCAATGGCTCAATAACCACCCGAAATTTTGTAACCTTTGCTAATGGTAGTTCATTAGTAATTCTAGTTTACCATGATATTCCTAATCCTACCATGAAACATTTGCCATCATTTACTGAGAGAAAATCAAGTTACACTGCTAAACATATTAAATATGTTGACCATATGTACTGATTCATAATATCACTCATGAAGATGTAGCTTTAAGACTTTTAGCTACATCTTTTAAAGGACAAGCCTTGCAATGGTATAAAAATCTAGAGATCGGAAGCATAAGAACTTGGGATGAATTAGGTGAAAAACTACATAAACAATTCCAAGATAATTCAGATCATTTATCCCTCATAGAATAATTATCTACTATCAAAAGAGCCCCTCATGAGTATATGTCTAGTTTTAACATTTGTTTTGCTAGGACTTGGGAAAGAATCCCAGCAAGTGTTAAACCTCAAGCTGATCACGCTTTCCTTTATTACCTCAAAGCATTAAATAGAGATATTTCAACTATGATACAATCCATGGGAGGCTTTACTCTTCTAGATGCCTATGACGTTGCTATAAAATCTGAAAATAGCCTTATTCAGGATGGAAAATTAGCACCAAGGCCTACAATGCCATTTTTGGCAGATTTAGCCCCTATTTCATAACCTATTACAATTGTGAAGCCTACTATTGCTGCCCCATCGCCATATATGTTTAAATCCTTGCAAACCATGGGAAATAAGCTGACATCAATTACAAATAGGCTTCCATTGCCTAACAGACCTTATTAGGCTCCTTGTCATCAAAATCAACAAAATAGGCAGCCTTACCAATAGAATCAGAATTATAGGCAACCTTATTAGCAAAGGTAGTTTGATCCTAATGTTCCTAGTACATATAATGCTTTGGTTCTAGTTAATATGGCTACAGAAGAGTGGTGCCAACCTTGCAATCAACCTCATTCAACTGCAAATTGCCCAAATGCTTTCTTGAACCTGAATCTTGTTACACAACCTCAATCTGAAGCATTGTTCATGCCTCAAATGGAGGGTGAGCAGAAAGAAAGTCATGTTCAGAAATCACACGAGCGAGAATTTTCTCAGCTTCAACTAGGAAGATTTCATTGCATTTACCACTAGAGCTCAAGAGAAGGCTACTGAAAATAGAAAACAACAAAATAGACCTGTGCTTACTTGTTACTAATAATTTAGTATCTACAGCCCCAAAACCAGCCAACAGTCATGTTGTCTCTCAAAAAAACAACAAGTGTTACAGCCGATAAAGAGCAAAAAAAAAAGCTACAACCTGATCTAAGAAGATTATTTATTCCTCTAGATATCTAAAGCTACTGAAGCAGAGTTAGTTTTTGCTACGGCTTATTCTAAAATAGTTGAGTCTATCTCTAAAATGGTTTCTTCTTTTAATATCATTGATGTAATGAAAATTATAATGTTAACATCTCGATGTGGGATGCTTTAAGCATTCTAGGACAGCAGGATTTACTCTCTCATGAACTAGCTAAACTACAAATTTCTTCCAAAACAACAGAAAAGGAAGTTCAAAAGACAGATATGGTCCTTGGAACACTTGATCAAGACCACCTAAAAGGGGTTAGATGGATGGTTCAGAAATTTTTAAACGCTCATGACATAAAGAAGCCACCACCATTTTATCTATCGTTGATTATTGGAGAAAATCTAGTTCATAACTGCATGGTGGATAGCGGTGCAAGTAGCACAGTTATGCCAAAAGCAATTGCTGAAAAATTGGGCCTGTAGTATGAGCCTACAGAAAAGAGTGTTTTACAACTTGATGGGACTGCAACTAATACAGTTGGTATAATAAGAAATTTAGAGGTAACGTTACACGCTTGCCCAAATGTTTCCATTTTACAAGATGTTACTGTTGTGGATTTACCTCCATATTTTACTTTGTGCCTATCTAGAGACTTTATAGCGAAAATAGGAGGTTATCTCTCTTCAAATTGGTCTTTCTTGTTTTTTACCACACGTTATGGCACTAAGGTTACTGTCAATTTAGAACCATTGGCCAGATTTCACATTGAGCCTCATTCTCCAAATTCAGTGGCAAATTATTCAGCATTGGATCAATCTAATTTCAATGATGTAGCTCAAGTTTCAGCTTTAGAAGGTGTTTCTAACATGTTTATGGATGAAGAAACAGTTGAAGAACATGCCCATGATCCTTTTAAGGAAGTTGAAGAACATCTTTTCGGTGTATATTGTATGCATGAAGAGAATGCAACAATTCCCATCTTTGTCCAAAATAGACAATTCAGCAGAAGGGATTTGGAAGCTTCATTTTGATGGAGCTAAGAATAAGAAAGGACAGGGAGCAAGTTTGATGCTCACTTCCCCAAAAAACGAAAGGTATTTCATAGCTTTGAGTCTCCAATTTTCATGCACTTGTAATGTAGCTGAATACAAAGCATTAATTCATGGCTTACTTTGGGCTAGAAAAAGAGGGATCAACACATTACAAATCTTTGGTGATTTTGAGTTAGTTATCAATCAAGTAAAAAAATTCAATGTTTGTAAGAATCCGTTAATGAAATCTTATAGACATAGAGTTTCAGACTTAATGGAAGATTTTGATGCTATTAATATTCAGTCTATTCCTAGAACTGAAAATAAGCACGCTGACAGACTTGCAGCAGTTGGTGCTAGTTTCGAAGTGCTAGAATAGATAGAAAACAGCAAAATTCAACCTCATATTAAGTTAATTTTCAGGCCTTCTATACCTGATAATGAATCAAATTGGCAGGTTTTTGCAGCAAGAAGCTGAATTTTCTGTAGTAAATCGGGATAAATTACAGTATTTATACCGTGACTAGATTATTCAACTAAAGACAAACAAATTGCCTTGGGACTTGTCACATTGGAAGACATCTTCAGCACTAATGACCAGTTGAGAAAGGACACAACTAAGATGTCAACTCATGCTGATAATTACGAAGAGATTTCAGTTGATGAAGGAAAGAATTTATTCCTTGGAAAGGTATGTTCCTTATCGAAAAATAGTCTTTCATTAATCTTTGCACAGAATTTAAAGATGTTTTCACTTGGAGATACCAAGACTTGAAAGGGTTTGATCCCATTCTAGCACAACATACCATTGAATTACAGCCAAATTCTAAACAAGTTAGGTAGAAACAGGTCCTGTGAATCCTAGAATAGAACCTCTTATGAGGAAAGAGTTATCAAAATTGATTGAATCGGGATTATTTTCCCAGTTATGCATTCAAGTTGGGTAACAAATCTTGTTCTTGTTAGGAAGAATAATGGATAAATCAGATTATGTGTGGATTTTAGAGATCTTAATAAAGCATCGCTAAATGATCATTATCCACTACCGAATATGGATCATATTTTGAGAACAGTTTCAGGTTCAGATAGATTATCCCTTTTAGATGGTTACAATGGATATAATAAGATTTTAGTTTGAGAAGAGAATAGATATAAAACAACTTTTACCACCAAGTGGGGTATTTATGCTTACAAAAGAATGCCTTTCGGTCTTTCAAATGCGGTGCAATGTTTTAACGTGGAATGGACATGGATTTTGCAATCTATTAAATAAATCCATACTTGTTTATAATTTAGACGATGTTACTATATTTTCAAAGGATTATGAAGAGCATCTAATGCATTTAAGACATACTTTTCACTTATGCAGGCAATTTGGAATATCCTTGAACCCCAAATAGTCTATCTTTTCAGTACATTAAGGAAAACTACTTGGCCATATTGTTTCTAGGGAAGGTTTAGCAATTGATCCTTTAAAAATTGAAGCAATATTACAACTATCATTGCATCATCACAAGAAGGCATTACAGAGCTTTCTGGGAAAAATCAACTTTGTTAGGAGATTTGTTCTAGATTTTGTAGCATTGGTTAAACCGTTAATAGCTATGTTAAAGAAAGAGAAAACATTCTCTTGGACCAGTGAAGGGAGAGAAGGTTTTGAGGCTATCAAAATAGCTATCTCTTAGGCCCCTACTCTTGCAAATCCAAATTTTGATAAATATTTTACAATGTATGCACTTGTAGGAGCTGAAACAATCTTGGCTATTCTAACCCAGGTCAATGATGAGAATATCGAACAACCAATTGCTTTCTTTGGATAGAGTTTACATGATTATGAAACAAGGTACACGTTCCTTGAAAAAAAAGTACTTTCAGTAGTTAGAGGACTAAATAATTTTAAGTACATGCTTTCAAACAATAAAATTCATGTTCTTGTTTCTCATCCAAGTGTGAAAGCTTTCTTGCTAAACAAAGAATTGAATGAGAAAAGAGTAGGCTAGATAACGAAGGTTATGGAATATGATGTTGATATCCGAGTTGCCAAGACAGTTCAAGGTAAGGGTTTATGTGAGCATCTAATCACTTATATGGAGTAATAGCAAGCTGCAGGACCTGAATATTTAGAACAACATGCTGAAACTACATATCAGCAATCAAATATCATGTTGCAACTAGAGAATCAACAACCTGAACCTTCTCAGGAAATTTAGGAATCAAGGTGGATGACTGATTTGGTTAACTATTTACAACATGGCACCTATCCAGAAGGTATGGATAAGAATAAACGAAGGTATTTCAGGTTACAAGCTATTCCTTATCTTTTCATTGATAGTGTATTGTTCAAAAGAGATATAAATGGAATCTTGCTACGATGTGTTGATTACGATAAAATTAAGAAAATATTATTAGAATTCCATGAAGGACCTACAGGAGGTCACTTCTCAGCACGTATTACCACTTTAAATATCATGAAAGTGTGTTACTATTGGCCTAGCATATTTAAGGACTATTTTGAATGGATCAGAAAGTCCAAAAAATATGTTTTCTTTATCAGAAAACAACGTTTAGCTTCACTACCTTTGTAGCCTATTTCAGCTGATCAACCATTTATGTAGTGGGGTCTTGAATTTATTAGAATGATAAACCCACCTTCTTCACAAGGTTCAAATAAGTATATTTTAGCTGCTATAGATTATTTTACGCAATGGACTAAAAAGCAATAGCCTTGAAAGATGCTAATTAAGCTTGATACTTTCCTTTTATGAAGGTATAGTCTATGATTTGGTGTTCCAAAGCAACTATCATATCGAGATAATAATCTAGCATTTCTCGGTGCTAAAGTGACAGATTGGGCTGTCAACCATGGAATCTATTTAAGCTCTTCATCTAATTATTAGCCACAAGGTAATGGCTTAGCCGAGAGTACCAACAAAAATCTGTTAAGGATCATCAAAAGAAAACTCAACGATAATCAAAGAGCTTGGCATCTAATGTTGAATTCAACACTTTGGGCTGATAGGGTGACCCCTAAGAGATCAATTGGTAACTCACCATACAAACTTGTGTATGGAAAAGAAGCGGAAATGGCAATTTGAGTTGAGTTACCTGCATTGGATTTTTGCTATATCAATTAGAACTACTTGAAAATGAACCATTGCAAGTCCATTATGCAGAATTGATGGAATTACAAGAGCTAAGAAATCAAGCTCATTTAAATATGAAGAATAATTAGAAGCAGATGAAGAAGACTTTTGACAAAAAAATCCAAATTTAGAGTCTTCAATGAAGGAGATATTTTGCTGAAATGGGATGCTTGATCATGTAAAGCCGAGGAAGACACTCAAAGTTTGATACACTCTGGAGTGGTCCTTACATGATTTCAGCTTGCAAGAAACACAATGCTTTTCACTTTCAAATTTGAGTGGAGAGGAATTCCCCATTCCGTGAATGGTATGTTTCTCAAACACTGTTATTAAAAATATTACAGTGGTTGTTAGAGTAGGATTTCCCATTCAATAAGTGTAGTTTCTACACATTGCATCGTTCTTTATCTTTAATAAGTGCACTCGTGCACATGACCTAATTTTCCATATATTTTCCCATTTAGTTTGTTTTGGAAGGGTTGGACCTTTCGGAAAAGGACATATTTTGGTTACATATTTGGACTCCATACCCAATGGAAAAGAGTAAGGCACTAGTCTACAAGCTAGCAGACAACTTTCCCCACAGGATCACCAGAAATGTTGACAATTTCTGCACTTGTGCAGAAATGGGCAACTCGAAACTTTGTTACGATGGATAGCATTGGTGAAGTATACCTAAGCTAGGGGAATTTATATCAAATTATATCGTTACTACTGATTTATTTAAAATATTACGTGAAATCTGTAGTTATGTGTCCTATTACAAAACATAACAGATCACATAGTCTATAATTTCACAAATATGCTTAGCAAAAGAACACAGGCCCCGAAGGACAACTGCATTTTCTTGATGAAGACACCGAATTGCAGAATAAGTGAAGTGTTTAGTTTTGGGACAGCAAACATATTTTTAGTTTTCAAATAATCAACTTCACTATTATTATGATTATGATCATCAGATTTATTGCTCTGTTATTATTAATTTTTTTTGTCATTAATGAAATTTCATCCATCTATGTTATCATAAAAATGTTACAAGTGACTCCATTCCCGCTTACTTCCATCAATAAAATACTGCTAAACAAGCAAAGCAGGTGACAATAATGTTTAAATGAAGAGCATATGCTTAATGTAGTAAAACAACATACAAGGAGCCACATCTCATTCAATGGTCACAGATGGAGTTACAAAGTTAATTTTAAGTTTATCTCTTATATTAATTCATTTGATTTAGATATCGAGTTACATACATCATTACACAATCAAAGGAAAAAGATGAATGCGAAGGAGATAGTCAACTCATTATTTCAATTTAATGCTTTATTCATAAGAGATCATAAGTTTTCCCACACAAGTCGTGGGATGTGACTAAGTAACAACATCATATACATGGAAAAGAGAATACTGCATGTGCTAAAGAATAAGAGTAGAGGAGTAAAAGTGAACCCATCATTGCCTTTTCTATCTTCTTTCCCGCTTCACATCTCGCATCTCCATCTTCATCTCATTTCAACTCTCGCTTCCAATTCCATCTTCTTTTCTTGTCACTTGCAAGATAAAGAGTAAGAATCGTATCAATTTTGAGCTTCGGGTACATTTTTATTCCTATACACCTATTCTAAAGCAGATAACATATTCTAAGTTCAATGTATCTAATGGTACTTGATGAAAGAAGTATAGGCACATGACATAGGATAGCTCAAAAGAGATAGGATTAGCAGTATAAGAGAGCAGAGAGAGTGCATAAAGAGAAATCAGTAGTAGAAAGAAATAAAAGAGCTAAGGATTGAAATAGAAAAGTAGAATTTGAAATAGCTTACAAAAGAAACAAACGTGGAAGTGACATGAGAAAGAAATTAAGACAGTTCACAGAAGAAGAACAAAGAAGAAAATAAGATCACATGGATATAAGAGAGGCCAAAAAGCCTATATATTTCTAACTTATTTATGAGTTTTGTAGGAACAGGTTGCAATATGGAATGAAAAAGATCAGTTTAACTGGTTAATAAAGAAACAACTACTGTTCACTTTCAAGAGAATGGAAAACAAACATCATTTATAGATGGTTTATAGGAAGAAAGAAGCATCAGAATAAGTCAAGAAAGGAATATTTTTACAAATCAGGTTGAAAATATGGAAAAGGAGAGAGAAAAATAAGATTTTGGAAAAATTTTGCCAGAGTCTCCCCTTGTAAAATTGACTTTTGATTTAAAACAGAATTGAAACACATGTTTTTTTAGCTACTACATGCTTTATAAGCTATCTAAACTTCAAAAGGAATGAAAAAAGTCAACAAAAGTACATGTTTCATCATTATTAAGTTGATATTATGATCAAATGAAACATACAGGTATTCCAAAAGTTCATCAAGTTGCAGCTATTCAAAGTTCATTTTATTTCCAAATTCAAATGTGAATCAAAACCAACTACTTCACAATTTTCCAAAAGTTACAATAGATCAAGCAAAGCAAGCATGAATAGAGTTCAGTCAAGTAAAAGGTAGCAGAGAAGTATTTCATATCTTTTCAAAATGGACAAGTTGCAGAAATCTAGAGAAAGAAAGATTAAAAAAAAATTTGCGAGTCTCCCCTTGCAAAATGGGGTTTTCAGATAAAACAAAATTGAAAATCAATACTAGAATTGAAATACAGTGACTATATTATTACTTCTAAAAATAAAATTCATTACAGAGAAGAAGCTTAATAATTTTCTTTGAGTTCTAGGAAAAGAAACATGTTGCATTCATGCTTATAATACAAAGGATCAGTCGAATAGCTTCCAGAAAGACTTATCAAACTTGAGGTACCCATGCTCATTTCAGTTACAGATTACTAATCACGTTAAAGCTTCATCAAGTCAAGGATAAAAGAATGGCAGAGAATCTGAAGACCTAATTTCATCAAATGAACAGTCAACAACAAATGAAGAGGCCGAAGAGGTCAAAATGTTCATCTATAGAAATGAACAACAAACACCCAAGGCCGAACTCAAAATAATCAAACAAGATCATTACAGTCAAGTTTTCAAAAGACTGGGCTTCATTTTGAACAAAGTGATATAACCAAAACTGAAACTACAGAAGATGCAGAAGTAAAGCTCAACTTGGAAGGAGAGTTAATCGAGGCAAAGGAAAGTGATGAACATTCACTACAACAAATGTCAGGTTTTCAACAGGCCATTAAAATACACAGCTAAGGTAAAACAAAGATCATTTACAGTCAAGTTTTCAACAATCCGAGCCATATTTCAAGGGAAAAATAAAATGCATAATAAGTTCTAAGGCTTTCTTTTCCATTTTTAACACTTGTAAAGAATCAACAGAGTGAAGAACTTACCACATTATAATAGCAAGGTCGAACAAGCAAACAATGGTGCATGATTCCCTTACAGGCTTGTGTTCAATCTCATCAAAGCCGAACGTTTGAAATCTAAAAACTAGAAAAAAATGCAAGATTGTGTTATTCAACAAGGATCAAAGGAGCCACTAAAACTGATTGAAATGAGCCACGGGATTCACAAAGGAAAAATAGGTACATAGAAGAAATTCCAAGCTACAAAAATAAAATGAAATGTATACCTTCGGGTTTCTTCAAAAATGCATGGCTGAGTAGATCAACAATGGCGTTCAAGGCCAAAATGAAATATATAGGCTCGAAAACCATCAAAACCACCATGTTTCCTTCAAAAACTTTAGAGCTAGAGAAAATTCACTATGGCTTCACCATGATGATCAAAAAAATGTGAATGAGCTCAAACAAAACCATTTTTCCTCATAAACCCCAACCAACTCAAAACCTAACCCAAGTTAGGCGATCGAGACAGATGTAATTAAATGGAGGTTAATCTAATGGCCCAAATCAAGTCAAGCATCAAACCATGGTCCAGATGAACCCCTCAAATCTGACGGCCCAAGATTAATGGCAGAGATCCAATCATCCCTTTTAAAATCAAATTCAATGCAATGTACAACTCAAATCGATGTTCGAATTATAGCAGAAGATCAACGATCAGAATTCGCTACCGCCCAAAGTGATAAGGGCTTCATAAATGCCTTCAATATTGACAAACAAGGTTAAAGAATGCACCTACATAATCAACAACCAAAACCAACATGCCATGGATCGTAATTAATATGCCAACAACCGAGTTTAACTCCTTCTCTGGCCAAATCGATGTCAAAGGACTGAGCGCATCAACAAACAAGAGTATGCAAAGTGTCAAACATTACACATTCACCGGCCCCCTCTAGATATTACCAAATATAGTCATGGTGGCCCCCACCTTAAAAGGTGGTGGAAAATAAATATAATTTAGCCACATACCATAGTGTTGTGCCATATGCCAAAGGGAAACATGAATATATGTGAAAGGGGGAGACATAAGGTGGCTATAGGCCAAAGTATAATAATTTGCATGTGCATGGGGGCCAAACAAACAAACAATTTTATATGCATGCCCAATGCACCAGATCGCGAAATAGACTTTCCATGCACCATGAAAGGACAGAACAGGTGTCAACATCAAAGATAGATCAGCATGTTGCATGATAAAGACTTGCATTACAATCTATATTTGTAATTATTTTATTAGTTTTCCTTTAAATAAGAGTCAACTTCAGTTTGACTATGTATTTGAGTGATGCTCATGGCCTTGTAGCCTCTTTTGTAATAGATCATTATTATCCGTAATAAAAATAATAAAGGGATAATAATAGATCTAATGGGTGAGTTCACTCTTAGACCTATTTTTAGGAAACACTTTTGTTATATATTGTGTGCCTTTACAAATCTCAAGGGATATTCCCAGAGGACTTTTGGATATAGGAGTCACCAAGCGGCCGCCGCTTTTGCCCTTTGAGTGTGAAGTATTTTATGCCTTTCCAAGTTATTTTGCAGTCTTGTTTATGTCAACATTAATTTTGTGAATGAAAATTCCCTGATTAACCACTTTACCCTACTACAAATTCACCCTTTTTGCTAAATTTTAATGTGCATGTTAACTTATTAATACTGTTGTGAATCTCCCTTAGTATAATCAAGTGTTTTGCCCTTATATTTCTGTAAAAGGTATTAATTGGTTCGTGCATTAAAAATTCTTCACAAATCAGTTGTGTATTTTACTCAGTCAAATTTCTCACACAAATTTGGTGTATCACCTTAGTCTTAGTTAATTTTCAGTCATCTTTTGCCCTTAAAACTCCCAAAAACCAGTTTAGTGTACACCAATAAGGAACCAACCTTTTAATCTCAGAGATTCACCTCACAATAGGTATACCCACAGACCTGAGGTGTCTCCATTGTATCTACGAGAGAGAGAGATCATTTTGTAGGCTTAGAAAATTCATTTCCATCTCTCTACATGGTCCACTTTTGAGAGATAACAGGTTTAAATTTTTAGAGGTCTCATCGGGATCAACTTGATGAACAATGTCTGAAACTTGAAGTCTGAATTTCATACTTCAAGGTTTCAGAGGTTCATGGTTTGGAGTTTCAGAATTCTCAGCAGAATTGGTGGAGGAACAATAACTATATATCTGAAATGGAGATGTTTGAAAGTTTAAATTTTTAGGATTTCAGATGTTGCATACATTTCAGACTCTGAAAAAGGAAGTCGAGGAACTAGCATTTTTGGAGAATGACACCGTGACCTTTGGATGGCCATAACTTTTGACTAGGAGCTTAGATTTGTACAAAAAAAATACTTTTTGGAAACCATACATTATCCTTTACATAATAAAGGACTTTTCGGAAAGTTATCTTCATTTAAGTGGGACTAAGGTTTTCAAAATTAAGAAATATAGTTTGTCATTTTAGATGATGCTCTAGGTTTCTCACCTACCACAATAATGAAGGTATGAGCTTCCTTTCTTTCCCAACAAGAAAGAGTACATGGAGGCATGGGTTTTGTCATAGAACCCATCATTGTTTCAGGTGAATTCAATGCATTCTATGGTGGTTGAAGAAAGAATTCAAATTCTTCTCTCCCCTTTCTCTCATTCTTCCTATATATTATAAGCGAGAGGGAATTTTTCTAATGTTGGACAACTTGACTTTGCACTCTCCTTATTCTCTTGATTGTAAGTGAATTTGTGGATTTCAAACCTCCCGTCTAAATTATAAAATGATATCTTTCCCTTTACCATTATAATGCACTGTATCATCTTTCGAGAAATAATAAAAGTTTATGGATGATTTTTAACCCTCTTTTATGTTCATTGCATCTCCCTAATCTCTCATTGAAATCCCGGTTATTTCTACATGGTGGTTGTATTAAATTTTTATGGTTTGTGTTTAATGGAAAATAAGGTGTTCAACATTCCTTTGGTGCATCACCTTTGTTAGTTTAGGTTTATTTTCTTACAATATTCTTAAACATTTCCCCTTCGCAAGATAGAGTATGTTTTAAGAGTATATCCTCTACAATTTTTATCTGTGCATCAGAATAGAGGAATAGGAATTGGCCTACATTAATAAAGCTTTACCAACCAAAAAGTCCCACACTTTGGGAAAAGATCCATATTATGAAATCAAACTGATAGTTTCAACCCATCGAATTATAGAAACTTAGGGGTGTTGTGGTTACACATTAATAGTAGTTATGCCAAAAACCTTGGTTGGAGTAAAAGAATGATAGGAATATTGATCCATGAATTCAGAAGAAGGAGATAGATTTTGATACATTCTTAGAAGGTAGGGTATGAGTGATCAGGTTCACCAAATGATTTAATTTAATTTGAATTAAATATAAATATTTCAAAGTCAATACTGAACCAAATGATGTATAAATGCTAAAATGAAGAAATTATGCAAGAAAGCTAAGATATAATATTCGAAACACTAAGAAAATTAGAAAGACAAAGGAATTATCTTAATACAATTTCATCTACAACTTATTTGAATTGGGAGAAGTGTTGAACATTGTCAGTAGAGTGTCACTATTATTCACAATTAATTATAGAGTGTAGGAATGAGGCAGAAATGGAAATGGGCCAGCGATGACATGAAAGCAATGCCTAGGTGCTAACAACTTTTTATTGTGGACTTTGATTATACAAATGCTCATAACCTTATTTTTTATTGTCATAAGGTCTTCGTTGTCGCTTATGTTTGATTTCCTTATAGTCATATAATGATCACCAAATATACCTATAACTTGCAAAATATAAGTTAACCTACAAAATCCAACCGACCACATCAAATCTAAAAAGAAAAATGCTATATGAGAATTCATACTAACCTTTGCAATGATCCCAAGAGTTAACTTACGACTAAGTGGTTCACTCTATCTCAAAACCATGTAGTTCTTGTGAGATTGTGTATAAAATGTTCCATAGGATTCCCTTGTGCAAGTTGCACTTGATAGAGATATGTAACTACATATATAAATGTATTAGAATATGTACATGGAAAAATGAACTTATCCTTCCTATGATTTTTATACCAAGTTGATGCAACCCTTGTTCCTTGAGTGGATGTTAGATGGATGCTTTATAGTTCCTTAGGATCCTTTTGAATGCAATATTAGGTTCGATAGTAATTCTTAGTGCTTGTTCCCTTTTTTATTACATAATTATCTATTTATATGATTCTTTTATTTGATTTTTGTAATTGAAAAATTGAAGGAAAAACCATAATTGAAGAATATTCCCAAATATAGAAGAGACCTAAAAGAAGTGAGTAAGGTAAGAAAGGATCAATGGTGCCCATAATGGACAAGGGGCACCTGGGTGCTCCTGTCCGATTGGGAGTTTTGTCTTGACCCATAAAATATAAATAAGTAAAATACGGAATGTGTTGTAGGGTGTGAAAGACCAAATAGTTTACAAAAAAAAAAGGAAAAGAGGTCCATTAAAGATGTCATTTACTATTTTTATTTCTTAGGAACAATGTAATGGCAAGAATGTTTTTAAAACCTAGAAATGTACCCAAGTGCATAATTTTATGTCTACTCTATCATCTGGTCCAATTCTTCATTGATTTTTTTCTTTCATGTTTGAATTTAATTTGTATGGTATTTCCTTCATAGGATTTGATCATTCCTTTAATTCAATGCAAAATTATTTGAATGATGGATCCACACCATTTATTTTTTGAATTTAATGGGATATATGTGTTCATAATCCCACAATAGTTGTAAGATTTCTAACATCTTTTTAACATTTAATCATCTCAATAGTAAATACATTTATTATCAATGCTAGCACAATGTACTCTTCCCTCTTGCACACTATTTCATCATATATTTTGGCCATTTCCTTGTTGTGTTTTTCTATTATCATATTGGGCCCTTATTTTTTCTTTTATAGTTAGATTATGTAGTTTTTCTTTTCATTATCACCTAGATATTCCTCTATGGGTTATGTTTGAGACATTTATGTTCAACCATTCTAATAATCTTGATATCTTCATCATCCTTAGGTTAATTATTTTACTCCTTACTATCCCATACTATATGATATAACTTGGAACACCCATGGTTTCACAAGAAAATCAAGACCGTTAGGCCCACAAATAATATTAAGTAATTACAAACAAGATAGGCATGGTGTTGTAAACATAGGACATTCATGTTTTCACAAGACAATCAAGGCACTTAGGCCGCAATCAACGAAGCAAACATTTAGTAACACAAAAAATTAAAAAGAATATATAACAACCAAGAGCATCAAAATATGAACTAAAAAAATGAAAGTAGTAAGTAAGAGATTTCAACTCATTAAAACACATCTATTAGTCCTCTTAGTCTAGAAAATAGAAAGTACACAATGTATATAATTAACTTCAAATGAGTAAGTACAAAAGGAACTATAATTGCACAATAACACATATAGCATGTGGAGGGGTCGCACCTAAATGATGAGAATATATGGAAACATGAGTGTTCTTTTATGGTTTTACTCATTGTTGTCCCGTACATCTACCTCAATATACCAAGTGATAACACCTAACAAAAAATAAAGTATTTTATCTATCAACTGAAATAAAACAATAACATGGCTAATTTACATTCGTAATAACTCAATTACAATGTGTAACTCATTATTTTATTTACTTTTAAATATATGGATATGTTTGTATTATTTTCATGCATAAATATGTATAAATAAGGATATAGAGAGAGAGAGGAAAGTGAGATATAGGATGAGAACTTCTCGAGGAGGTGAATTGTAGAATGTGGAGATGTTAGACTCAGCGGTGATGCAAATTATAGTAATTTTATTATAGAAATATACTCCAAATAATATTTGGTAAATGCAAAACTAACATGTGCATAATATTTATAATGTTGTGGACTAGAGGAAGCAGTATGTTGACCATTATAAGGGTATCGAGAATATATGGGGGTAGTATGTGTACTAGATAATTAATAGAGGAATCGGGGGAGTTATAATAGGGAGAAATAATACAAGGGATTGACATCCTTTGAGGAGGCTGAGATGCATGAGGCGTAGAGTGTCCCACATAAAGCATATTCGGATACCTAAGAGGACCAATGCTAGGAGGGGAAGTGTGTACAATAACATTCCTATGAGAATCCATAGAATTATAAATATATTGAAAGAGTTTTGCCCTAGGGACTAATGTAAAAATGTTAGGGATGTGAGAGACATTATGCAAAACCAAATATTTTTGTAGAAGTTCTAAGAGGAGGAGATGCTAAGGAGAACTACTCAGAATATGAGGGGAAACCTCAAAGGTAATACCTCTAATGGTGATAACCTCTTGATTTTTATGAAATTAACACATTAATGTATAACCCATTGAATTCAATTAAGAGCACATAGAAAATGGAGTCCTTACCGCATGACACTAAAACTTTGAGTAGAATAAACCAAGGATTAAACTAATGTAGTAATATACCCAATAGTGATGGGTAAATTGATGTGGTAGTACCAAGGATTATATCAAGTACATGATTGTTAGTAGAAGTCCCCAATGATTGAAGTAATTTAAGATAAAAAAACTTTTTCCTTATTGTGTAGATCAACTAGAACACCTTGTAAAGGTATTAATTAATATAAATGGGAATGGAAAAGGTATCTTACTTAAGTGTAGTACCGATATCGAGTAGTAAAACTTTATCTTTAAAGTGGAAGATAGTGTATGATTAGTTATGTCAGTAATGCACCTAAGGGGTGATTATAAGAGGGTGGTGGAGGTATCACACAATAAGAACTATACACATATGAATTATATCTTAATATGGTAATTTGGTAGTAGTAAAAAAATTGAATAGTAAAATACAAAAATATTACCCAAGTAAATAAGAAATAAAAATATGAAAGCCTAATTAAAAATAGGGTTATAAGAGACTTAGCTTCTTTAAAAGGTTTGTTGGACTATGTCACATTGATGATAGGCTGGAGAAGAATGAAAGATTGGTTCATAAGATCCGGTAAAAATATAGATCGAAAGGTTTGACTAGTGGGGTGCACCGGAGATGGAGGAGGCACCCGTGGATGCCCTTATCTTGCTTTTGGGCATCATGGTCTACATAGATGCTCGAGAAAATCTCCTCGATATATCGAAAGAGGTTCTCACTTGTTCACCTTTTATTTCCTAAATTTCACAGTTGGATCATCGATTTTTCTTTAAAACCTGCATAAAAGGATGCACATGCAAAAACCTCAAATAGACATGAAAATATTAAAAACTAAAGATGCAAAATGAGTGGTCGGATAGTCCCTGAAATGCCAAAATTATGGACTTACTACTAAGTATTGCACTACATCTAAGAACTTATGTACTTTTGTGTGTGAGAGAGAAGAATCATGACCTAAGTTGATCTTGCGGATGTCTTGCTTGAAGTAGCGAGCAAGTTTCCAGATGTAGAATGTACCTAATGTGTGCATGGAATACAATGAACTTCCTCCTATGATGTGTATACAAATGAACCATCCCTTGTGTCCCTTGTGATGGAGCTATATGGATTTAATGGAGCTCTTAGATTCCTACAATGGATGTAACCTTAGGAGGAGAGAGTAGATTTTTAGCATTTGGTCCCTTATTATGATCAAATAACTTTATATTTAAATGATTTATTCACTTAAAATTATTAATTTACCCAAAAAATATGACTACCAAAATGATAAGATGCTAAAATAGATAGAAATGACCCAAAAGGTATGAGTAAATTACAAAAAGGGTAGGGGCACCTAGATTAGATGAGGGAACTTGCTACTAAAATCCGAGTCCGGATGCTAGTTTCCAAGATGAAAAATGCCAAAGACTAAAAATTCATACTAAGAAAGAAAAGGTATAATACCAAGAAAAGTAACAGAAAAGAAAGAAAGGTGGCCAAATACATGAGTTAATAATTACCGTTCTTACTTAGGAATCATGCAAATAGTAATATGTTATTGAGACTAGATAATTACCCAAAGTGTGTGAGTTTTTTTCTACATTTCCTGCACTTTATGTTGGTGGGAATAAATATCATAAACATAAAGTAGATAGATATGCATACCTAATATCCATTGTAGATAAATGTAGAAAATGCGTTGAAGGACTATATAAAGTGTGGAGTGAGAAAAATATGGATCATTGAGACTAATGATGCAAAAGTATAAAAGATGATGAAAATGAACCTAGGGAAAATGTGTGTGTGAATGTCAATTTTGTACATGCATAGTAAATGTAAGACACAAGATGTAAGATATAGGATGTAGGATGTATGGATGTAAGATATGTGAAGATGCATAATGTGTAGTGTTAATTGTGTAGTGTTTGAGGTTCATGTGTATAAAATTACATCAACATTCAAGTGTGAACCAAACAAAAAAATGTGCGTCATCGAGATATGATGAAATGAGTGCATATAGGGATGTATATTCTAAAAAATAGGTGTCGAATGATGTGAATGTAATAAATTTGTTAATGTTAGGGGAGTAAAAGTGTCATGCCCCCAAGTGTGTGTTGGTGAATGAGTGTGTTATTCTATCATAAATAGGTGATACATGAGGGTGATAAAGTATAATAGATAATGTATTGTTGATTGAGTGATGTGATAAATAAGGAGAGATCATATTATATGCATGAGTAACAATAGATGATTTTATATGTATGTATGAGTGATTATGTAATAAATAGATATTTTCATGGAGTATGTAATGTGAAGATAATACGGGGTTCTTATTTTAAGGGATCCCTCATCATTTATTTAATAAACGTAAGAACACGAGTATTTCATCGGGGTAAGGTGACAAGAGTCACCTATGAAATACCTGAAGTTTACGTTAAGTGGTGGAATCATGTTTGGAAGAAGGAAGAGCATGACCATGCGATGGTGGAAAAAATGTATCTTGGCTATCAATAGGAGTAGTTGCTTTGATGAAAAGAATTTTAAATGGAATTGGAGTAGTATGAGGAGTAATATTGAATGGCAATAACTTAGGTGGGATTGATGATGTTGTAGATGATTTGATAAGAAAAGAAGATATAATTATTTTGAAGAGCAGTTGCATATTTGGAATTTTTAATGTTGTAGACAACTTAGTAGGAGAGAGTGTTAGATTGATTCTTAATATAGGTTTCTTAGGCATCGCTTGAGTTTTTGTAGAAGGAATGTTAGAGGCGATGAAATGGTGTTCATGAGACATAGAGGAATCAACTTTAAAAACCTACTTTCGGGATGTAACAATTGTAGATGGGCATGCACCATAATGTTGTGCCATGAATGAGATAAAGCCATGACAATAAAGATACTTGATCATTCATTATAAAATATATTAGTCATTGTCATTATGTCCATTGATTTGATGATAATTTCAATATTGGTGAACATTATATTTTGCACGTTGGTTAGTGGAATAACCATGACTAAGGATTTAAGTAATAATGTCAATTTGTTTAGTATTGTGATCAAAGGTGAGAGGCACCGGTAATGGAATGACTTAAGGCTTATTGATATAAGAACATTTAGAAGGCATAATATGTAGATGGCATGTAGAAGGAGAAAAAAATGAGCCTTTGAAGCATCCTTAATGTTGAGAAAACATATCGTTTTAAGGAGTAGGCAAAAGAAGATTCACACATGGGAACAAGGCACATTTGAAGGCATCAAAGGATAGGAAAGGAAACGCTTGCCAAGACAAGATGATTCAGGACTTAGCCATTTTCATGGATGTGGGATATTTTTGGAAGGTAACATATGGAGCACACATTGGGATGGAGAATTTCACGACATATGAATGCTACATTTGGAACGAGCATTTGATAAGCGTCATGTAGGAGTTTGAGATAATAATAGGATTACTACTTCCAGATTAACTGTAGGATGTCTATTATTAGCGCACTTGCATGTGTGCGTGTTATTGTAAAGGAGCATGGCTATTATCGTATGAAAAATATTATGGGAAATGTGTAGGTGATGAAGGAAAATTCCCACCCCTATAAATAAGTATTGAACTGTCTAGTTTAGACACACACTATTATTGAAGATTTATGTTTTTGGATCGATGCACGCATACTTGTGGTAATATTTTGTAATGTAAGTAGTTTCTATGTTTTACAATGTTAATGTAATGGAATATATTGGATGGATAATGGTTCTAAACATGATTGTAACTCATTTTCTCATGTTTAATCTTATTATGGTTATCATTTCATTCAAGATTATCTAAGATCTAGATCTACAATATGCTCTATGGAATGTTACTCTTATTTATAGTTCTAAGTATGTTATATCTTCATTATACTAACACCCCGTACAAGAAACTCTAAAGAGAGTGCGGAACCTTTTCACATTTCGGCGATCACTCAGCTTGGGTTGGGTGATGTGCCAACATGCCTAGGTTTTTCTTGGTTTTATATAGTAGATTCTAGGCTACATCATTGATTTTGTTTCAAGGACCTCTTTTTCAGTTTTTTTAGGATTTTTCGTGATGAAGGCGTATCAGTTGACCTTAGCAAGCGTTGAGGAGTGGATAAAGGATCTAGAAATAGAGTAATCTCATAGCTTCAACATTGTATCTAAGTTTGACTCATGTAGGTCGGTGGAGTAGAATTTTTATGACGGTTTGTATGAGATCTTGTTTGCTAATTTTATGGTAGAGTTATACGGGTGGCTAGTTCCTTATACGTATACAAGGAATTGAATGTAGCACACACATGTCTTGACATAGGAATAATTTTAGGCCTGTTTGATGCTGATTTTATTTGGACATGTGTTGTGGATACTTGGTTCTGTGGTGTTTTGAATAGCTATATTTTGGAGTTCGCAATTTCCACTTTTTCTTTCCAGTAGGTAGCTAACTTCTAATTTTTACGTTATCCAAGTGGAATGTTTTTTCAAGGAATTACACTAGTGGTCAAAATATTGATGGTAACCATGAACTTGGAAGGAAAACCAATGGCTAGCTAATCCCCACCACGCCGAGGGCAAGAACATGTCAGTGAAGAAGACAAACCTAGTGATAGAGAGGCATAGAGAATAAAGGTTGATTAAGTAGAATGAGGCATGTGAGAAGGAGATAGAGAAGAAGCATGATATTTTGGAGAATATGGCATTGATGAGAGAGATGGCTCATTAAGGATTTGAAGCTAACGAAGGAGGCATGGATCCGAGCATCGGAAACTCCCCATTTGGTCAAGCATAAACGGAACCATCCTCGCCCTCACATGGGAGTGTGCCAACATAAATGACTTGGGTTATGGGCGTGCATCTAAATCTACTTGGTAACCTATCCCTTGCACTTGGATTTATAGTATCTAATACGACTAGTAGTCGAAATGAGCTATTTTGGGTAGTAGAAGAGCATGAGTAATTTAGATAGGAAGTAGATTGATGTTAGGGAAAATGTCTTCTTTATTGTTTAGGGTTACCTTCTTAGGCACATCATCAGCAAAAAATTCAAGTGTGAAAAATTTTGGAGTCACTTTTGGGAGTAGTACCACTTCACGACTTTAGGAATTTAGTTTACTACTACTCGTAGGACACGGGAAAGTACATCTTCCGGTCCACTTTTAGCTACATGTGGAGGATCAAGAAGCATAGGTGGTTCTAGATCTTGTGGATCTTGTGGTTCTAGAGGTAGAGGTAACACATGACATTTTGGATCCGGTGGGCACGGTGCACACCAACCCCAGAATATTTACATAGAAATTTCTCTTCATCTTCCAAAGTATAGGGTCATTAAATATATTGTTGATCATGTGCACATGTGTGAGATACTATGGCATGAAAAAGGAGTTATGGATTCTGAGCACTAGGTAAGTTAGTTTATAACTATATATACAGTACGCACACACAATTTGTAAAGGAAGTTTTAACTTTGATCGGACTTGCATAGATTACGTAGCATTAAAGGATGATTTCCTTAAGGAGTTTCATATTCTTGAGTTTGATTATAATTTTATAAACATGCTCAATTATATTAATTAGGGCACTACTTGAGAGTGTTCTAGAATCTGATGTCCATTTCAAGAAGTTGTTGTTTATACTTTATTATGATATTGATGCAAGCCATCATGCACAATGGTTAGTTCGGGGCTTGATCACACCTTTTAGGAGGATCTTTGTCACACAAGAATTTCATAGAACCGCACAAAGAACTTGAAGCAACTTTGTGCATTGAGGAAATTAGAAGTATAGACACTTTCATGAGCCCATTCTTAGAGGCACATATTACATCTATGGAAAGCGAGTTGGAGAAATTATTAGCAAATTCAGCACACAAGACATGTACTAGGATTTGGTGCACAAATTTTAAAGTGGAAGGGCACACCAAAGATAGTTTTCCTCACATATCACTACATTCATTATTGTTGGACTATGAGATATGTCATTTGGACCATGATGCAAACCACTACCCATTATTACAATGTGCAATAAGGAAAAATGTAACTTGTTATTATAAAATTTTCTCAGTGCACGAATCATGATACAAAAGAAGCGCATATTGATTAGTTAGATCCATGATGCCATAGATATAGGTGTGTGATAGACTGGAGTATCAGAGAACTCTATAGGAAAATTTTAGCACCATGAGCATGATCACACTTAAGCGCACTATGATCGGAACTATGGGTGATTTGAAGGAGTTTGTGGCAGAGGTCAAGGATACCATGGTGGATTTATCGAGGTCATGGTGATGGATGAGGTGAGTTCCTTTACAGATCATGTTTTACATGTGGATCTCCTAACCACTATAGGCGTGAATGTCCTCAAAATATTAATTGTTCTTTTTGTGGGAAGAATCAAAGCTATGAGGAATGTTGAGACTTATATGATCATCTTAACAAGCAAAGATAAAAATAGAATAAAGGTGTAGGGATGGATAGAATACAACACATAGTGGAAAATATGTGGATGCCAAATTTGGCTTTGAACATGAGGTATTACCTGTGAGGATTACTACACATGTTGAAGTTGTGCATGCCAAAGAGGCAATACAATGAAGCCTACCATCACCAAGGATGAATTTTTACATGCATAGTACCCATAACCTTCACATCGAAGGAGGTTTAGGAGGAAACCATGGATGTAGTCAAAAATCTTCAAGGTGAAATACGGTATTTGAAGTAATAGTCATAGAAGTTAGAATGAAAGAAGGAAACAAAGACATTTCAATCTGATATTGGTGACTTGAAATAGGTATGCAAATGATGACGACAGGAGAATATCATTCCATTCTTGGGGATCTAGATAAATGGAAACACTTTGTGTGCATAAGTGTTGAGGCTGGACGAGAAGATCATGCATCCTAATCTACCCCCTCATAGTTTGGATTATGACAAGGATATCTCTCTTAATAATGTTGTTTATGGGTGGTTATTGAGTAATATATTGATTGATACAGTGTGGAAGTTAATGTGCTTACTTTAGATGCATGGTAACAGATGAGAAGGCCTCCATTACAACCATCCTTTAATTTATTGTTCACATCCAATCAAACTAATGCCATTCCCATAGGATTTTAAAGGGTGCATCCATTACTATACAAGGGGCCAAGTTCACTGGGACTTTGATGTCTTAGCGATTATAGAATCGACAAATTCCCATCTCGATTGGGCCTCCTTGGTGTTATGCAAATGATGTTGCTTTACGGTTCAACAAGGGGTATATAATTTTTAGAACAAGGAAGAAAGAGTAATTATATCTTTGACAAATGGAAAATATGGGCCTTATGTTTAACCTTTGAGTGAGGAAAACCTAAACAAAATTTATGTACCTATCATTCGGGACCCGAGAAGTACTTGACACATCAAAGGAAGGATTCCTCTAGTGGGAAGATGCATAGTCTATTAGTGATATTACATGTATTTCTTGTGACAATTGGGCACATGGAACCTATGAGATGCCCTGGGTGTAAATTCAGAATCACATTTGTGGGGAGAAGCAAGCCTTGATTTATTAGGAGAGTAGGTAATAACTCTATACCTCGGTACACTGGAGAAGGAGATCGTACTATATTCATGCATGTCATGGAGGAGAAGTGGACAAATCAAGTGGAAAGAAGGAATATGTTAGTATATACATTGCATGGGACAACAACATGTTGGTGGATGGTTCATAGGGATAATCTTATGGAATGGAATGAAGTCAGAATTTCTCTCACCACTCAATTTTTAAGGAGTAATGCACCTACTACAATATGCATGTATCATGCTAAACAATCTATTCAACACCACATTCAATAGTGTGAAAGACTCTAGATAGAGGGGTAGGAGGGTTTACCACCTTGACTTTGGGTACACAAACTTTATTTTACTTTACAAGTTTGTGCACAAGCCTGGGTATGTTTATGCAAAGCTGCATATGGAGACTAGAAATTGGTAGGAATTGATTGCAAAAATGACCCAGACTTTTGACTACTTCTTTACTAAACCTCTGGTGGAAGAGGGATTAAGGGTTATGAAGTGCTTAACCATGGGAGACATTGCAGAGACCTGAATAACTCATTCTAGATTTAATTTGTGAAATAGACTCAGGAGCACATTTGATGAAGTTGAAGAGATAGATGCCACACTACTTAAGCGGGATTGTTTTGACAAAGAAAAAATCAAAATGGTCTACATAGTGGATGATGAAGAAGTAAAAAATATTGATATAGATCACTTAGTAGGTACACATGAAGTGTTAGATAGTGAAGACAAAAATGCACACTCCTATCATGAATCTATGAAGACCAAGAAAGTGAAAATTGGCATGGATGTTGAACCTAAGGAGACAACAATTGGGAATTGTTGATTTAATTCTCAAGTGGAAAATATAATTGAGTTACTATGAGATTTTCAAGGTTTATTTCCTAGGGACTACCATGAGTTAAAAGGAGTACATGAGTCATTAGGAGAGATGAAGATTAAGGTAAAGGAAGGTGTGTGCTTGGTCAAGAAGAGACCTTACAAGATGAATTGTAACCTATGCGTAAATGTTAAGGAATAAATTGACAAAATGTTTAAATCGACCTCATCAACCCCCTACGGGAATAAGAGTGGGTTAGCCCCATGTTGATCAAGAGTAGAAATAAATATGGTTGTATTAGGATTTGTGTGGATTATAGGGAATTTAATGTTGCATGTGTGACTGATCCTTTTCAAACACCTTTCATAAAGGAAATATTTGAAGGCATTGAATGGTGTGAAGTGTATACCTCTATAGATGGATTCACTGGGTATCTTGAGTTATAATTGCACAAGAGGATAAAGAGAAAATTACTTTCACCACTAAATGGGGAATTTTTCTTATATTGTGATGAATTTTGATTTGAAAAATGTGTCAGTGTATTTTCACAAAGTTGTTCAATAATTCAAATATTTCATTCAAAATTTCCTATAGGTTTACTTGGATGATTGGACAGTTTATGGACTTGTTAAGGATCATTGTGAAAATTTGCACTTAATGTTTGAAAGATGTAGAAAATTAAAAATCTATTTAAACATTAAGGAGTGCATGTTTTCTACATCTTTTGGAACTTTGTTAGGGAACATCATCAACAAGGAAGTTTGGTTAGTGGATCCAGCTAACGTTGCAGTTATTGTAGGCCTGGAATACCCTACTAGTAAGAGTGAGGTGCACGGATTATTTTGACACACATGGTATTATATAAATTTTATCAAAGGATATGTGAATATTGTTACACCACTAAAAGAGTTACTAAAAGGAAAATTGAAATTCTATTGGGGAGAACCACAACAATGCGTATTTGAGGCATTGAAGGAGAGACTTACAACAACACCCATTATGCATTTTCCTTCATGGAACCTACCATTTCATGTACATGTAGATGCCTCTACCACATCTATTAGAGTTGTTTTAGCTCATCATAGAGTAGGTATTATACATTATCCTATTTGTTTTGCTAGTAAAAATTTGACTCTTCTTTGAGAAGAATTATACAACAACAAAGTGTGGGGTGTTGTTGATGACATACATGTTGTATGTTATTAGAAAATAATTGTTGGAAACACATTTTTTATTCTATATTGATCACATGGTATTAAAATACTTATTAAATAAACTCATTTCATAGGGCGCATATGTCAATGGGTGCTCTTATTTCAGAATTTGATTTCACAATTGTGGTAAAAATAGGTAAAAGTAATTCTGGCCGAGACCACTTATTAAGGATTGATCGGGAGAGGACGTGCAGACAATTAAATATACAATGCCAAATGCACATTTGTATAGGTTACATCACATGAATTCATAATTGGAGGATATTTTGTCTTTTTACACATGGGTATGGCACCAAAAGGAATGAAAGCATTGGAAAAGAAACAACTTACAATTCATGTGACACCCTTTATGTTGATCAGTGGAGATTTATACAAATTAGGAAGAGATGAAGTATTAAGTTAGTGTTTACTAAAATATGAGCACATAGATATCATGGAATATGATCATGTTGGTATTGCAGTGGGTATTATGTAGGTGTCGTCACCATGCATAATATTGTAATTGTTGAATTATGGTGGAAGACCTTGTATAAGGATTGTAAAGAGTATTGTAAGGTGTGTGATCACTGTCAGCACCTTGCGAGCAAACTGGGTAAATGGATCAAATGCCTTTGAGGAATATTACTAGTGTAGAGTCATTTGAGAAATGAGCTATAGATATTGTGGCTCTTATTTCACTAGGTAAGTGCGTAGAAACAGATCACACCATATAATCACCTGCATAGATTATCTTACAAGATGGATAGAAGAAACACCTACAAAGGATTATATAACAGCTACAACAGCCAAGTTCTTATGGGAAAATTTTCTTACTAGGTATGGATGTCCACCGAGCTTGACAAGTGATAGGGGCTCACACTATTTGAATGAGACAATCGGGATATTCTTTGGGTGAATTTGTTGCACACCACAAGAATAAAACCTACATACTAAGGAAAATGATACTGCTTGAAGCCTTTACCAATATAATGAGCCATATCTTGACAAAACTTTGTGACATTGGAAGGAAATATTGGGATGATAAAGTTGTTGACCTTTTTCACACAGGGTACGAAAACATTTTTGACACACCCAGTGGTAAAAGGACTTGAAAATACTATTTATATGCTATGAAGATTCAAGATCCAAGAAGAACTCATATGGAAAAATCATGAATCGATTTGGATCGGATCTGACAACACTTAACAACATCATCAAATTTTCAGCTGCAATTTTTTGGTAATTTCAAGAAAATAAGGTTTGTTTATTTGATATTATCAATCATTTTATGAGCAGCAGACCTATTTTTTATAGTTTCAATATTTTATGAGGTCCTACAGCCATGAACCCTCATTTTTTAGCAAGATTATCACCAAGCCAAGTAACCCTTTTATACAATTTCCCCTTCATACTAGTTTCATAACCCCTATCAAAATGAATATCCTTATGACCCAAACCTTGGAAATCAGTATGATTGTTAATATGATGATCATTATGCTCTTGAAGGTGAAATTTGTGCAGAGGGTTATGTTGAATGTGAAAGGTGAAGAGATCTTGAAATTGAGCTTAATGAACTTAAGAAATCATTTTTAACTGTCAAAGAACTATATGAGAAATCATTAGCAATGAAAACTGATAGGCATCAAGTTATGGAATCCTATCAAAAGATTTTTCCCACTTACCTTCCCTATTAGAATTCAATGCCTATATGTTCCCCTTATCAGCCAAAGCAGCCCATTCATCAAAATTTAAATTATCAGGCTATTGCAATTCATTCTTTTCCTACCCATAATCATGCATTGAATCCAAAATAAAGTGTCCAAATTGGCATTCGGATGTTGTCCTAAGAAAAATTTTGTACCCTAGCTTCTCTTTAAATAATTTATAGTTAAGGTTGAGATTAGTCCCACTCCTCCTTTACTCATACTTCCAGTCCAGGAAAAAGAGGATCATAATATCATTCAGGAGGGACAACTAGTCAAGAAAACAATAGGTTGGTTTTTTTTAATCATACTCCAAAATTAGAGGAGCAACCCATTCAAAAGGTACATGAGTCTGATTTTTTAAAGAGATCTAAATCAGATTAGGGATGATCAACATATTTTTTCCAAGAATAGCATACAAGAAAGCACCATACTCCTACAAACTTCTAATTCATCCCATTTCGTAGAACTTGAAGGAAATTTGCAAATAATTTATGAAGATAAATCAACTGATCTAAGGGACGAGAACTTGATTTGTAGCTTATTAGTTTCCATGGTTGATGACCAAAAAGAAACAAATCAGTTTTAGAATAATCATGATCAAATAGTTTAGTGTGAAGACCCTCATTGTGTTGCATGCATGGAGATAGCTGCATTATTAGGGACTTGCAGTGTTTCACGAGGACTATTAGATTGTACTGCAAGTATTTGAGAGTAGCTATTTTTGATTGAGGAGGAGAAAAAATGTTTAGAGAAAATTGTATGAAGGGATATACTGAAAAAATTTAAAAGTGTTGCTGAAATTTCAGTCTTAGTACTAGTGGATCAACAAGAGCCTTTAAAACAGATCGGTTCTCGAAGATCCTTCAAAACGGCTTCAGAAAGAACCTGTGATTGAAAACAAGGTTCATTTTTCAGTACAAGACAAGAAGATTAACTTTTAAATTTTTGGAAGCCATGTCCTATTTGGTATCTCATTTGTTCACAATATGCCATGGAAATACCAGAATTCATGCTCGTATCGTAGACTAAGAATGAGTTTGAGATACTCAAAATCAATTCCAAAACCCTTTAGAACAGTTTGTAGATCACTTAGAAATATTATTCGTGTTTTGGGCTAAGTTTTGGAACAAATTAAAGGTACACATCTCATTTTTAGTTCTATCATACTACTTGTTTTGCAAGTTGAATTCATCGTCTCGATTCTATAGAAAAGGAAGCTATTTTTCTCTTCTGTCTTAGGTATTATTTAGCCTCGATTTGCAGCTACTTAGAATAAGGTAGATTAGGATTTCCCTTTCAATAATTGTAGTCCATGTGTATTGTAATTTTCATTTCAATAAGTGCATTCATGAACGTGATATGGTTCACCAGATCCTTTCCAATTTGGGTGTCTTTTCGGAAAAGGCAAGTTTTGGTTGTATGCATTTTACTCCACGCCCAATGGACAAGAGCAAGGCACTAATCTATAAGCTAGCACACAAATTTCTCCGCAGGATCACTAAAATTGTTGAAATTTTTCACTTCCTGTGTGAAAAGGTCAACTTGAAACTTTTAAGTTTCTCAGATTGGTCAAGTTACGAGTTTGGCTATGTTTTTGACAGCCATCTCAGAAAAATATATAGTTTATAATTGTTTGGTTTTGGATAGTTTGAAGTCATTTTGGATTAAAATTAAAACTTGGTTATGGTTAAAGAACGTCATGCCTCATAGATTCATCCATTCCATTTGAAAACCTCGTCGAATTGTGCAACATCTCGTAAACTACCATTGGTAGGCCACGAGGAAGGTAGGAAAGGCAACATGTATCGGATATGAAGTTTTGAAATCTGATGGATAGTTGTAGGTTTGAAGGACAAGGCATGCAATAAATTTCAGTAATCTAATTAACATGAAAAGGTACATTTGATTTTAATTTATTTCCATGATTAAGTGAATTATTTAAGTGTTTTGAGTGTACAAGTTCATTATTATCCATTGAGATGAAAGAAAGTATAGAAAGGAAAGATATACATCTCATTACACGAAAAAGTTCATCTATTTATATGGAATAAAAGTATAGTGAACCCACACAAGCCGTGGAAATAAATCTGAAATCAATTGCATGTAATGAAAGGACATATACGTAAAGTTGTGAACAAAGAAAGGATAAAATCCATCATTTCCTATATTTTCATCAGTTTGGGTTGAGTTTGTCCTCGCTTCCCCTCTCCACCATCTTCACTAGCTGCTGAATTGTACCTGAGAAGGGAAATAAAGGATCGTCAAGGCTCGGATTTCATGCTTGCTGTATTCACAGCTTTGAGTAGGTGTGCTTTCAAATAATGAACTTGAAATCAATACAGAATGAATAAAGAAGCATTTACACAATATACAATTTGGGACCAATGACAAAGAAGGACCTAACAACATTGTTCATCTTCCTTTCTCATTCCAAGTAAGTAAAGACACAGTTATGTCGATGAAAAGAAAAGTTAAAAGCTTGAAGTTTAAAAGGTACAATCAATTGCAGTAGATAGGAACAAGTACATAATATCATCATCTGAAAGTAGAAATGGAACTCAAATTTTCTACATCATTTATTAAGATCAAACATATGCATTTTCATTATAAACTGAAATGGACTATGTAAGGTTAGAGTTTATGAAGTAAAAAAACTTACGATGGAAAGAGCATTGCTTGAGTTCAATTTTTCTCACAAAATGACTAAGGAATTAAAGAGTTCATAACCAAAATCAGGTAGCAAATGGCATAGTAGAAAAGAATGGTAAAATAAGACAAACTCCTGAGGAACTTTATATTCTATATTTCAGGAATCCAAGCCATAATGCTTTGTAAAATCCTCAATTGTTTTGTAAGAAACATAATTGAAAAATTTCAACTCGAAACATTGATACCAATTCAAGGATATTAAAGACTTACATCTCGAAGTACAGTGTTAAAGTACAAAGATCATGATACAGTGAAGAGCATATGAAAATCGAAATACCTAGAAGCTCACAAGAAACGATATAGAAGAATCATGAAGATGAAGCTGAGTTCAAACCCAGTAAGTTTTTCTAGAAAACACAGAAAACCATGAAAGATGCTGAGATCTATTACAAATCTCTATGGAAAAAGAGAAGTATTACTCCGTAGAGGGATGAAATAGAAAGCAGAAACATATTCTAATGGAGTTTCGTTTTACAAACCCTCTACACCGAGTAATGCTTGAAATTAGGAGCATACACATGCTCCAAAGTACAAATAGAGGATCTGAGGTATTTACAAAGTTCTCGAGTGGAACAACTATCATGCAGAAATCTATAGCAAAAGGTAGATACAATAAAGTGAAACAAAATTTTGAATTGTACATTCATGACACTTGATTATAGTGAAAATCAAATGCATTTATCATTTCATATCAAATGGTGACATAATGTTCAAAGGATATGGCACTTCGAGTCATGGCGAAATCATCTATGAGAATGGAAACAGAGCATTGAAAAACTCTTAAAATGGATCAAACATAAGCTTAAAACTCGGTGAGTACAACATCAACTTGAATCAGAAAGTGCAAGGTATAAAAGAATGTGAAGTGAGTTTCAACAATACAACCATATCAAATGTTCCCATAAGCCAAAGTGATAAACCCGACCAGGAAAAATAATACGCAAAACACCTCGAAATGGAAACATGACGGATCAAAAATTAAATAGAGTTCCAGACGCCATGAAAATCTTCACGGAAGATTACAAATATCGAAAGAAAATGAACAAGTTTGAAAAGAAGAGATCTAAAAAACATCCATATTTGGAATTAAAGACAGAATATGCACGAATAGAGAAAACCCTTCATCAACGAAGCTTCATATTTATCATTTAGAATAGAAAGAATGAAACCCAATTCTATTTAAGGTAAATATGGAAGATATGGCATCGTTTTTGAATTAAAAATGAGAGATCTCAAAAATGACAGAGAAAAAGATTACCCAGAGAGCTCGAGTCCAAAAGGTGCTTACCTTGTGAAAAGTAATATGTTCCAGTAAGTATCAAGACAAACCATCATTAAGTAGTGAAGCTTCAAGTTCTTATCAATCGCGGTGAACAGATCACACAGAGGGATTTAGACCAAAGGATCATATAAATATCAAAGAATGGAAAAGAAAATGCTTAGAATAATCTCCATGAAAAGCTATGGTCGTGGAACAAAATAAAGCAAGGGTTGAGCATACTCAAAACCATATAGGCTGAAACCCAATAGAATGTAAACTTCATGCTAAAAATACAGAGAACTCAAATTCATAAAGAAGAGCCCCAAATCTTCACGATGGCACCCATTCATTACCGGAATCTCTCAAAGTTCACAAAGATGAAAATACTAAAGCATTTTTATTTACATAGGTAAAACCTCAAGAAAAGAGCTTCATAGCAGAAAATACAATGAGTAGAACCTAGAAATATTAAAACTTTGTAGAAGAATCAAATATATGCTTGTAAAGTTCACTGCAAAGACTGAAAAAGGAGCTGAATCGAGCTCAAAAGCTTAAAAAATGGTAGTCATGTAAAAAAATTGTTAGGGCTTTTCCAAGATAGCAAGAGCGAAAATGGAATGATCATTAGGGTTCGAGTTACTTTTACCACATGAGCTCAAGAAGTGAGTTAACGAAACTTAACCATGCTCAAAGAGCCAACTACCAAGCTCTGATTCATTGTGGAGACGATCAAGGTACATTCAATAAATGATCAAGAAGTAGTCATAATCAATGTTAACTCAATTAAAATCAACCAAACCATGGTCAAAAGGTATGTACTGTCGAAGCCACAAAAACCCTAACTCCACTTAAGTTAGTCTTGAAAGAAGAGCCACCGAAAAATCTCGAGGGGTATGCCATTGTAGAGGAGGGGACAAAATTATCATTTAAATTATTATGTTTTAAACACCATAGTATGCGAAATGATCTGAGTCAAATTCAGAAGATGTCCTCATAAATTTGTACCTGTAAAACAAGCTAAATGATTATTTAATCATAATATGTGCGGGAGGAGTCCATGTTAAGATAAGATTATACCGAAGTGCATGGTCAACATAATTTGGCCCCGATCTATTATTACCACCTTAGTCGTGATAGAATATTATTCACATGCACAAATCAAAGAAGACCGGGAATATGTTTGACATGTAATCATGAAGGGGCTAATGATAAAATTGAAATATTTTACATTGAAAATTGGATAAATACCTCATACCCTTAAAATGGTCAACATCAGAGGTGGTTCTCATATGGGAGCTTAAAACAAAGGTATTATTTTGCTTGCAGAGGTTGAAATTTCACATGTGACCATAAGAGGACAAAATTATGCATGGAGGTGTCAAAATCAGAGCCTAAGCTTGGAGGTGGTCCCCATCAAGTGGATGATGGGTGATTATTTTTTTGCAAGTATTACAGATTAATGAAATTTATTTTGGTCACTCATAGGGAGATGATTTCTTGCATGCCTTCACAAAAGGATAGAATAGATAAGAAGACAAATTTGCATGCACCTAGAAGGATATTTGCTCATCAAGCAAGGTTTATTATTATCAAATTATTAACTCATGATTTTCGTAAAAATATAAAAGTCAACTTCAATTTGATTGTATGTAATCAAATTCTATTAATGCCTCTTTGTACTAGTTTGCTTTATTTTATTCCTTTATTTAATATTATTAAATGAAGGATAAAAATAGGATGCATGGGTGAGTACAACCTTGGCCTATTTTTAGGAAGGGTGGGTGAATCAATTTTGCTATATATTGTGTGCCTTGGCAAAGCACAAAGAGGAATTTTTAGATACATGAGTTCGAAGCAATTTTATTCCAGTTTTCCCTTTGAATGTGAGTATTTTCTACCTTTTTAATTATTTGTAGTCTTGTGTAGGTTTTCCATTAATCTTGTGAATGTTAAATTCCCTAATTAATCATCTTAACTCGTTGCAAATTCAATAATCTCTGCATGATATTAGTGTGCATGTGTAACTTAGTAGTATTGTTGTGATTCTATCCCGATCAATACATCAATGTGTTTACCTTTAATTATATTTAGAAATTTGTTGGAATGTGCATCAAAAGTGCATTCAATATCAATTGTGCATGTACTACCAAAGACCTCATACAAGTTTGGTATGTCATCTTAGTTTTAATTCATTTTTATAGTCATCTTTTACCCTTAAACCCCAAAAGTTTTAGGATACATCAATAAGTAACCGGCCTTAATACCGGAGACTCGCCTGAAAATAGGTATACCCACATACCTGAGGCATTTCCATTGTATCTACGAAAGAGAGAGATTAAATTTGCAAGCTTAGAACACATGCAGCCATCTCTCTACAGGGTGCACTTTCGAGAGATAACAAATTTTTGTTATAATTTGGGTGTATAGAACAACCTACAAGAGGTTGAATAAGGCCACACCCTTTATGTTGGTGTTTGGCATAGAAATAGTTATTCCTATGGAATTCATGTTACCTTATTTACGTATTGCATGCGTTGGAGGTCTAGGTGATGAGAAAGTATTAGAAGAAATAATTGACATGCTAATATAGTTGGATGAGAGGTGTATAATAGCACATTGGAGTCAAAAGTAGGAAAAGGCCGGACATAAGACATGGCATGACCAACACATCAGAACAACAAGCTTGAGGTTGGATTGATGGTACTACTTTATGATTCTAATTTTCGTGCCATCCAGAAAGCTCAAGGTACATTGGTTAGGACCGTATGTTATCACTCATGTACTTGACTTAGGTGCTTGGCGATTAGAGGTGCTTGATGGAATTTGGTTACCCAGTTACTTTAATGAAGTAGGTTGAATCCCTTTAATAAATAAGTCTTCTTGGTGTTTTTAATAAGGAAATGTTATCATTTAGTATAGGTTTCCCTTTATGTATTTCCTTTAATTTATTTCCTTCTTCGTCACTATGCTTTGTCAATTTAGTTTGGTGTTTTTTGTAATAAGCATGCTTGCGCATTTGAAGCTAATTACGGTGTAGAGGAATACACATACAATTAGTGTGGGGTGGTTTTTATTCACAATTGGGTAGACATGAGAACAAACTATTACATGTGTTATTAAAGTATGGAAAGGATTCGTTAGAAAGGAAAATATTTTTAAAGAATACCATAATGTAAACACGGGGTAAGCAATGGTCATGTGGAAACTACTGGGGAAGGTGAAGTGGCGAGGTGCTTGATGCATGGAAGAGTGCGAAAGATTATTAGCATACGTTGGATAACTATTTCTTAGGTGTCTATCCTATCTCTTTATCTCTTCTTCTATTATTCCATCATTCTCTCCTTCTATTGTGGATCCTCTCCATTCATTTAGGGAGTCCAGTACAATTTCTTTCCTATAAATACTGTACGTGAGCTTTGTGTTAATGTGAATAATAAGAGATATACAATCTCTTCTATTTCTCCTTCATTCTCGTGTCTCTCAGTTTGGTATCAGAGCGACTGAGCCTCTGACCTGTGTGCGTTGGACAGGAGTGCATCGTGCTGGTTCAGATTTTTGTAGGTTGGACATTCAACAATCCACAAAAAGGCGTTCCAATAGAAGCGAACCCAGTCCAAATCTAGTTCCTCCGCCGACTGCATTGAAGACAAGGAGAAACTATTTTCTTTTTCTACTGGTGCGTTGGACAGGAGAAAGCACGTGTAGGCACAGCCAATCGTGAGAAGCTGTGTGGAGATCTTCAGCGTTAAGTCTTCTATTTTTTTTTTACGCCTCACTTTGCGTGTTGATGACAGATACTGCTGCGTGGAGAGGAAACAATCTAAGGATCAAACACTTGTTGTTGTGTGGACGCGCGCCAGTTTAGCTAAGTTAAAGGAACCCCCTTTGGCCAGCTGGTGGTCCCTGACGTGTGCAGGAACAATGCCACGTCCTCCTCCTTAATGGTTTCATCGGCCACTGGGAACACCACCAGATCTTCTGATCTCAATTCCAGTTGAGGTGCTTCATCCACTCTTGTGTATCCAGCTTCTTCACATTGGCAGTAAGAGCTTCTACTCATCCAGCACCAATATCATGGTTGCTCTTGCATGTATCACCGAGAGAGAGAACTTATCTTTTATCATTTTTCTACGCTGAAAAAAAAAAATTCTTCATACATGCGTGGAAAATATTGGAATCTTCTATTGCGTAACTGATTTGCTGCGAAGTGAAGGAAGGTAGCACGTGGGTAGAGAGAAGACTGTCTGCGTGGAAAGCAAAACGTGGAGGTCTCGCCGGGAGAGAGAACTTATTTCTGTGCGTGGAGACCTTCAACCTGTAGTACTGTCGAGGTAGTTTTGAGTCTACAACTGTTTCTTCAACACTACGTCGAATGTCGAGTGTAGACAACTCGATTGAGAGCGTCAATAACATGGTCGCCACAGCTGAAAGCCACAATATCAACTCGCCAGCCAGAGAACACCGTGGAGAAGCTCCTGAGAGCTCCAGGTTCTACTTTGCTTTGCTGAACGAGCTTCAAAATTCTGGCAATCTTGCATTCGACAAACTAGTTCGAGAAGGACTCCTTGAATACTTTCTTTTCGACGTCAGCTGCCAAGAAAAGTGAGTACGAGAAGAATTAGAAGCTGGATACGACGCCAATTGTGATGACGAAGAAGAATGCCCTGCAAAGCATCGCCGTCTCACAGACACGAATATCGCGAGCATCTACGAGCCAGTAATTCTCGACAGTGAGTCCAAATTGTAATAAATTTTCAAATAAATAAATATTTTTTTGTTATTACAATGTCTACTCCGAAGTTACTTCTGTCTGACGCTCAGTTACTCAAAGGGCCTAATTTTGTGGCCTAGAAAACAAAAATGAAGACAATCCTTCAGTTTGAAGCATTATGGGGAATTGTCACGAGTGCGTGCTGCTCCCACACCCGATGAACTAATAAAATATGACATGGCTAGTGCTAAAGCCTTGATGCTGATAATGCTCAGTATCAGTGATGATGTGTAACCACATGTTCGGAATGCGGAGAAACCCAAAGAGGCCTGGGACAAGTTGGCAACCATTTATGAAGCCAAAAATTAGACAAAGATTCTTCATCTTCAGTCAAAGCTGCACACCCTCTCTATGGGGTCTGACAAGAAAGTGGAGGAATTCTTGTGTCGCGTGGCTGAGCTGAGATCGGAGTTATTAGCCCTCGGTGAAATGGTAGACGATAAACTTCTCGTCCCAATCACCTTGAGAGCACTCCCTTCTCAATTTTGAGTGTTTGTTACAACACTGAATGTGTCTAAACAAACAGTGACATTTGAAGAGCTTGTGAATTTGTTGTAGTAGGAAGAGGCTATCACTTCATCGCATGGGGAGTCTCAGGACAAAGCCTTGTTCTCAAAGCCTAATCATGGCCAGAAGAATCGGAAAGGTCCCCCAGAGAAGCCAAATCCAGTACAACCCAAACAGAAAGATCAAAAGTCAAAGAGATGGTGTCACATTTGCAGAACCAATACTCACGACACTGATCACTGCTGGCACAACAGCTTGAAACAAGGGCCTTCAAGCCATACAAGCACATCCGGGCACGAAGATTTTCAAAAGTCCAAACGACGTCCCCGCTGGAGAAAGCAAAAAGGACATCTTGCAGCCCAACAAGAAGATGATGACTCTGATGAGGAGACATCAGAAGGAGCCCATTGTAGTAAGAATCTTGTACTCGTCTCTCAAACTTCTCAGCCCATGAAGAAATTCTGGTTGATAGACTCTGGTGTAAGCAAGCATATGTCAGGTGACAAGAAGTTGTTTGATTCACTACATGAAGAGCCAACTGGAGATCGAGTTCGGATAGCGGATGACAAAGAGTACATTGCAGAAGGAATAGGGAATGTGACCATTCCTCTGGGGCCATGAAAATGTACACTTACAAAGGTACTATATGTTCCTGGCTTGACTAGCAACCTTTTGTCAGTTACTCAGCTCTTGAATCATCACCTTAAGGTTGAATTTCTTGTTCAAAATGGCATTAAATCATGCTTAATCTCCCGACAAGGTATGGTTCTTGCTAAAGATTTTGTAAAAGATAAGTTATTTGCTTTAGATATTGTTTCATCTTCTGCAGTAGCTTTATCTGCTTCAACAATAGAATCAACTACCTTATGGCATTTTAGATATGGACACTTGTCGGTCGGTTCATTGCACCAGATGAGTTCAAAAGCAATGGTCCGTGGACTACCCAAATTGTCCAGTTCCTTGCCTATTTTCCCTGGCTGTCTTGCAGGAAAACAACATAGAGATCCGTTTCAAGCGAGCACCTTCCATGCCAAGAAGTTTCTGGAGGTAGTTCATACCGATCTGAACGGCCCATTGCCTGCTTCATTTTCAGGATACAAATACTTCCAGTTGTTCATGGATGACCACTCTCGCAAGATGTGGGTATATTTCCTAAAGCAGAAAAGTGAGGCTCTTCAACACTTTCAGAACTTCTATCATCGTGTTGTCAAAGAGTCCGGACAACCACTTCTTCTACTCCACTCAGATCGAGGGGGGGAATTCACATCAAAGAAGTTCTTGGCCTTCCTAAACCATCACGGCATTAAGAAGCACCTGACTACTCCTACACACCCCAACAAAATGGCATTGTTGAGCGTCGCAATCACACAGTGATGGAGATGGCTCGCTGCATGCTATTAATTGCAAAGCTAGGAGAACGCTATTGGGCTGAAGTAGTACAAACGGCTGTATATCTTCTCAACAGGGCATGAACAAAGATTCTACTGAACAAGATGCCAGAAGAGGTATGGAGTGGTAAAAAACCATCAATTTCTCATTTACGAGTATTTGGTTACACAGCATACATGCATGTCCCATCTCGAAGAGAAAGAAGGTAGAGCCAAAAACACTCCCGTGTATCCTTCTTGGCTATAGTACTAACTCAAAGGTGTATCATCTCATGGATCCTGAGACAAAGAAAATATATGAGATTCGGGATGTGGTTTGTGACGAGTCATCCTTTGACTCAATAGTATCACCGTAAGATCCACTTCCAAACACATCTCACCGATTAGTCTCGAATCGATGATGAGAGTGGAGGAGACTACTCAGAGAAAAGAAATTCTACCGGGAGAACTATTTGTTGACCTTGGAGAAGCGTAGAATGTGACTCCACATCAATCCTCACGGAAATGACACAGTTCTTCTTTAAAGTAGTCAAGTTCTCGTCTGAAGTGGGTACAAAGCACTATCAAGGACTCAAATTTGCAACAACTCCTAGATACATCATCCGGAGTCAAAACAAGGAGTCAAACAAGAAATGAGGTAAACTTTGCACTCATGAGTTCACTGATGAATAGCTCCAAGCCAGATAATGTTCGTGAAGCACTCAGTCAAACTCAGTGGAAGGAAGCTATGGAAACAGAATATGACTCACTCATGAAAAATCAGACATGGGAACTTGTCGATCTACCTACAGGAAAGAAACCCATAGGCTGCAAATGGGTCTTCAAGACAAAATATAAGGTAGATGGATCCATCGACAAACATAAAGCATGACTTGTAGCCAAAGGATATGCTCAGAAAGAAGGCATCGACTATGAAGAAACCTTTGCACCCACTGCGAAGATGAAGACCATCAGAGTAGTTTGCGCACTTGCAGCACATAAAGGATGGAGACTTCAGTAGATGGACGTCAAGAGTGCTTTCCTAAATGGTGATCTGAAAGAAGAAGTATACATGACCCAACCTGAAGGATTTGTTGATGAAAATCAGCCTAAAAAGGTATGTCATCTCATCAAATCTCTTTACGGACTGAAACAAGCTCCCAGGGCATGGTATATCAAGATCAACGATCACCTTTTGTAGCATGGGTTCACTCGTAGCCCCTCAGAGTAAAATTTGTATATAAAGAAGGTAGGCAAAGAAATTATCATTCTGGTTGTTTATGTAGATGATCTTGTGATCACTGGTAGTTCAGAAGATGAAGTTGATATTGTAAAGAATGATCTCAAAAGAACCTTCGAAATCATAGATTTGGGGCTACTACATTACTGTCTTGGCTTGGAAATATGGCAAAAGGAGCATCACATCTTTGTCTCCCAGAAAAACTATGCCAAGACACTCCTGGAAAAGTATAGAATGTCCGACTGCAAACCTATATCCACTCCCATGAAAAAAGGCTTACAACTTTCAAGATTCCAGGACTCGCCTCAAGTAGATGCTACTCTCTACATAGGTAATTTGTTGGAGGGCTCATCTATTTGACATACACCAAACTAGATCTCTCGCTATGCTGTCAACTATCTTTCCAGTTCATGCGCAGGAGCCAAAGAAATGTCACTGGAATGCAGCAAAGCATGTTTTGAGATATGTCCGAGGAACAACTAATTATGGTCTGGAATATAAAAAGAATGATCAATTCTTCCTACAGGGATATGTCGACTCGGACCACGCTGGATCTGTTGATGATAGGAAGTCAACTACAGGATACATATTTCATCTCGGATCTGGACCTATCTCGTGGATAAGCAAGAAGTAGAATGTTGTTTCTATCTCATCCACAGAGGCAGAATATCACACCGCACGAGGAGCTGTGTGCGAAGTGATATGGATACGTCACATTATGGATGACCTGGGAATTCCTGAAAAACAGTCACCTATTCTCTATTGCGACAATCAGAGTGTGTTGAAGCTCGTGCAGAATCTAGTCTTTCATGAACGAACAAAGCATATTGAAATTGACTGCCATTTCATTCGAGAGCACGTCTTGAACCATCAAATTCAGCTCCAGTACTGTCCTACTGAAGCACAAGTTGCTGACATTCTCACTAAATCCCTTGGAAAAGTGAAATTTGAATCTTTCAGAGGTCACATTTGCAAGAATAATGTAATAAGGGGGGGAATGTTAGCATACGTTGGATAACTGATATTTCTTAGGTGTCTATCCTATCTCTTTATCTCTTCTTCTGTTATTCCATCATTCTCTCGCTTCTGTTGTGGATCCTCTCCATTCATTTAGGGGAGTCCAGTACAATTTCTTTCCTATAAATACTATACGTGAGCTTTGTGTTAAAGAGAATAATAAGAGATATACAATCTCTTCTATTTCTCCTTCATTTGTGTCTCTCAAAGATAAGTCCAGTAGCTAGAGGGTAGGAATTCGCACTAGAAGGTTATAGGTGAGGCCTAAAATTGTACAAAGTGTGGAAATTCTTGGAAATTTTTAAAATGGTCAATTAGTGAGAGAATTGTTAGTAGTTGAAGGAGTAATAAATGCGCTAATTTTTTCAAATTTATATAAGGACGTGATGCAGTTCATTTTCACCTTTGCAATCACAAATATTCATGCAAGATAAGTGCGACCGATCCAATTGAATTGTGTTGAGTTGTGGAGGGTTGGAAAACAAGACGCGTGGAGAATAGATTTGTGCGAGAAAAGGCTTGTGTCCGCATTAGTGAAGGGTTTGAGTGATGCGAAGTGTCGAGAAGGAGCTAGGTCACATCGTTTGGAGATAGGGAATGAGGAATCGAGATACGAGTTTCATCTCACCGAACACGAGAAGATAAAAGGCATAATTTTAACAATGAAACCTAAGAAATCACCTACAAGAGAAAGCTAATGGAAAGAAAATGATTGAAGTTAAGGTTTAAATTGCTCCCGAGAGTAATTTTTCAGAGATGGATTACCTAGAAGGAGTAATATTTGGGAAAAATTGGGATTCCCACATCCATAGGTGTAAAGTAAATTACTATAACCACTGCACCACTGATAACAAGGGAGAGTTGGGTGCTTCGCTAAATAAGAAGAGAAAAAACCACACGGTGGAAGTTATGTGAGTGTATGACATCGTTTGGGAAAAGTTTCTTAAGAAGGTAGGATTTTATCAATTGTATGATCTCCCATACTTTGGAAAATATGAACCTTTATACCAGTGGCTTATGAGTAGATTCCATGAGGACTTATTCTATTACGCTGGATGAAGGGTTAGGCTCATAGCGACCCTAATTGCAACATTAACAGGGTTGAAGGGCACAAAGAAAGATGTTTTTAGTGATCCGAATAATAAATTAGTGGTTATATCCATAAAAAGGAGTAGCGGTATACCAAGGGTCCACGCGTATTGGAAATTTATAGATTGAGGAAGTACCTTGTGGTTTTGGAAGCCACGCATCTATTCACCAAGATGAATGATCAAGGGAGATGGTCACAAGTAAATACAATGTGGCTATACATTGTAAAGAAGATGACAGAGGGAGAAATCTACAACTTAGTAGGTTATATTGCAGAAAAAATTGTTGAGGAAGCGCATGTAGGTGAAAAGATAAGTTTTGGCGCCATCCTCTTATCTCTTTTTTTTTATAAATTGGAGTTCCTGATGGGCCAAAGAATAAAATTTGGGAATACCCCACTGAGAAGACATGCCTCACGGAAAGGTTTGATAAATATTTATGTGAAGGATCAATGAGTAGACCATTCAATAAAAAGGTAGAAATGTGGTATGACCTACTTTGCATGGTGTTTGAGGAGGAATGGTGCATTAAAAAAACTACCTTCGGTAGTAGGCAAGACAATACGATTCACGATGTATCAACATTTTCGCATCATGCATTTTTCCATGAAGGATGAAACATGGAGTCCATGGTGCAAACTTCCTTATGCCTTCAAAAAAACACTACATGTAGGCCTTAATTAAGAGAGTTTCTAATGCACACATACCGCACTTCAATGCGAGATAATGTAGATTGTGACTACCACACCCTCAAAAAAATGTATGTATATCCAAGTCGGTCAACCTACATTGAGAGGCTCATTTCAGACGTCATAAGTATGAAGCCAATAAGTTTTTCTACTCGGGACAAAGTGGAATAATTCTCATATATCTTCAACTCAAGCATAAGATGGAGAAGAATAAGTATGTGTAGAATGATTTCATGGTCCTAGGGCTACCTAAGGTAAAACACACAATAGAGAATATGCCACCTTCAAATCTGTTGCAACCATATAGATCAACAAGGAGAAAGAGGAACAAGAAGATAATGGAGGCTTGAATCATAGATGCGGGAGGTAGCCCACTAAAATATTGTAAAGTGAGCATGCATATTCTCCACCACATGTGTAGTATGAAGAAGAGGAATTGGATGTGGATGTAGTCCCCGAAGACCCTTTGGTTTAAGAAGGTATTCAGAAGAACTAGGACCTAAGGTGTGGGAACACCACAACCGGTAAGAAAATCACCTAGAATCTCCTCAAAAAGAGGCACATGAGAAGAAAAGAAGGAGAAAGCTGAAGTTGGATGAGGAGGTGGAGGAGTCTTTGGAGAGTGCGTAAGGGAATATAGTATAACTAGAAGATATGGAGGATCCTAGAGATGAAGAAATGAAATATGAAGAGGAAGGGATGAAGGAAGCTAAATAGATGGTGTATGAGAAACCTAGTTCTCATGTTACTTCTCAGGAAGGAGAAGGGATAACTCTAAACCTTGGAACTCAAGCTCCTAAGGGGTCGGGAATGAAGAGAACTAATGAAGAATATGTTGTGCCAAGTATGGGCTACACTGAGGACACAAGAAAAATCATCCGTACCTAGTTTCAGAGTACACTAGGACATAAGGAATTGTATGGATGGGAGCTAATGGATCCATACATGGCCACCACGTGCACAAGGAAACAATTATCCTTCTCCATAAAAACTCATATGGATGAGCCATATATTGATGTCTGCGAGGAATCTTGTGTATCAAGGAGAGTGAAGAAAGGACCCCAAAGTATAAAAATGATAGTCAAGCCTCCTCTAATGTCTCATGATTAGGTAAACAATTCTTTGGTTAAGGTATATACAGAGGTTGCATGGAGGAACATTTATAAAGATGCCCGTATTAGAGCTGAAAAGAGTTTGTGAGAATCAAATCGAAACGAGGCACCACGATGTAGTTGCACTCCAACGAGATCGTGACGGCTCAAGCAATAGCATAAAGAAGGAAAAAATGATCAAGTAATGGAATAACTTGATCAACTGAAACAAAGCTTGCATAGAGGAAAGACAGCGGAGTGTCCTTGTATACTCATAAATGAATAGAAAAGGGGTACATATAGGGTGCTGAGTAACCCTAGTGCATGACACACATGAAACCCTAAACCTAACCCTAAACCTAACCCATGTGAGATGACCCTCCAACATGAGAGGAGGACACATAGGATAACTCACACTAACACCCCCCTTCATTGAAGCTGGGGTAGTGGTTGTGATGAGTCAGATAGAAGAGGAAGACACTCCTAAACAACTAAGAAAGATGTGCCAATGGGGCCCGGTAACTAAAGGCTTGATAAGGTGCCCATATACAAACACAATCTTCCTAGAAGAAGAAGAAGAAAAGGACTACATAGCCCTAAGAATATGGGTAGCTGAGAAGACCTCACCCCAAGAAGAGATCGTAAGTGAAGAAAATTCATCTCAGTGAAGGGCTTGGTGAATAAATCTACAATCTGATCAGTTGTCTGAATGTACTAAATGTCGATGATACCATCATGAATAAGCTCCCATATGAAGTGCATATGGATCTCAATGTGCTTCATCCGCTGATGTTGAACTGGATTTCTAAAAATAGAGATTGTGCTTGTGTTATCATAGTAGATAATGGTAGGCCGCCGAAAGTGGATGCCAAACTCTGTCAGAATACCCTGTAGCCAAATAGCTTCTATGGTAGCGTTAACTACTCCTTTGTATTCTACCTCTGTAGATGATATCGCAATTGCATTCTGCTTCTTGCTAGACCAACTAATAGGACCCGAACCAAGAGAGAAACTGTAGCCAGAAGTAGATTTTCGATGATCTAAGTCACCGGCCCAATCAGAATCTGTGAATCCAATCAAGTCAATATCAACCCCTCCATGATAGTGAATGCCATCAGCATAAGTGCCACAAACATAATGAAGGATCCATTTAGCTACTTTCCAATGCAGCTCATGTGGCTCCTGCATGAATCTGGACATGATCCCAATAGCATATGATAAATCTGGTCGAGTGTGAGTCAAGTAGATCAAGCTCCCCACCAACTATCAATAAAGAGTACCATCAACCAAGGGAGTAGAGCAATCTGAAACCAACTTAACCCGGAAAGAAAAGGAGTAGGAGAAGACTTGCAATCGGACATCTAAAACCGAGATAGCAAATCAAGAGCATACTTAGGTTGCGAAATCAAGATTCTGAGTCAGATTGTGAAATATGGATCCCAAGGAAGTAATGAAGTAGACCTAAGTCAGTCATGGAAAACTTGTTGGCTAAGGCGATCTTCACATAATCAATAATAGAGGAAGAGCTTCCTGTGATCAACAAGTCATCAACATATAGAAAAAGAATGAGTATGGATTCATCTTGCCGTAGAATATAAACATTTGGATCAGAGTGACACCTAGTAAACCCTGATGTAAGTAAGAAGGAGTCCATCTTGGCATACCAAGCCTAAGGGGCTTGTTTAAGGCCATAAAGAGACTTCTTTAACTTACAAATGAGGGAGGAATCTTGGATATAACCTAGACGTTGTTCCATATAGATCTCTTCCTCTAGGTCACCATGAAGGAAGGCACTCTTAACATCCATTTGATGGACTTTCCATCTATTCGCTATGGCAATGGCTAGGTCAGTCGAATAGAAGTCATCTTCACAACTAGAGCAAAGGTTTCAGTATAATCAACCCAAGCTATCTGGGAGAAACCCTTAGCTACTAATCATACTTTAAAATTTTTGACGTCTCCATCTACTCCATAGTTTTTTCGGAACACCCACTTACACCGAATGATTTTTCTTCCTTTTGAAAGAGTGGTGAGATCCCAAGTATCATTCTTTATGAGAGAGGAATACTCCTCATTCATGGCAGAATCCCACTCAAGAATACTAGAAGCCTCCCGGAAAGACTATGGATCAGAAGCAGAGGTGAAGAAAGAGTGGGGCCCAACGAAGTCCGATCGAGTACGTCTCATATCTTAAGTATCTCTAACTAAATCTCCAGCACTTTGCAAATTTTTCCTGTCCTAAAGGGGACTAGGAGGATCAGGCTCAGAGTTGGAAGATTCTTCACTTGAGTGAGAAGGGACATAGTCCTCATCATCATCTTCGTCGAATCAGAAGACTCAAAGATCTCGATGGTCGGGAGGATTTGGAAGAGGAGCACGCTCAACAAAAGATCATCATCGATGAGTCGAATCCGAATCGGTGAGTCAAGAACCTCAATAGTGGAGAAGTAGAAGTCAAAGAAGACTCATCAAACTTATGTTCACTTCTCTCAATATATAGCTCATGAAAAGTAGGATTCATCAATTGATATCCCTTCACGCCACCGGGATACCCTACAAAGATACAAGGTTTGGATTGTGGTTCCAAAGCCTTACATTTCTTCTTGGGAATCCGAGCCATAGCCTTGGATTCGAAGACTCAAAATTTCTTAACATTAGGCTTGCATCCAAACAAGGCTTCAAAGGGTGTCATCCCTCTTATTGCCTTATGTGGAGAACGGATCTCGAATGTAATTTGCACAATTCTTGCTTGGACAAATACCGTGGAGGAATAGACTTCGAGTGAATCATACAAGTGGCCATCTCCTTAAGAGTAATGTTCTTTCTTTCTACGACTCCATTCTCGCAAAGGACTATAAGCAATTGTATGATGCAAAGAGATCCCTTTAAAAGTACAGAAATCCATGAACCTATTGTTTACATATTCACCTCCATTGTCGGTTCGAAGAACCTTGATAGACCGTTCTGCCTGTTTCTCAACAAGAGCCTTAAAGTCCTAAAAATGTTCAAATACTTTAGTCTTAAGCTTAAGAAAATATACCAAATTATATCGCGAATAGTCATCAATGAAGGTTAGCACATAAAGAGCTCTAGTAAACAAAGGAGAAGGAAATGGACCTGAAACATCACTGTGAACAAGATCCAAAGGATGAGTGGCTCTCCAGGATTTTCCTTTGTCAAAGTTCTTTTCAGGATGCTTTCCAAGGGTACAACCCTCATAAATACCCTTAGAAAACTTGACGTGAGGCAACCCATTGACCATTTCATTTTGACTCAATTGTTCAAGGTAGCAATAATTTAGATGTCCGAAACACTCATGTCATAGCTTACTAACCTCATTTTCATGAGTGAGCAAGGTAGTGGGCATAGAATCAAAAGTAAAGTGGGAGAAGGTGTACAACCATGAACGGTGATCTACCTTTCCCTCAGCCACTGTAGTGTCATTGTTAAGCTCACGAATAATCACCAAGTTAGGACCAAATTCCACTCGCATTCCTTCACCAAGGTGAGTAATTTGGTAAACCGATAGGAGATTGGTAGAGAGATCAGGAACACTCAACACTTGGTTAAATGTTCCCCATCCATCTCTACCGATCCACTACTGAGAAACCGACACTGTCGTGTCATTACCCATTGTGATTTGGGACATTCCATAAGGTTCAATGTTGGAAAACTCAACATGTGAAGAACCCATGTGGTGCGAGGCACCGGAATCTATAATCCATGTTGATGAAGGAGCAACTTTGGCTACAAGGGCCTTTCCTTTCTTCTTATCATTTTTAGCACCTTTTGTAGCAGAAGACTCGGCCTTCGGAGCACTTTGTTTTATGGATTCAGGAACACTTATTTTATTCTTCTCAAGTAAATGAGATAAGTGATCAATCTATTTCTTAAAATAGTGTTGCTCGTCGTGACCAGTCTTCTTGCAATAGGAACACGAATACTTGCTTTTCTGTGCCTTAGGCTTAGAAGTTGAAGTGTTTGTGTCATTTTTAGGTTTGATCTTGGTTTCTTTCTTAGGTTGATCCTTTGTTTCTTTCTTCTTTTCAATCTTCTTTCCCTTGGCTAGTACTTGCTACAAGGGCATGTGACTTGGACTTGAGAGACCCCATTTGAATGAGTTTGTCCTATTCTCGAATGAGTTGGGACGAAAAATAGTCAAAGGAGGGCATTGTCCAAGTATCACCCAAAGCAACTTTTGTAGCGTAGAAAGTTGACATGAAGACAGAATATTCGGGACCTAGCTTAGAGAGAATCGACAAGATCAGTTGAGAATCTTTCTTTTCTACTTGACATCCTTTTAACAATAATCTAATGTGGACAAATTTCAAGAAGAAGGCTTATAGGTTTTCAAAGTCACTAGGATTTAACCCTAGTAGTTCATTTTCCAACTCATGTGCTCTCATGTCATCTAGTTGTCCAAACATCACATCCAACATTTTCCATGTAGATTTAGGTGTTTCGGATGCCTCAATGTGGAAGAGCAAGTCAGGAGAAACAAACATGCAAAGAAGACCTAAAGCTTCATCACTACGGTTTAACCACTTAGATTTTTCAAGTTTGTCATCTGGTTCAGTCTCAGTTCCCATGGTGATGCGGAATAACCCTTTACCCCTTAGTTTCATTATTATTTTTGATCTCCATTTGAAAAATTTGAACGCGTAAGCAAAGGAATTGAAAGTGCATCCATAGTGAGAGAGAGAGAGAAAGAAATGCAGAAAAGAAACACAACCACCCAGGACAATAACAACCCCCTACTTTCTCGCACTTTATAGTTTAGTGTGTTGATTACAATTGGGTCCGTGCATGCGGTTTGAAACACTTGGTAACTCATCTTGCAATTAGTGTAATAACGCGTAAGAGAGGAGACCACAACAGTGTTTCATGGAGTGCAACAAAAAAAGGAACACCGTAAACAAGCACAAGAAAAAAATAGAAAGGAGGCAAAAGCCAACCCTGGTGGTGAGAAAAATGTCTCACGTCGTAAAAGGAAACCCCCTTGCTGCAGACTGTGGTGGACATGCTCACTAGTCACAAGCAATAATAAGGGTCAAATACAAGGTTTGGGAACTCAAGGAGTTCAGATAGTCTTCAAAATGCTAGAAAGGAGCTTGGAAGACAAAGAGGTGCACAAAGTGTCACTGCACACTTGAGCGCATGATTAGAAAAAAATGACAATAACCCCTAAATCTTATCGTTTGGAAACACCCAATTTTACTATTTTTAGAGCTATTGGAGTTAAAAAAAATGATAGAGAGGTTATTATAGATGTTGATTTTTATGTAAAGAGAGCAATAATGTGTAATTAATAAAAATAGATTTAATTAAATTAAATCTAATTAATTACAAGAAAAATAATTAAGATTGAATTAGAATTTTAAATAAGATCTTTTAAATATCTATTTTAGAAACTTGATATGTATATAAATCGAGATCTTTTAAATAAATGTCTAATTCATGGTTTTAGAAACTTGGTATATAAAAACACTCTAAAGTTAGAAACTTTAAAAACTTACCAAAAGGTAGTTAGATTTGTTTTATCAAACAAAAAAAAAACTTAGCATGCAAAAACATATGGGTCGTTTTTTTTAAAAAGGCAAAGGATTTTTTTGAGTAAGATTAAAAGGAAAGAAATTGAAAACTTACCAAAATAATAAGTGCACCAAAAAAATGTGAAAAGAGGCGACTGATGGAGATTACGTACTAGAAATCGTTGAAAAAGCACTCACGGCACGCACCAGATTGAGTGTACAGGCCGCGCATAAGATTTTATAGCCACGTTTTACCTTGCTCAAACCAAAAGCAAAATGAACAAAGCCAATTGGAGAAAAAAATGTAGAGAAAAAGTAGTCATGTGGGAGATTTTTCAGGCCGTTTTGGAGTTAGCATATGCGTGGGTGCAGGGAATGATCTTAAAATCCATGCATAGGAATGTACAACGTGATGATTTGTTTAAAAATGCATGTGTAGGAAAAAAGTTGCAGGCCGCGCATGAATGAACAGTTGATTGCAGACCACACGTGGTATTGGTTTTGGAAGATGTAGGGCATGGTTGGAGGGAGCTTATACAGTCCACAATAGTCCACAATAGTACCAAAAAAAGGTCCAAAGCAGATGTGTTTTCAGGTCGAACGTGTATGAGAAAAAAGTTAGAACAGGCCACAATAGTCCACATATATCCTGCAACCACAGACAACATGCATAGACAAATATCCTACAAAAACCAAATATCTTAAAAAAATTTCACTTCCATTTTAATAAATAAAAAAAATGAAATGAATCTCTATCTTGGATTTGGTTACATCCAACAAAAAAAATAGTAAAGCCCCTGATTTCTCAAGATATTTTGAAAAACCTGCACATGCACAAGAAAAAAACACAAAAAACTTTTCGAGAAATCTTATTAGAGATATTTGCAATATAATCTCTAGAAAATAGTGATCAAAGGAATTGCATGCAGAGAGTAAAATAATGAAACCAAGAAAGAGTAATAGCAACAAAAAAATCAAGTGCATGTTTACACGATCTCGGCTCGATACCATGAACGAGTTTGCGAGAATCGAATCAGAAATGAGGCACCATGAAGTAGTTACACTCCAACAGAATTGTGATAGCTCCAGCGATAGCAAGGAAAAAATGATCGATAATTGAATAACTTGGTCAACGAAACAAAGCTTTCATAGAGGAAAGATAGCGAAGTGTCTTGACATACTCATAAATGAATAGAAAAGGGGTACATATAGGGTGTTGAGTAACCCTAGTGCATGACACACATGAAACCTAAGGTGAAGAAAGAGTGGGGTCCAACAAAGTCTCGAGTGAGTATGTCTCATATATGAAGAGCTGTGGATCAAAAGTAGAGGCAAAGAAAGAGTGGGGAAAGGCGTGGATCAAGAAGCGAGGCGTGAAGAAAGAGTGGGGTCCATCGAAGTCCGAGCGAGTACGTCTCATACCAAAGTATCTCCAACTAAATCTCAGCACTTTGCAAAGTTTTCATGGCCCAGAGGGGACCAAGAGGATCAGGCTCGAGTCGAAGATTCTTGACTTGAGTGAGAAGAGACATATTCCTCGTCATCACTACCGTCGAATCAAAAGACTCAAAGGTCCGATAACTCACACTAACAAGAGCACTACTTGAAGATAATAAGGAAAAAACTATAGAAATAATGTGTTTAAAAGGAGAGAAGGACCTAGAACAAAAGAAGAATGAGGCCTTCATTAGCATGGCAGAAGAAATTGGTGACTATTTTTTGAAATTAATACCTCATCTTGTGTCTAAGGTTCCTAAGAATTTTCCTTGGCTATGCATTATGTGCACACATTAGTTGATTTGGTGCTAGAAGATGGACCAATTCAAATGCCAACACCAAAAGATGTTGAACAAGAAGTAGAAAGAGAAAGGGCCTCTTTGGTAAGAAAAATTTCAACTTACGAGGCACTGCTCTAGAATTTAAAGGATGAGATGAAGAAAGCAGACCAAGCTTTGAATATTTGTATAACACCAAAAGCGGTAATTAGAACCAGAACTATAATTGAAGATAATGAAGTTCGAAGGCCATGAAGGATGAATCAATAGGGGCACAAAAATATTGGCACTAGTAAAACAAAAGCATGAAGCCCTTGCAATAACCCAAGATCCACATAAGGAAAGAATAGATGAGATTGGGAAGCTGATAGCACAAAAAATGGATCTTCTGGAGGGAATGATGTCTGCTATGGCTAATGTAGTCCAAGTATTATAGAATGAAAAGGATAAAATTACTCAAGACGAGTTGGATGCAATAGCCACAGACATTCCAGAGAAGACAAGGACTATGCTAGATGACCTGTGAATTGGAGGTGGAAATAAAAATTGAATATCCAGAGTTGATCCTCCCAATTGAAGAGGAGGGTGCTGCAGAGTAGAGGTCTATTCTTTTGTATAATGATTCATTATATTCTTTCAATTGTTATTATTTATTCTTTGGAAAAATCATAAGGAAACCCCATTGTAAGGACGGAAATGTACTTTAGTGTGGGGTAGTGTTGAGTAGTCATATTTTCTAAACATTAGGCACATAGAATATTCACGCGCGAGAACAAGGAAAATTTGAAGGCGTGTAAGGATAGGAAAGGAAATGTATGCCAAGATAAGTTGATTCAGGAATTATCCATTTTCATGGATGCTATATTTTTGGAAGGTAAAGTGCAAAACACGCATCGGGATGGAGACATGTGTGAAACATAAATGCAATTTTGGGAATGAGCGTTTGACAAACATCATGTAGGAGTTTGAGATAATAATAAGATTACTACTTCTAGTTAACTGTAGGATGTCTATTATTAGCACACTTGCATGTGTGCATGTTATTGTAAAGGCACATGGCTATTATCAACATGTGACCTATTTTGGGAAGTGCGTAGGTGGTGAAGGGAAAGTCCCCACCCCTATAAATAAGTAGTGAACTATGTATTTTAGAGACACACAATTATTGTAGAGTTATGTTGTTGGATCTGATGCATGCATAGCTTATGGTAATATTTTGTAATGTAAGAAGCTTCTATGTTTTACAATTTTAATGTAATGGATTATATTGGATGGATAATGGTGTTAAACATGACTGTAACTAGTTTTTGCATGGTTAATCTTATTATGGTTATCATTTCATTCAATATTCTCTAAGATCTAGATCTGGAATATGCTCTGTGGAATGTTATGCTTATTTATAGTTCTCAGTGTGTTATATATTGATTACACTAACATCCTACAAAAGAGACTCTAAAGAGGGGCCTGGAACCTTTGTGCACTTTGGGTGAGTGCTCAGCTTAGGCTAGGTGATGTTCCAGTGCACCTGGGGTTTTCTTTGTTTTATATAGTAGATTCTAGGCTGCTTCACATAAGTTGTTGGATTTCAGATTTAAGAGATGTAATGGTCTATTCCATAGCCTGAAATTTTTCTTGAATTGACTGCAATGTGGGTTTATTGAATGGAGGATATTAAGGCTAGGGTATTCAAATAGACAATGGAAAAAATTAATTATTTCATGTTGTAGCATATCTTTACAAATACACATGGAGTAAAAGTATTTTTGAGGAACAACCTAGCACTCGGGATGCATTTTAAGGTAATTAGACAAATGAAATTGATGAACTTTATGACCCATGATAGAAGAAAGATAAGGACCCAAGCATATTTAATCGAGATTGGTTCACCAAAAGATTAATCTAAAATGTAATATTATATCCTAATCGATGCTATGGTAGCAAAAGTAAATAAATGAATACTAAAATACTAAAATAATACCAATGTAAATAAGAAATAAAAATATGAAACCCTAATTGTAAAGAGGATTAGAAGATCCTTAGTTCATTCGAAGAGGTTTACACCTTTGTGTTGCGGTGCTGAAAGGCTAAACAAGAGTGGAAGACCGTCGCACAAGAGCCTAAAAAATTGTAAATCGGCATATTTGACTAGAATGTGGTGCCTCGAGAGGAATGGGAGTACTCGTGGGCACTTTGGTCTTGTTTCTAGGAACTATGATCAATTTAGATGCTCATAAAACCTCCTCTTATGTGTCGCAAGATGTTCACACTTATTTTCCTTTGATCTCATGTATGTCACACTTGGATTTTGAAGTCGCTATAAAACCCTGCAACAAATGATGCACTGTAAAACGCTCAAATATATAGTAAATCCTAAAATTGGAATATGTAAAATGAGCGGTCAGACTATCCGAACTACTAAAATGATAAAATTACTACGACAATAGCAATACATCTCGGACCCAATATATTGTTTTTTATGTGTCTTCGGAATCGTTCCTAGGTTACTCTTATGCGTGTCACACTTGAAGTAACAAGAAAGTATATAGATGTAGAATGTAATTAATGTTTGCATGGAATAGAATGAAATTACCTTCTATGAAGTGTATGCATATTAACCATCCATTGTTTCCCTTGTGATGGATCTAGATGGGATCTGTTAGATTCCTTTTATGGATGCAACCTTAGGTGGAGATAGTAGATGCTTAGTGCTTTGTCCCTTATTATGATCACATAATTATATATTCATATGATTCATTTTCTTGAACTTTGTAATTAACCCCAAACATCGACTACCAAAAAGATAAGCTACTCAAATTGCTAGAAAGGACCCAAAAAGTGTGAATAAAATTTAAAGAGGACATGGGCATAAAAATTCGACAAGGTGGCTTTGCAATGGCGTCCTTGTCTAGCGCTGGTGTCGAGGATGAAAAATGTAGAAGATTAAAATGGAAGACGAGAAATCATAGGTATAAGATGAATAAAAGTAAAGAAGGAAATAAAGTTGGTCAAATACATTAGTTAATTAGTACCATTAATAATTAGGAATCATACAAATAGTAGTATGTGATCGAGACTAGATAATTACCCAAAATGCATGATTTTGTGTCAACACATGCTTAAGAACTAAATCATTGAATTTTTTTAGAGTTATCATTGATTGAGTTTAAGGATTCATTGCACTCATCCCATTTAATAGCTTTATAATTGATATGATCTTGTATATTGTGATAAATATTTAAGAAGTTGTCTTTATAGTGCTTGACACACCGATGATAATCAAAATGGGAATTGTCATTGAAATTATTTCCTTGAGGTCTATTTATATCAATATCAAACAAGGGAAGGAGAGATATGAGATTACACTTAAGAAATTTTTCAATACAATGTGAGGAGAACTTGGCCAATGAGTAAATTGACAATGTATAGTCTGATTATACCTTACCAAAGTTACGAGATTCTAGCGGCGGTTTCTATAGAAGCATATTTGACATCATTAGGATTGTTGTTGAATTTAGGTTTGTTGGAAAAATTAGAAATGGATGTGTGAGAAGAGCTAGTAATGAACTTGAGTTTTTTCATATCTAACATTTTACCCTTGTGCCCTTACAAGGTATGAGACAGATGATCTAAAGATCTAAAATGTCTAAACATGACCAAATATTACAAAGGGGATAATAAGACTTATGTAAATACGTTCTATAATTCATTATCAACTAATATATTGCTCATCTTGGTGAGCAAGGTTCCATTAGCCAACACATAAGAATTGAGAAGCTCAAGTAGGAACTTGTTTTATTTGACACAATGATTGTACATAAGGATTTTTTCCAAAAATGATCGAGAATTATGCCAATAATAAATTGTCTAAAGTAGTTAATGCATACACAAAGTGAGTTGGGAGAGCATACAAACACTATAATTTGAATTCATTATGGATTAATGGGAATATCGTTACAAGTAATATGTCAATAGAAGAATAATCAATACAAGCCACATGGAATGACTAAAGATTCTCGAGTGGAATATGTTTGGCAATTATAGATAAGAAATTTAAAAGAAAAAAAAACAACAAGTGATGGATAAGAAACCATCTCGGGTGTAACAAGATTATTAAGCAAGTAGCTATGCTTAATCCATAGCAATAGAGGAATCAGATGCACCTTGTTGCAACTACAAGATTATTTATTATAGAGTATGAAGATGGAATTCAAGAGTTTGAATGCTAGAAGAAGATACATGTGAACCACGAGTAGTAGATGTAGAATGTTTGGTAATAATTGAGTTTGTAGGAATAGACATAGAGACATTTGGAATTGATAGATGAGGTGCACATAAGGGCATAGGCACCTTGTATGTTGGAATAAGAGATGCCATTGTGTGTGATAGTGAAACATGCTTAAGTTGATTTCCTACAATGTAGAGTAGAAGAGCAATAATACAAAGGTGTTCTTACAAGAATTGATCGAATTATTGTGCATCATCTTTAGGGTGAACCTAACCATGTTGTTCAAGGTGATAATTAGATATCTAGGATTGAATGTGATAAAAAATGATAGTTATGGAAGTATTAGAAAATAGATCATGTTTTCGATCAACCAAATGACGATGGGGGTGAAGTGGAAGTGAAACATCATGAGTGGAAAACTCTACAGAGAAAATTCTATGGTGATAATATTTATTTCAGCAAGTGCTATGCCATTCGTTGATAGAGAGTCACCATAAAGAGTGGCCACATGATGAAAAATGAAATGAAAATGAACTTTATTAGTAAGGGTGGTGCTAAGATCATCATCACAATAAGAAACATCAGGTACATTAATCATAAGAGCATGTAAAATTACTAGATAATTAATCTATATGGGATTAAGGGGAGGTACAATATTAACTCAAAGTGGAAAAACTCACGAAATAAAATTTTCCAAAATAATTTTGGGGTAAAGTTGGGAGGAATCATTATGGTTGTAGTAAATGCAACAAATTCGATGAAACTTTTGTGAGAAAGGAAAAAAACAATCACAGAGTGAGCCGAAAATTAGGCATGAAGGCAAACAAAAGAATGCACAAGCCTAGAAAAATAATCAAGTAATCATATGAAAACCCTACATCAACTAGGGTTTTGAGATCAAAAAGTTGAATTTAGAAGGAACTAAAAATATCATAGATTAGGTTAAGGGTTCAATGAAAAGCGGGCTCACCAAATTGTTTATAGGTAAATTTAATTAGATTTTTAAATTAGATTAAAGCTGATTGTAGATCTTATAACTATGTTATAATGGAAATATAACACATATTTTCAACTCATATTAGATTGAAAGAATATAACATACACCAAACATGCAATTGGAAGCTCAAAACACATATATACAAAGACACATAGTTGATTAGAGATAAATTTTTCAAAGGTCTTGGACTATGCAATAATGAAAGTGGTTAGTCTTAACTTAAACAACCTTTAAAATTATAAGTGTGATTGTGAATGCACATGGGGTAGAACCGTACCAAATTGCAAAGACTATACAATATGATCCTGACCCAACTAGTGTGCGGTCTTGGACCTACTTTGCTTCTTATCCTAAATCTTTTTCGGTTGTTTGTCCCCCTGGATTCCTATCATTATCAAACCCTGTTTGTTACACATGCAACAAGCTTCTCTATATGGATTTATTATCATCTTAAATAATAGCCATGGATGAAGATTCTGTAACACAAACATTAGAAGAGTTGTGAGTACCCTCATGCACCACCAACATTGGTATTTCACTTAAGAGGCCTCAAATAACATGTTGTTCTCAACCTTGCATGTGATATCTTCATAGATCAATAAGATTTGGCATTTTGTTTTACCATACTTCTTTTAACTTTGCTCTTGCTAAGCTACTTGGAGAGACGATGTTTGAGTGTTTGCATATTAGAGATATGGTTGCATTGATTTTATTTGTATCTTGAGACTTGATGTGATTGTTGGTCTAATGACTTTAGATGTGGTATTGCATGATTAAGGAGCTTTGGATGCCTTTTGTAAGGGTATGATGTGTTTTCTTTAGTGTATTGTTTGATGAGTTCCAAGTCAACAAATGAGATGGTGTTTACTTGCTTATGTAGGGTTCTATAAATAATTTATCTAAGAAAGGTTGACCCATATGAAGTATAAAACCTAACAAAAGATATCAAGTTGAAAGTGTGGTGGGAAAAAATGTTAGTCAGGACCGTACACATGGATCACGACTTGATATCAATTCCTTACGAAACTGTATAGTCCAAGAAAATGCCAAATGACGTTTGGAGCTAATAAAATGATATTTTTAAAAATAGATTTTGTGCATTGTATTCTCAAAATGTGTAGGCACGTTAGTACACAATGACAAACAAGCTAACAATGAACCTTGGAAAGTGCTAAGCGGGAATGGAAAAATTAGAATTTATCATGTAGTAAGGGTGCTTAATCAAATCAAGAGTCATCAAAATGCAAATTACTGAATTTGAGTGTCTCTCACAAACATGTGATCAATTTGAGACTTCCGAGAATAAGAAAGAACCTCCAAAAGTGCTTTCTCCACACCTTCATAACCTCTCTTTATCCTGTAATATTTTAGTATTGCTCCTTCAAGTTTGACTTCTTCATCACCACTAGTGGGTGACTCAATTGCACAACTCGGGAGCGACTGCTAGTTTATACCTGCCTAAACGAGCAAACCGCCAACAAATTTTGAATTGACAGGCACCATTGAGCAGGCATCGGCTCGTGCGTTTGAATTTCACTGAAATCTTTCTACACATTAAGTCTTAGCGGCGTCCGTGTGTATATCAACATCAAGCGTCTAATGTATCTAACACTGCAATCCTTCGTCACGACTGCAATGCTTCGCCCTCGATCACAGATCCGTGGTCTGTATTAATTAAGGTGATGGGTCGATTAAGTGCTTTTGTCGCTTCCTGGGATCTGATTGTGCGTTCTGTGCATCTTCCAATTGTTCCTTTTATTTTAGCCGCCCGTGCATCTCCATCAGATCTCTCCAACAAATCCCCGTGGAAATCTTCATTCATAGCAATTTCATGTGCTTCGCCCACAAAATTGGCAAAACTCATTCATCCACCAAAGTGCTAACGTGGGTAGATATTATCTCCTTCCTATCTAAAAGAGGGGAAGTTTGTTGTGATAAAGTGTTTATTCGTATAAAGTAGATTATTAAGTAAGGTCACTACTATTGGAAGCTGGGATCCTAAGTTAATTTGTAGCTAACCATTTTACATGGTTGTATGTTTCCTCCAAGATTATTACAAAGTATTGTCGTTCCCCATTCTCCACCTCCTCCCTATAACTGTTTTGGAGGTGCCTTGGCTGCATAACTTTTCATTTATTTGTTCGTCTCCTACTGTTAATTTCCAAAACATATTTTTTTTTACGTGTCTTGGCTGCATGTCTTTGGTCGAGGAATTTGCATTATATGGGATGTTTTACGTGACTAGATACCAAAGCTAAATATTAGATGCTTTCCCCATAGAAAATGCTCCATAAAATTGGAGTTATTTCTTCTCAACCATAGTGGAAAGATTTGAAATTGTATGTGGAAATGTTTTTTACAATTACCTCAAATTTTTTTCATGGTTCAGAAGCTTAATTAATCGTGGTACCTTCAATCAATTGTAGAGTGTTATAAGCATATATTTTCTATTATATGCAATATTGTTGTGGAAGCCAAGATTTCTCATTTTACATGGTGTTTTATCTATCAAGGTTTGACTTTCAACCATAGAATTATATATTTAGGAGTTGAATAGACCCAATATTCTTTTCGCAGATGTATTATGACCCTCATGCACCTTTTTTGGTTTTGCTAGAATTCTCAAACCATATAATCTAAAATTCATGATTTGTACAAACCTTGTAGATAAGATACTTTTTGCCAACAACCCATCCTCCTAGGAGATTGGCTTGTAGTCCCTATGACATTTCAAAAATTTGTTAATATTTACAAGTAAATTTTTGTTTTTTATAGTTGTTTTTGATTGCAATCTCTCATCTTATAAAAAATCACAAATATTTTCGATGTGCTTTAGTATATCTAGGTACAAACTTGAAAGGTGTATCTAGAGGTATCTCATTTTCAAACCCTTCTCAACCATTGAAATAATTGTAGTGCCCAATCCTCTTCGACATTTATATGATTATGATGTTGCTTAGCATAGACTAGAGTTATGGACTTTTCTATCATAGTTTAGATATTGACAGATGGACATTGTTATTTTGATTGGTTAATTTATAGACAATATGGATGTTAGACTTATGACATGATTACAGGATGGATTATATGCATATTTGGATATATCAAATTGTTGATTTTGAGCTTATATTGGACTAATGCATTTACTTTGCTAATTATATGATGCTTGATGATGTAATTGATGTCGTGATCTTATTGCTAGTTGATATAGTAATGAAATTGAAATAATTGGAATTGTGAACAATGGTGAATTACTTGTCTTGGTTTAAGTTGTGATAATTGATGATATGTATATGCATGTATTTTATTATTTCGATGTTGTTAATATGGCCATGAGGCCAGAAAGGTATTGTCTTGACTTTTGTAGGTGTTTCACAACACAATAAACCAAAGGGGGATAGGAGACCAACAATGAGAGAATATGGAGTATTGGCAACAGGTCACCATGGCAACACGTGTTTTCGTATGTTTGTTTTTGTAGTTTGTTAGGAGGTCCCCATTGGGGGTGACCTCAAAAGTGACCTTGGGAATGTTTTTAATTTTGTCTTGTTGCTTTTATTTATTTGTGAATTATTGTATTTTTATTTGCATGTGGAGTCACTTTTATTAATTATGTTTAGCACCCCTCTTAAGTTAATTTAAAAGTATTTATCTAGTGCTAATTAGGATGTGACTAAAAGAAGGGAAGTAAATATGATTTGGTAGCTTTAATGTGTGTTGGTTTGGGATGAGTTTAATTTGTTTTGGGTTGTGTGTACTCAATCTTCCTTGTGAAATTCGGATTTTGACCTTCTAGGCTATTTTAGAGACTTGTGGGACAAGCTAAGCTTGTCCCACACCTTTTAAAGTCACCCACCCACCTAGCCTATGATGTGAGAGACTTATTTTAGGTCCTATTTTGTGTTTTGATGAAGGAAAATGGAATTGAGTGCACTTTTCTTACTGTGTAGTTAATTTTGTCTTGAAGGGCGTGGGTTGGGTTGAGTGTGTAAGAGGGTGGTCTTTTCCCCAACCACCAATTTATTATGCTTTGGGGTATGGGTTTAACTTTGGTGATGTGGGATGGAGAAGAAATGATGTGGCATCCTACATGAAGCCACATCATCTCCCTCTTCCTCTTTTCTATTTATTATAATTTTTGTGATGTTTTGGGGGTTACTTGCTTGGTTTTGGGCTCCCTCATTTTTGGGGAAGACTTAATTTTTGGAGTGCTTGCTGGAGTTAAAGATTGCTTGGAATTTCTTGAGTTTGGAGGATTTTGGGACTTGGTTTCTCCTCTTTTCTTGAATGGTTCTATTGAATGAATGTGTTTGTTTCTTTATGTTGTTAGTAGTGAAATGCCTTTAGGATGTGAATGACATATTAAATGGGATTGAAATTTGTTAGGAGGCATAATATTTCCTTTAGGTATTTCGAAGGGAGTGGGTTGGATGCCCCTCCTTGTTATCATTTTGTTAGTGTTTTCATTGTGAGAGACATAAGAGAATATATTTTTAGTTTTAGGGAGGCATAAGAAATTTTGGGGTTGATCGTTTTTTGGAGGTTTTTGAGGTGGGCATCCAAACTCTCGGGAGGCACAAGGGTATCTCCATATTCCTTTCTGTACTTGGCTTATTTTAGAGCCATTGTTTTGGGAATTTTATGTCTTCAAATATATTTTTCTTTTTATTTTTCTTGTGTGTGAATGTTTCTTGAAAGTAAAATTCAAGCCTTGTCTTTGTTGCCATAATTGTTAAATATTCCTTATTTTCTCATTGTTGGGACTCGAGGGCCAATGCGGAAGTAGGATTCCATTCCTCATTAGAGTTATAGTTGCGTGGAGAGTGTTTCCTACTCCCCCATTTTTGTTATTTTTTTATCTTGGAAGAAGGCGGACTTTATATATGATGAAGGCTTCTTGTGCATTGGAGAAAAGGATAATGGACTCTCTCATTACATTTTATCATGTTGTCTCCATTGTATATGGAGGGCTTGTAAACTTGTATTTGGTTAAAGGGAAGTTTTAATCTATTTTTTAATCAAAAATCTAATCTTAGTTGATATTGTAAATGAAGGCACAAGTTTGAAAATCCTTCCATTACTTGTTGGAAAGTAAGACTATACATCCTTAATTTTAATCAAGTTGATTGAAATGTGATTGAAAAGAAAACAAATTTGTTCTCATTTTAGTTGATTTATTATTCTTCTTTAGGTGTGTTGTTCTTATTTCAAAACTATGGGGAAATCTTGTTATAATTTCTTGTGGGAATGGTTGCAAACTTGTATTTTGTAAAAGCAAAGAAATATTTATTTCTATTGTATTACATGAAAGGCATAGGGTAGTGAAATAAACTATATTAATTTGTTCATCTCCTTGTATTGGTTGAAAGAAAGTTTAAATCTTATATAAGTAAATGGAAAATACCTTAAATCCTTGGTTTTTATTCATATTTTCATATAATATATTGATTTCTTAAAATCTAGTTGAGCAAAGGAACTACATAGTTTCAAAGTTGAATTTAGATCTACTAATTATATGAATGTATTATTAAGTTAAATCAATTTCATTTTCAATCAAATATCAAAAAAATGGTAATGATGGATGAAACAAAGTTATAAATCAACACTTGGTAATATTTCTATCAAATTATAAAAGAGATTTTAAGTGTAAATTTAAGATAATTAAATAATATAAATATTATTACTCATTGATATTAGTATTGATATTAAAATATTAGTAGATCCTTGAGAGCTGAACTCTATTTAAACTCAAACTTGCAGTGCACGGCACACACACACACACACACATGAGGCTCCATATCCTTATTCGAGTTTAATTAAAATGGGTTTTTTTTTTTTTTTATATATATATATATATATATATATATTTTGTGTGTGTATTTATATATGTATGTATGTATATATATCACTACAAGATAAAGGGTATTGTATCCACAATTTTTCACATTTTCTTTGTGGATATTTTAGTTCAAATTGTGAATCCAATTTTGTGGACTCCACCCACAATAATTTTGTGGAAACATAAAACGTGACAAAATTTGTGAAAATATCTACAATGAAAATAAGTGTGAAAATTCCACAATATTATTATTGTGGAACTTGTCATAATTTTAATATTGTTACATACCTACAATTGAAAATTTTGTGTGTATATTCACAAATTTCATATTAACTTCTGCAAAAATTGTGGGTAAATAGATATTTATAATATTACTAAATTACCATAATTTTAAATCAATGTTAAAAATTTAATAAAATATTCCACTTATAATCTAAAACATAAATAAATATTATAATTATAATTGATTTATGAAAATAATATAATAAAAATTTAATAGAATGATAATCATTCAAAGTAAATAAATTATTTTTAGTAATATATAGATAAAGCCGTGTGAGAGATAAAAATTAATTAATTTAAAGTAAATAAAAGAAATTCTGAGCATAACCAATAAATTGCACATAATTCTACAAATAAAACTATGGCCTCCAAAAACAGAAATTACAGGACAATGAATGATTCATTATGCGAGGCCAAATATTCAAAAAAATATGTATAAAATAGAAAAACGGAAAGTTCTTTTATATTTCTCATCTAAAAAATAGTAACATCAGAAAACCAGATAACTGTTTAAAAAGACAATACAAAGGAGTTTATTTATTACTGGGAGTTAAAAAAATAGAAATGACAGATTTTAAAAAAAACCTAATAAAAAATTTAATATTTTGACATATGATTTTATGCAAACACATTATCCATAATATAATCTCTATTACCATTAATTTGATTTAAGAACTCCATAGCTATTATAATGTTTTTAATAACATTAAATAGATAAATGGATGTAATATTAATAATTTTTATTAAAAATTAATTTATGATATACATTTAAATAATGATTAAAAATTAATCAGAAAATATCCAAATTTATATATGGAAGAATTAATAAAAACAATGATCCATTACATACGTTCTTTATAAAACTTTCTGCAACATTTCTATCATATTTATCAAAATTTATATATGTGAAGATTAATTAAAAAAAAAAAAAAACAATGATCCATTGCATATGTTCTTTATGAAACTCTCAGCAACATTTCTGTCATATTTACCAACTAAAATCTTTTCATTTTATTTTTCATTCGTATCATTGCATAGAACACAATTTTTTCAATTTCTTTCTGAATAAATTTCCCAAACATTACTTTAAAGGGAGCAATTCTTTCAACAATGAAAGCAATTGCGCTACTTTAAGGCTTCTTCAAAATCATGAAATAGATATTCAAAACTGCGCATTGGAGGAGGAACACAAATGTATATGTAAAAATTTAATCCCAAATACTACCGTACGATTTACCATCCTTATCAAGGAATCATAATGCTTCTCACTTGATCCCATACTATAACACTTAGTTGACTGGTCTTATTATATAATTAATATTTATTAACCCTTCATTCAAAGATCAATTTAGATACTCTCAATCATATATTTATTGATGTTGTGTCTAACTAATTAGCACATATTAAGAAAGACTTAGTCTGTTAGCGAGTGGAAACCTATCTCCAAAGATTCATCTAAGTGGAACATAGCCTTAGTTATCAAATGATTAGCAATTATTTTTAGTGTGGATTTTTTTAAAAATTACAATTGAATTAATATATTAAATATGGTTTATTTATTATTTAATTTTAGTTTTTTTGTATTATAGAAAATAATGAGTTTTCATATTCTATGAGAATGTAAAAATTTGTGACTTTTTTATAAGTTTTTAATTATAAAATTATCATATTTTGATTTATTTGTAGTTTTTTCATCTTATTTATTAAAATTAAATTATTCACAAATAAATATATAATTTAAATTAGCTTAGATTATATTTGAAATTAAATATTTTCATGAATTTTCTACAATTTAAAGGCTATGATATTACCGAATATCAATTAATAATATTTTTATGTGGTCTTTTATCCATATTAATTTTAGTAGTGTAGATTATCTACGATTTGAAATTTATAATACACTAAATATTTTGGTATTGTAGTTTCTTTTATAATTTTTGTTTAAACCTTTGAAATAGTGTCAAAATTAGAATAATAATATATTCTATAATTTTTTTTTTTAGACTAAATATATGGTCATTGTGCAAGTTTAAATTTGACTTAACAAAATTGTGAAAAATTTACATTCCATTTTATAGAAGTTATCCAATAAATGTTGATAATTCATATTTTTCCCACAAAATGATTATTTTGTGAATAACATTGTGGATAAATAACCCTAATTCTAGTAGTGTATGTGTATTTACATACATACATATATATACATACACCCTTATAATTTGGGTATACATACATCAATCAAACCATTCTTTATAATGGGTAAATACCCATATTCTCATTTGGGAAATTAAAGAATAATAAGATAAACAAAAATAAATAAATACATACAACCCTAGGAGAGGGTGTAAATAGAACTAGAAATGAAAGGAAGAATGTGCATCCTTCCATGAGCTTGAGATTGCCTCTCATGGCTTCCACCTCCTCCTCCACCAATCTGTAACAAAAAAGAGAAACAATAAGCCAAAACAAAAGAGAAAAGAGATTTTCATAAGCATGCTTAGGGTTAGTTGAATCCCTAAATCTAAGGGCCCCAAATGAATCCATCCAATGGATGAGATTCATCCCTACAAAAAGTAGGTGGGAAGTGGGTGAGAAAAATTCAAATTTAAAATGCATGGGTAGAATTTATTTTGGGGCCACTCTAGTTTGTGTAGGGGGTGTTATTATTTTCTAACCCAAGTGTCTTATTAGAGACCTTTTTATTTAATGCAAGCTTTGACCCCTTTGTGGGTATAATAGAAATTTATTATTTAATTAAATAGACCACAATACCCTTGGGATTAATGTAATTTTAGAAATGAGAATGAGATGACCGTAAATTTGAATCTAATACTACGAGCGTTTTTAACAAAAAAAAATTAAGAACTTATTCCATAATTTTTCCTAGTTTTACTTAGGTTTGTCTTGGGTTTTGTGCAAGTAAATTAGTGGATGTTACACTTGGTATCAGAGAGAGCTTCAAATCTTGGACCCTTGGGCACACTTGAAAACATGAGACATGAACATTTAACCTAACATAACTTTAAACCTAGAAAATAACATTGTATGATATTTGTATAATATAGCAAACTTAGAAAATTAAAATAAAACATAAAATTATTACCTAACTCTAGTCTTTTCTATGGGAGGCGTAGACCAGAGAGGGGTTCTGCGTGTAGATATATATTTTCAACCTCCGGATCATGTTGTAGATTTCATTTTACCTCATATATTATAGACACTAGAGGATGTAAATGCCGCATTTATACATGGAGGATCCCTAAGAGGATGACTTGTCAAACATGATAGAGAGCCATCAATTGAGGCCCATGCATTTCTACAACACAACAATGAGCATAGGGTAGAGAATTCTTGCATAGAGTCACTTATATCGGAGTCATCTCGGAGGGGATATGAAGATAGGATTTTAGGACACAAAGACATATCTCGGAGCCCTAGGCCAAAGGAGGAATAGGATGAGAGACCTAGAGGTCAAAAATCATCATCTGCGCAGATGATATCATGGATATCCTAAAGCTACGCCCATCACATTATTTTGAAGATACATGTAGTTTTTAGGTAGAGGCTTGGTTAGTGAGCTTGAGAGGGTGCTTCAAAGCTTTGTCCATGTACTAACAACACAAAATATCATCTTGCAATTCACCTCTTGAGGGATGGAGCCGGTGTCCGGTGGAGGACTAAGGAGTGGAAGCTCAACATAGAATCGAGACAAGCATTACTTGGGAGCTCTTCAAGGAGCGGTTTAGGAGTAGATACTTATCTAGGAGGTTTATTCAACAGAGGATATATGAGTTACATGACCTACGTTAGGCATCTATGACTGTAGCAGAGTACAAGAGTCAATTTCTAGACCTACTTCAAAATGTTGACTATATGAAGGAAGAGAAGTTTAGGATTCAGATGTTCATCAAGGGCCTAAATTTGGATTTAGGAGGTGTGGTGTGCATTCATTACCCGTAGACCTTAACAGAGGCCATTGATAAGGCATACATTGCAAAAGAGACTATGGGGAGACTCTGTAGACTAGAGATAGAGTGCGGAGCCAAATCTAGAAGATGTAAGATACCATGTTGAGGGGGTCATCTCCTCCTCCTCCTCCTCGTGGCAGACATGGTTCTTCATAGTCTTCATTATGGGCACCACAACATCCACCTCAAAGCAGTAGAAGTAAAAGTAAACTTGTCCCCCATTAAGACGTCCACATATATTCGATGCTTAGAGGGGAGGGAGTATGGGGCCTCCCCATAGGGGTCCCATTAGCACATAGGGTACACCAAGAGCTTAGTCATCAGGATATCATCAACAATGACCTCAATAGTCCATAGCTAGATCATCAAGATCCACAACACAGACCACTAGAATACCGGTTAGAACCCCATCTTATTGGAGAGGACCAGGAAGTTTTTATCGATGTGGTGTTCTTAGACATCACTGGAGAGAGTGCCTAGAAAACCCTAGTAACAAGGGTAAGGCACAAATTTTATAGCCTAAAATTGGCAACATTGGATGTAGCCATCAGATCTATGCAGTGGTTGAGAGCTGTCAGTGAGGATCGGGGAACTCTTATAGAGACTACAAGTAATATTAGTGGTATTCCTACCTCTATTCTATTTGATTCTAGTTCATCTGATTCCTTTATTACTCCATCTTTATTAGAGCATTGCATGTTGTTTTCGAGTTAGATAGGGCCCTAGTTAGGACATCGAGATGGCTTCGGAGCTACAATATCTATAGACTCATTAGTTAACGAGTGTGTAGTGGATTTGGGACCCTTCACCACTACCTCAGATATTCGTATCCTTCCATTGGGTTCGTATGGAGTCATCTTGGGCATGGATTGGTTATCTACACATAGATCTAGAGTGGATTATTACCATAATACTATATCATGTAAAAATGATTTGCGAGTTGAGTCAATGATAGCCGAGTTAGGAGACTCATTTCTATCCACACTATTTTCTCTAGGAAGATTAAGCGGTGTGCACAACATGGTTTTCAGTTGTACACTATTACTGTTAGTGATAGGTCGAGGATGGGGCTAGTGGACCTTCACTTGATGATCACCCCATCTTGTAGGAGTTTTCTAATGTGTTTCCTAGTGAGCTTCCATGGATGCCTACCCCACATGAGATAGACTTCCACATTGACTTTGTTCTAGGAGCGGAACCTATCTCACATGATCCTTATAGGATGACCACATATGAGCTTTGTGAGCTCAAGTTGCATCTTGAGGAACCTTCTTGAGAAAGGCCTAATCTGTTGTAGTGTATCCCCTTGGGGTGCACCGGTGATTTTTGTTAAGAAGAAGGATGGATCCTTGCGATTGTGTGTGGACTACATGGAGCTGAAAAAAGTAACGATCAAGAATCGTTATCATCTTCCTCGCATTGATGATATATTTGATCATACGAAGTGGACCACAATATTTTATAAGATTAATATTAAGTGTGGATACCATCATTGAGGATTGCAGAGGTATATATCAATAAGTTAGCTTTCCCGGGAGATATGGGCACTATGAGTTCACACGGTTGTGCCCCGTGGTTCGATGAATATCCCCATAGTGTTCATGAGCTTGATGAACAGGTTGTTTAGGAAATTTTGGATCACTTCATGCTCGTCTTCCTTGATGAAATTTTTATATACTTGCATACGCATGAGGAGCAAGAGGAGCACCTTCATCAAGTTCTTTAGTGTCTTCGTGAGTAGAACCCTTACGGGAACCGGAGAAGTGTGCATTATTCTAGTCAGAGGTGCATTATTTGGGTCACATGATTTCTAGTGAAGGTATCATAGTTGATACTTCCAATATTAGAGCCATTATGGATTGGCCAACCCCACTAGTGTAACCAAGGTGCACATTTTCATGGGTTTGGCGGGATACTAGAAGAGATTTATACGGGACTTTTCTCGGGTTGCGTACCCCATCACTTTCCTTCAGTGAAAAGGGAATAAGTTCTTATAGTTAGATAGATGTGAGCAGCCCTTTAGGAAACTATTGGAATGCCTCATGATAGCACCTATTCTTACAATACCAGGACACTCATAGATATTTCTTCATTTTCATAGATGTCTCGTTTGTAGGAATAGGAGGTGTGATGATGTAGGAGGGCTGAGTGGTTACTATTAAGTCTCGAAAAATCAAGGATTATGATCTCAATTATCCAAATCATGACCTTGAGCTTGCAAAAATTATGTATACCTTGTTTGGTTGAGACATTTCCTTCTTTGTCGAGATATACACTCGGGACTGATCTCTTAAGTCTTTGCCAACTCTTCACATAGCGCAATCTCAATGCTCTTCAACATTATTGGATGGAGTTTCTTTGTGAGTATGACATGGAGACATAGCATGTGAAGAGGAAGGAGAACATGGTTGAAAATTCCCCGATTAGGAGGAAACATTTGATTATGGATACTTTAGTGGGTACAAATTTGTGGAGTAGGATTTTGTAGTAGCTTCCTCATGAAAAATTCTACCTTACAATCAGATCATATATTAAGTCGCAGAGACCTCCGAGGGGATATTTGATATATTTTATTTAGAGACGCAGATGGTCTTTCAAACACAAAGGTTGGAGATATGTTCATAGAGATGGAGGCTTGATGAAGGATAATTTGTCGAGGCTCATCGTGCACCTTATTCAACCCATCCCTAGGTGAAGAAGATGCACACTACTTTGAGACACATGTACCAATGGAGGGGACTACGGAGAGACGTAGCTCGGTTTTGTCACGTTGTTTAGAGTGTCAGAAGGTGAAGCATCAACACCTAGTTGGCCTTCTCTTCCCTCACACCATACCAAAGTGGAAATGGGACACCATTTCCATGGATTTCATAGTTGGGTTACCGACATCGAGATACCACCATGACACCATCATGGTCATGGTGGATAAATTGATGAAAGTGGCTCACTTTTCTCTAGTGAAGACCACCTACACAACTAGTGCAGTGGCACGAGTATACCTTGATGAGATTGTCAGATTGCATGGGATTTTGTGGAAGATCATTTATGACCGTGATCCCTTATACACTTCTCACTTTTGGACTACCATGCAATATGCTCTTGGGATGAAGATAAACTTCAAGTACATCTTATCACCCTGAGACAGATGGAAAAATAGAGTGGGTGAATCAGATCTTGGAGGACATGCTTAGGATGTATGTCATGGACCATCAGTCAAGGTGGGAGGAGTATTTGTATTTTGTGGAGTTTTCCTACAATAATAGTTTTTAGAGTTCGATAGGCATGGCTCCTTTCCAGGAACTATATGGAAGAGTTGTGTAGGACACCACTGAGTTAGGAAAAATTGGAGGATATGAATTCTCTTGCCTCGGCTTTACTTTTGCAGGATATGGAGTGATAGGATGTTATGATCGGGGATCGATTACAGGAGGCTCAAGATAGGTAGAAGAACTATGTAGATCAACATAGGACATATCATAGTTTTGACGTGGACATGAAGGTGTTTCTTTGTGTTACGCCTCAAAAGATCCCCATCCATTACGGAAAATGACCTAAGCTTACTCCTAGATTTTTTGGTCCCTTTGATATCTTGGAGCGTATCGGTCCTTTGTCCTATGGTATAGCATTGTCACCTAGTTTTTATCGCATCCACGATGTATGTTATGTTTCTATACTTAGGAGGTACATTGCAGATCCTTCTCATGTATTAGATTGTACCTCATTAAAGGTGAAGGATCAGAGGCTTGTGATGGTGAATCCCATCCATATTTTAGAGTATAGGACCCCTGTGCCTTTGAGGTAGAGAGATTGATTAGGTTTCTTGTTCAAGTAGATAGATATGAGGATACATTAGAAACATAGGAGGATGCCACACCTCTGAGAGCATAGTTCCCACATTTGTTCTAGTGACTTCCAGGAGGAAGTCGAGTCTAAGGGAGGGGGATGTAGTGCCCACTCCTCTTCGACATTTATATGATTATGATGTTGCTTAGCATAGACTAGAGTTATGGACTTTTCTATCACATTTTAGATATTGACAGATGGACATTGTTATTTTGATTGGTTAATTTATAGACAATATGGATGTTAGACTTATGACATGATTATAGGATGGATTGTATGCATACTTGGATATATCGAATTGTTTCATTTGAGCTTATATTGGACTAATTAATTTACTTTGCTAAATATACGATGCTTGATGATATAGTTGATGTTGTGATCTTATTGCTAGTTGATATATTAAAGAAATTGAAATAATTGGAATTGTGAACAATGTCGAATTAGTTGGCTTGGTTTAAGTTGCGATAATTGATGATATGTATATACATGTATTTTATTATTTCAAATTTTTAAGATGGCCACGAGGACAGAAAGGTATTGTCTTAAATTTTGTCATTGTTTCACAACACAATAAACAAAATGGGGATAGGAAACCAACAGTGAGAGAATATGGAGTATTGGCAATAGGTCACCATGGTAACACATGTTTTCGTATGTTGTTTGTTGTATTTTTTAGGAGCTTCCCATTGGGGGTGACCTCAAAAGTGACCTTGGAAATGTTTTTAATTTTATCTTCTTGCTTTTATTTATTTGTGAATTATTATATTTTTATTTGTATGTGGAGTAACTTTTATTAATTGTGTTTAGCACCCCTCTTAAGTTAATTTAAAAGTGTTTATCTAGTGCTAATTAGGATGTGACTAAAATAAGGGAAATAAATGTGAGTTGGTAGCTTTAATGTGTGTTGGTTTGGGATGAGTTTAATTTGTTTTGGGTTGTGTGTACTCAATCTTCCTTGTGAAATTCAGATTTTGACCTTCTAGGCTATTTTGGAGACTTGTGGGACAAGCTAAGCTTGTCCCACACCTTTAAAGTCACCCACCCACCTAGCCTATGATGTGAGGGACTTATTTTAGGTCTTATTTTGTGTTTTAATGAAGGAAAAGGGAAATCAAGTGCACTTTTCTTACATGGTGTTGGTATCCAAATTTGTTCTCCTTTTCAGTCTGAGCAGCACCAAAGATATGTCATGGATCCTAAAGACAGATTAGACCATGTTGTATGTCATTGGTAGCTGGGGATATGGTTTAGCTGGCACTTAGGTTTTTGGATAAATGGATAGCACTCAATAGGACTTGATCTTGTCCTAGTTGTTTTAGGTTGTGCCTTGCAACCAAGGTAAGAGGACCTATTTTGTAACCTTGTAATGGTGAAGGAGATGAAGATATCCTTCTTTTTAGTTGAAATTATATGATGGAGACCTTAATGAAAACATGATCAACACCCCAGATCTAAACTCTCATAATTTTTCACTTCTCAAAACATGGGTATGCTCTTAAAACAAGGCAAAGGCTACTAGAGACATTTGAAATCCTCGATCTGTTATGCATACTTTTACAAATGGATTTTGATCTTCTATGGGTATACAAATGCAAATCGGGGATAGCACATGATAGGGTCTTTTTTGTTTAGATGATTTTGGTGGGGGATTGACAAGAAAACTAGGATATATCAAATCTTTGGCAATCTCTACAATATTTGAACAACTATTAGATGAAATACCTCAAATAATAAGGATGTTCTTTCAACCGAGAAGAGGCACAAATGGAAGCCTAGGTTACACCCTTCACACAATATTTGAGAATTTTCCACACAATATTTAAGTAAAGAACTCAATTAAACAGAAAAATCCTTGATCAAACCATGCCTAAGGTACCCCAAAGGCTTACAGGAAATCTCTACATCAAGGAAGGTAAATTGATTTTGAATTTTTATCTCCTTATTAGATGAAGGCTCTTCTAAATATGAGATTGCAAATGCCACTAAACTATCAACTAGAAATGGAGATCCTGTGTGATTTCTAAGACCTTCAATGCAATATTGCAACAAGAACAATAAAATTTATTTGTAGGAATTTAAAAATGATACTTGAGACACCATGTTGCCCAAAGAAAACACAAATTTAATTTAAAACTTTTTAGATTCAATAGCACGGAGAGTTACATGAACAATCTCAAGGTGTGTGATGGCTATACACTTGTAACCAACTCACATACATGAATTTCCAACACATGAGACATTAACCTTGTTCTTTGGTGGATTTCTTAGAAAATGAGGTCTCTCTCAGAATTTGCTCATGATTTTGAACTCCCAACCCCCTTACAATTTCTCCTTAATGAACTTTATACCCTATGCCATATTGGAGTCTTCCTTCCCAAGAAAAGAATATGCCATGGGATCAATTCTATTAAAGAATTCCCATGATTCAATGAAAATGACATCAAACATAAAACACTCACAGCCGCAGTGTGCCCAAAAATTAAATCATTACAAATATCCTGGATCATTATCCATCCCGGAGGCATGTTTTTCATCATTGAGGCATGCAAACACCTCTTACTTATCATTTTTGTAATGCAACCCGTGTGTCTTCAATCCTCTAATTATTGTAGCAAATAAATACTAGCTATTCTCCTCTATGTGCTTGAATTCTGGTTTTGCCATGGGGATGCTCTTGAAATAAAGAAATTTCTTGCTTTTACAAATTCAAATAGTTTTCTTCTTAACAAGTATTATTACTTCAAGAGCATTCTTGTATGCAACTAGGTCTGATTTTTCAGATTGATATCTATTTAGATCTGAATTACAGCGTATGTGGTTAATTGTAAGTGCATTGTTAATGTAAACCTACTTTCCTTATCTACTTTTTGAAAACCATTATGAGGCACCTAGGTTTGCAAAGTAATAAAGAAAAGGATTGGGTTTTGGGTCTATGGCACGCAGTGAAATGCAGAGCTTCCTTGATATACATTTCATATGCACATAAACACCTAAAAGTGGCCTTGAGGCATTAGTCATGAAATTGCATGATTCAAGTCTGTGTACTTGTAATGCCTCGTAGGGCATCGAATCCTATTTTTGCCACCTTGGCCTCCTCCCAACCACCCCGGCCTGCAGATAATTGACCACCACGTTTTCTTTTCTGTCCTTGCGTGAGGGAGACGGGAGTGGGTGGAGCCCCATTTTTCTTCGCCAAGATCTCGTGCTGATTCTCCTTCAATGCGTGCAGGTGGGTGCGGGTCTCCAAAAATCGTGCTGTACAGGCAGCTTCAGTGGAGCGCAGAACTGATCTTCGCCTGGAAAGTGCCGTGAGGAAGTGGTTCGCTATTTGCAGCAGCTACAGGGTAGAGAAGTAAACTTATCTCAGGAAATCAGTGGCCTCCAGAGTGAGTAAGTGCGACAGCTACTGCAGGGCGAGCCCAGGGAACCGTGGTGTTGATCCTGTTGTTCTGGTTGCATGCGACCACAGTCGTGATCAGTTGTTGCAAGATCTTGCAGCTGTAGTAGAAGCCTTTTTGAGTGCTCCAACAAGCAGGTGGTCCAACTTCGTGGTTATCTGTTCAGCTTCGACTGCATCCTCTGGTTCGGGATTCTCCTTCAAGATATGTTTCTCAAAATCGATTAAGTGACAGTGTGAGTGTTACCAGGAGACCCGATGAAATTTATTACAGAGATTCTCTTTTGAGACATTACTTGTTTTACGATGTAACTCATGGGAGAGAATCTCATAGACATGGATCTGTGTACTCTCCTGGCTATGGCTCTGGATCCACCTTTGGCTACGGCTCATCTTCAAAAAAAACTCTATTTCTGTGGATTTTTCTACCAAGGCTGAACCAGATCTCTGCAATATATTAGCATACAGTATTTCCAAGGGTACGGTGCGTCTGAAGGCTCATCTTCATATAGTAGTGAAGAGGGAAGGTCGTGAAAGAAGAAGAAACGACGGAGCAGGCGTGAGGAGCCTAAAAAGAATTCAAAGAAAAAGGTTGGCAGGTCCAAAAGGTCCAAAGCAAGGAGCAACAGAGATAGTTCAGAGAGTGCATCAGGATCAGAAGATGGTACTGGTTCTTTTGATAAGGAAGGGAGTGACGGGCAGAAATCTAAACTGGCCGTATTAAAAATCTCCGATAGCAAGAAACTTGTGCAACAGTCACCTTTTGAGAGTAATGACTTGTCCGAACATAGTAATTCTGAGTCTGAACCTGTTGGCGCTGAGGAGGGAAAAGAGGATAATAGCCAACCTGTTGAAATTGACAGTGAGGCTCTTATGTTTAAAGAAATGATTGAATCTCAGAAGAAATCAGCAACTGGAGGTCTTGAGAATGAGCCATTTGTGGGCCCAGCACCAGCTCCAAGAGCTGAGGGGCATATCAGCTATGGAGGTGCCCTTCGGCCTGGAGAAGGAGATGCAATTGCGTAGTGTGTGCAGCAAGGGAAACGTATTCCTCGAAGAGGAGAGGTGGGGCTGTCAGCTGATGAGATTCAGAAGTTTGAGTCTCTGGGTTATGTCATGAGTGGAAGCAGGCACCAACGTATGAATGCTATCCGTATCAGGAAGGAAAACCAAGTGTACAGTGCTGAGGGCAAACGAGCATTGGCAATGTTCAATTATGAGGAGAAGTCAAAACGTGAACATAAGGTTATGTCAGATCTACAGCGCTTGGTACAGAGGCATATTGGGCAAGATGTTGGCCCAACACATGATCCTTTTGCAGCTAAGGATTCAGAGGTGGCAGATGGTTAGTTTTTTGCAGAGGATGTCTTAAACTTTAATGGTGTTTTGTACAATTTCTAGACGTTTTCATAAATTGGACGGAATGAGAGCCCAGGTAGTGAGATGAATGGAGGTGCGTATGACTTTAGTACCAAGCTGCTTATAAAGCCATATTGGAAGATGGTAATGTTGTTGCAGTGAAGAGATTAAAGGAGGTGCAAGGGTCAGGTAAAAGGGATTGTGAGCAGCATATGGAACTTGTTGGAAGGTTGCGGCATTTGAATCTAGTCAGCTTGAAGGCATACTAGTATGCAAGAGATGAGAAGTTGCTTGTTTATGACTATATGGCAAATGGAAGCCTCTATTTCCTTCTTCATGGCAATCGCGGTCCGGGACGAACCCCACTTGACTGGACAACTCGACTGACATGTTGGCTGGTGGATTGACCTACGGGCTAATTTGGAGCGGTGTTCGGAGGATTTTGTATCTACTTCTGAGAAACCCAGGGATGCATGGCAACAATCTTTGGGAAGAGGAGATAGGGTGTTGCCAGAGGATCAGCGAGGGAATGATAATCGGGTGTCAATGCGACCCGACCGAACTATGGGCAGAGATGCACATTTCGGACTATACAATTGATTTTATGAAGTCAAGAGCATGGCCGTTAACAGAGTTTGGACCTTCAGTAGGCTGAGGAAGAGAAGTTGCGCAGGTTGTGTTGCTGTTGCCCAAGCCCTGGTCGACGTGCTTGTTGGGTTGGAAGAATTCTAATCAGGCATGTTAACTATACTCTTTGTAGTAGTTTTCTACCTTCTTTCAGTATCTTGAAACGAATTTTCTTTCCTCTTGAATGGCGCCTAGACTAAATGTTTTCGTGGATGTTTATATCGCTACATGATTGTGTTGGTTGTTCCTTTAAATCTCGTTCCTAGTTCGTTGGTATTGCTTGGAATGTTCTTTCCCCTCTTATAGCTTACTCTGTTTATTTTATGTCTAAATGGGCTACTGCAATATTGAGTGATGCAGTTTAGTTCGTAGGGAAGGAAACATTATCGAGTCTTGTTTGCTTATATGACCCTCTTTAAAAAGAATTTTGTGATGGTAATTATAATAGAAGGCTTACTATATGGAAGGTTAAGCCTTCATACCTCTATTTGGTTGAGTAAATACGTATTTCCTGTTTAGGGCTCTCCTGTTTAGCTAAAGGTACATTAATAGTGACGTTGGGTTCTAAAACTTGTTTAAGCCTGTGGGCATTCCTTACTTTTTGTTTTATTAGAATATGACATTAGGGTTTTACCTTAGAACTGTACATGGTTGACTTTTGTACCCAGTTCTAGGGGATGAATAACCTGACATCTATTGTGGCCTCTACGTGTTGAGAAAATTACTTACCTACTATCTGGTTCAAACTCTTGTTTGATTAAAGTAAGGGGAAGACATTGTAAGTTTAATTGGATGAAATCTCTACAATTTTATTAAGGGTCGCAAGCAAGCTATTAATAGCTGGACTGAAACAAAAGTTGTAGGTGAATCCATGGGATTGGACTCGTGAACTCGTTTCCTGTCAGATGACAGCTGATTTCAGTGATAATATAATAGGTGGCGGTTATATTTATCTGTTTGATATTTGCTAGACTTTTCCTTGATAAGCCCACATGGTTCGGGTAAAATTTTCCATCTTCTATACCATTGGCAAGGAGCTCATAGAACTTCTAGGCCTGACTACACTGCGTAACCTTCCTGATGGATATGTGTGTTGGTTCTTATTTTTGTGCTTGCACTCGTGGTAGGTCCTTTGAGTCTGGGGCATCGTTGGTGTTTTACCCTCTGCGTATCGAATCCCTTTGTTTTCGAACTCGAATATCTTATACTTCAGATTTGGTTACTAAAAGGTCCCATTTTGTGGCCTTGTTAAGGAAATCAATTTTTTATTTTAATACTTATTGACATTGTCGGAAATATATAAAAATTATTAACGACCTTTGGGTTTAGCCTTCCCTCATATTATGTAGAGAAGTTGATGATTAGGATAGGGTTTGTTGGTAGAATAATGGCCCTTTCTGTGTCTCTTTTGTACGCTTTTGGAAAAGTGGATTTGTTTTGGTTAACTAGTACTACGTTTAAGAAATCCTATAAGGAGGTAGTGGTAAACTCCTTGGTTAAAACCGAAACTATGGTTGTGTTCTTTTAAGGGTGTCGAACCCATATTACTATGAAGCCCCCCTGGGAGAATTGGATAACGTCGTTTTGCTTCGCGCCTACGATCATAATTAGTACGTTTTGTCTTATCTTAGACCCCTTTAGTTGGATGGAGTAAGTTTTGGATTCCAATCACGTAATCCATAGGATTACATGAAGGAGATATCAACACTCTTGACCTTCTTGTTCCTAACCCATAAGGTCTTGCCTTGTTTTATGTGATTTTGTTCTTACTGGTATTTTGACTTTCTCCTTGCTGGATGGTTAGATTTCTTTCTCATGCAAATAATTTTGGAGTTGTGGGTTGTGTTTTAATCCATTTTTGAATTAGAATTTTCCTTTCTTGATATTGTTAAATGTTAGCTTACTGTTGCAATGAGTAGCCTTAACATGCTCAGTTCTCGCGAACTGATTCCAGCTAGTATTTGTGCAGATGGATTATGCGAGTAGATTAAAGGAAAGAGTTGTAAAGGTTTCATCAGTGCAATTTATGAAGTTCCTTGTAAAAATGTCCAATGTGTTGTAAATTGTGTAACATTGCTTGTAAAGAGAGTTGATATGACCTCTTGCCTTGTATTGTTTGGTAATGGTGAAATAAAGTGTCTTGTTCTTGTGTAGTTAAACTTGAAATTATCCTTGTGAGAAATGGCATTCAATCTTTACATTGATATGAGTATTGTAAAACTTTGATCTTGAGAATAAATTGTTAAGTTAAATCTTTCTAAGACTTAGTGACAATATTTTATAAGTAAAGTAAAATGGGTCGGTTAACCCTTAAGAAGCTAAACAAATAATAATTTTATATTCAACAAATAAATGTAGAGGTGATCTACTTGAAATCAAATAATTCCATGAGTGATCAAAATGAAACCATCCTTTGAGAAGTAAATTCTTTTTTTTATATAAATTGATATCCCTAGCTAAACTAGTGAACACTACCCCTTTTGGATGAACTCTTAAACAAGCTTAAGGGAAAACAATGGTTATTTTCTGGAAGATAATAAGATTTAGCAAGTAGGAGAAGACTTTAAGTGAACTACTCTACAGTGTATAAGAAATTAACTCAGTTGGTGAGATGAATTTGTGCGAATCATATATTGAATCCTTCTGAAAACTTAAGTCATGAGCTAAAGGGTGTCTTACCAAAATAAATAACCTCCAATCAGTTCTTACTGTGGCTTGCCCTAGCTGTAAGTGTGTCATGTGGTTGGACTTCCATGTTGTCTTGTCAAAAGAAGAGTAAATTGTCCTTGATAGGTGTGATCGTTTCCGTGCTGCCTTTACGGCCATCCTTGTATTAAAATTGTTCACAGTGTTAGTTGCATCCTTGGTGACGACATGATGCGTCATGTTATGTGTCAAGCAAGTCAAAAAAAAAAATCCTGTCTTTTACTGTGTTGTTTGTGCGTGAATTTTTGGGTTGTTACAATTTTCACATTTTTACCTTTTAAAACTAACTCTTCAACTTTTGATTTTTTCATTTCACGTGTTTTCTCGGGCTGAGGTAGAACACTACTTCAAAAACATCTCAAATCAAAGAATTGAGCCATGAAACTCGATGCCAATGATCCTGGAAGGCCAAGACAACACAAAATCACTATAAATTTGATGAATTTTGGTGCAAAAATCATGATTCCAAGCTTCCTGGAGCTCCCATGGCGGTTAAAACAAATGGATGCATAATAACCATCAATCTTATCCATATTTGTCCTTTAATTTGGGCCCTCCATGTGTCAAAAAACAATTGGGACCGAAATTGGGATCATTTTTGACTTTTCCACATTTTTTGGAAAAATGGAAAATTTTGACTTTTTTCTCCGCCCCTCCACCCTTGAAATTTGGAGCTAACACGTGGCACATGGTGGGTCCCATTGGGATCATGCTTCAATTCTGTGCATTTTGACCCTTTTTGGAAATTGGGAAAATTTTCACTTTTTGCCCCACGGGCCCGCACCTCCGATTTCTCCCTTGCCACATGTCCATCTCCAATCCCCTTTACCTCCATCGGCCTCGCCAACTGCCTTGTCCTCTGCCATGCATCCATATTTCATTTGCCAAGGACCCGCGGGCTTAATCTTCATTTTTACTCCCTTTAAGCCAAGGGAAAATTCTCAACTTTGTCTCCACGGGCCCGCGCCTCCGACTTCTCCCCTACCACGTGTCCATCCCTATTCACGAGAGGTTTTGGGCCAAAACTTGACTTTAAGCCATTCAAAGTTTAAAAACTTTAAAATCACCGAAA
>CM031240.1:947675117-947687617 GCA_018340775.1 Taxus wallichiana var. yunnanensis
CTGTGTTTTTGAAGCTTGTAATTATGTTTTTTTAATATGTTCTTATGCCTAGGGTCTAGTGTGACATTTCATAGCATATTCCTTCCATAGTGCCAATGTTTTCTACGAATAATTATACTATTTTATTTATGGCTACTATTTCATATAGAAAAATACATTATGTATTTTATTATGTTGTTAAACCTTTAAGAGTAGGATAAAATGTCTTGTTAGTCTTAGGTTCAATGAGTAGTGTTTGATATTTTTTCATAAAACAGCACTAGTAATGTGAGTAATTTTTATGATGTGTGTGATCTAAATTCACCAAATGGAAGTCAAATGAAATCTTAAAGAATTAGGAAAAGTCACACATGGACAATGTGATATTCATATGCTTTTGCGAGGAGAAGTTCTCTTGTATGATAGTGGTTTTTGTAATCGGTTCTTCTAACTAGTTCAAAACATGAAGGGAGCAAAAAGTTGAAAAATAAATAAGAAGAGAGGGATTGGAGGAAGAGATAAACCCACTGTAGAATAGACATAGAGGACTATTGGGATATGTCATTTGTAATCCCAAAATAAAAACCTCTCCTTCCCACATGAAAGACCAAATGCAATAATAGATGTGAAGAATAAGAACCAAAAGCATAAAATACTTACTACTCCAAATTACACAGATATGTAACAAAGTTCATGTACATAGATATTCAACAAAAAATTGAGTATCACGTCATGACATATAACAAGTGATAATATGAACATTAGTATCTCGATTCATTTATAAACAGTAAAACATGTTTGTATGATTGTAGTGCCCCAACATTTCTTGCAATACAATTGATAGGTGTAAAGCATGACTCCACTAACTATGTCAGCGTACCTTTCCCTAAGCTGTGAAAAATAGGAAGTTTAAACAATGTATGGTCTCCTAAAATCTTAGGAAGGAACATTTCATTTTTCAGATTAATTTTAAGCCCTCATGCAAAGGAAAGGAGAGATATTTTGTCAGATGTTTTGGTTAAATGCGCATATCTCTTTTGTTATCTCTGCAACATTTTATAATGGGAACTTCGGAATGGGGTATGGATTTCCATTTTAGCATCGTGGTGTCTATCGAGATCAGTTCACCTTTACCAATATACTTGTTATATCTGGTAAATCAAAACTCTGGAACATGTTAGGCTAATCATAATACTCGTAAAATTTAAGGAAATTAGTATAGGTAGTGTGAAGCCACACGCCATATCATGCGGCAGCGTAATTTTTTTGTGTCGAATGGGAGCCATAGTTAAGAGTTTGGGAAGTGCATCCTACAGATAGTAAAAAGGAAGTTGTCAGAAGCTACAATTTTCCAATGCGTGCAAAACAGATAAAAAAATGTGGAGGCATGCACACGGTATACGAAATGATGGAATTGGTACAAGATTGGCTGGGGATGACACTGGGTTTGTTTAAATTTTGTTTTAGCATTAAAGGAGGGAGTAAAAGTGCCTAAATTATTCAATGAAATGCCTTAAAAATGCAACCTCATGCCTTAAAAGTGTTGGCTACGAGTGGCATGGAAATTGTTTGACAAAATTCTTCACAGAAATGTCCCTCGAGTAATAATGATTAGAGACTACACATAGTTTGGATTTGTTGAAAATTCCTTAAAATGTGTAAATAAATGCTTTTACAGGTGTAAAGTCAAATTCCTCACACTTGCGCCAAAAATAAAGTTGTCTTTGTGGCTTGAGGGGAGGCCTGGAAATCTAGCAAAGCATAATGGATTATAATTTTGTCAGTAGTTGAAGTTAGAAGTGCATTAATTTATGCAGGAAATGTGAAAGCTTTGGAAAAGAACTCAAGTTATTTGACAAAATGAAAAAATAGAAATAAAGTTTTTGTGAATAGAAATGGTTGCTGGGTACGGGCAATGGCTTTGTTCAAATTATAGTCTTCCCCATACTCCATACATTATATTTTATTTGTTGCGGGAAATGTGCAGAATGCATTTGTAAAAAGGGGGATTTAGAATCTTTCTAAGAAAATGTGATGGGCAGGTGTTAGGAAAAAGAACCATAACTTCTTCTATCAACATTCTCTCTGCCTCTGTGAAAATATGATCTTGGAATCAGATGTGGGCCTTTATAAATATATGACTGTGCAGGGTGTTTTCATGTACCAAGTGGAATTTATATTACCTCCCCTATTCACCCGTGTGACATAGTGCTATGAAATTGCGATTGGCAATGTGACATTGGCATTGTATGATTACTATTGCAGCATTGAAAGAGAGGAAGCAAGCACAAAGCATGTGAATTATTTGTAAAGATTCCAGAAAGAATTTTTTTCATGGAATTCCACGATTTATAGATATAGATGAAATGGATTTGTGGAACAGGAATAAAACTATTTCAACCAAGTTATTTTCTACATTCAAGAGCCATGGAGAAAAATCCCTAGCTGATTTCTCCAACAAGCATCGAGAAAATGGTATGGATTTCCCTTTGTCTTGCATCGAAACGTCACATTTTATCATTCCTGTTTTTAAGTGTTAAATGCGTAGAATAATATAGTATGCAACTTGAGTGAATATTAAAACTCTTACCCTTATTGAAAACAAAAACATAAATTTACAACCAAAATGACCTCAGACATAGCTTGCATGGTGCGTGAAAGAAAACTGTTTTACTAAACCAGACATGTAGTATGATTCCTATTAGTTCAGGAAACCTTGGGGGCCATAAGCATAATTTATAAACTAAATTTGAAACCTTGGAGAGACAAGTTCAAGTTTCCATTTTGTAACATATTCACTTAGGGTGACGCTTCAGTTTTTATGTAAATGTTATTAGTTTTTACTTATCTGTTATCGTATAAATTTAACAAAACTGAAAACTACTCCTACCTACCTCATGACGTGCCCACATTTTCTAGTTTCAGTTTTTCTGCAAACTTCCTAACCCATAGTTATGTTTTGAGGAATTTTGACATATTTTGGACATTATGTTATTTGATGTTCATAGACATGTATGGTGATTTGCACTTGTAGCACCAATTTATCTTGGATTTTATGTTGGAACATTTTATTTCATGATGTGGATATTAACATATTGTTATGTTATTTGGGCCTAATTGATATATGATGGATAAATAGTTTAGTCGCACATCTTGATGATATAGTTTATTTCGATTATTTGATGAGAAGAACACATGATACCTCGAGATATATGCCATTTATGAAATGTGATGGCTAACACATGGTGAATTTATGTGAAATTGTGCATGTTTTCTCAATTATAATTCCATGTTGATGTTGTGATATCATAGATTACATGTTTAGACTTGATTGTTTACTGAGTAGTTGATTTACACTTGTATTGGGAAGATGCGTTTAATGTGTGCATTGAGTGTGTAGGTTACAGGGCACATAGGAGAACATGGGTTTTAGGGTGGCTACGTAAATTGTACACAAGCAGTCCATGGGGCTAATTCCTAACCATGTTAGTTGTATGAGGCCTTATTGTTTTCTTGCATTGTTTGGGCACCATGAGTGACCCTTATTTGTAATGTTAATGTCATGTAAAATTAATTATGTTTAGGTTGTTTAATTTTATTAAGTAAACTAGGTTGGGGGACTTAATGGTCCCCACTTGCATTAATATATGTATTTGTGTAAGTGTGTGTTAATTAAGGAGGATTAGGGTCACATGAGCACCCTTGAGTGGGCCCCACATCCTCTACACTTGTGCCCAAATGTGTCAAACCCGAAATTGGGCTATTTATGGCATTTTAAGTGACCCCTTTTAGTTTTGGGAGTTCACTTAGCATGAAAATAAGCCCTTGGACCCTACCTATTAGGTAGGGACTTAATTTCAAGGCATGGAGGGAGTTTCCCTCCCATTTAGCCTCTCTTTTGTCACCATCCATGTAAGATGGGTTGGAATATGTGTGTTGTAAAAAGTTGCACAAACTTGTCTCATTTTATTTTGGGCAATTTGGGAGAGAGGTGTTTAAATGTGAGTTTATCTTTTCTCCTTTTTGTTTTGGGAATATTTGACTTGGAGGGAAGAGAGGGGTGACACATTTCACCCCCTCATTTGTGAGGAAATTTAATTTTTTTCTTTCAAATACTCCCTCATGGGGAGAAAGAGGACTTTTTTTTGGCTTTTGTTTTGTGTTTTGGAGACTTTTGGAAGTTGGGATTTTTTTGGATAAGGATTGGGAAAAGCTTAGAGTTTTGGAGAGCTTGTGGAGGTAGGCTCCTTGATCTTATGTTATGTTATTTGGCATGTTAGATTTAGTTTTTCTTATGGTTGAAATTTTTGTTTGTTGCATGTGTTGAATGGTTTACTTGTTGGGTTATTTGTTATTTTCTCCATCCATCATATGGCTTGATGGATTTTGGAGCTTTATTGGGGAAGAGGGAGGGATTTTCCTCTTAAACCTCATGGCTTGATGGGAAAGCCATGTTGGTTATTTTATTCCCCTCATATGGTTTGAGGTGGGGAATGTGGTTCATATGGTTTGAACCCCTTCCCCATCCTTGGAGAGAAACCCAATGGGTTTAAAATCCTCCCAAGAAATTTTAGGAAAATGGTGGAGAAATAAGGAGGGATTTTTGTCTTGGAGGGATAAGGAGGTTTTGTGAAGAATCTTGTAAGTGTGCATCCTATGGTTGGACCACACTCTTTGGAACTTTTGGATGTCTCATCTACTCTTCCCCATTGTTGAGGATGAATATGGTTTTCTCCTCTTTTTTTTGGTTGGTAAATGTTGTGTTTCTTTAGTGTATGAGTTAGTCTTGTATGTGATATGCTTGTGTGTATTTTCTTCTTATTCTTGTGCACATTTGTGGAAGATATCTCTCTCTCCCATGGGCTTGGGGGAGGCTAACATGTCTTCAACCTTTGGAAAGGCATGTAATGATGCCTATAGGTTGGGTGGTAAAACAATTCTTTTTCTCTTTGTGTTTGGAGACTATGTGAAGACAAGTTAGAGCCTAAAGCTTGATGATTGTTGGAGCATCCTTGGAGGCATTGTCTTGTTATGACTCTCTTCACTTTTGAAAAAAATTTGCTTCTTGATAAGCATATGATCATTGTAAAAATATTGATGTGAGCTCCTTTGTAAGCTTTCCATTTGGGATGTATGTATAGTTTATGGAAGCATGTGTTGTTTCAAAGTTGTGTTTATCCCTCTCTTGAATATAGTTTAAGGTTGTATGAAATGTAAATCTTACTACTCTCCATGAGAGGGAGAGTCTTGTTGTATTAAGAAGTTATGCTCTTCATTGTTGTGTGTGTGTGTGTGTGTGTTGTGTGTGTGTGTGTGTGTGTGTGTGTGTATTTATACTACTTCATGAAATAATGCTTCCATTTCAACAAAGGAATACTAGTTTTCAATTCAACATTTTAAACTAAATATATATATATATATTGTAGCTTAAAATGTGGAATGGAGAAACTGTATTCTTTTGTTGAAATGGAAGCATTCTTTCATGAAGTAGTTCTTTCTTTGCCAAAGAGCTTATTTGTAATTTTAGGGATCTCTCCTTGAATAGAAAGTTAGATACTTGTGAGCTTGTTTTCTCCAATAGAAGTGTAAAATGAAATGTTGAGATTCTTGGATGAAAGTGCATCTCTTCTTGTTAATATTGGAAAAAAATAAACTTAACTATTATGTTTGAAAAAAATTGTTTACAATAAGAATTTGTTGTTTTAAAAAAGATATAATGTGATTTTTACACTTATTGCTTTATTCAAGTTATTTATTTATAACTTTATAAATCTTAAAATTGTTCTTAAGACAAAGTTGTTTTGAGTTATTGAGAAAGTGCATAATGCCTTGTTATCTTTTATATTTTTGGAATACATACATTTGGAAATCATGTGATGATATACCATTACTTGTTTAACTTAAAATTTATCCTTTTATCTACAATGAAATTTGGAATTTATATTAGTACAAATTCACATATAAGATTTACATGTATTAGGGATAACACAAAAATGTATATTGCATAATTTACAAATAAATAAATGTGAAATAATTCCGTATCTTAATAGATTGTATAATATTAATACAATTTGGGGAATATAATAATATAATAATATATATATATAATATATATTATATAATATAAATAAGATAAGATATATGTGTGTGTCTATATATATATAATTTTTAAATAAACAATAATAAATAATTTTGCTACAAAGTTTATATGATTTAAAAAAATGGAGTGGGGAGGGACCAAACCCCTCCCCAAACCTATGACAAACTCCCACCACCATCTAGTGCGCCATCTCTCCATGCACCTTCCCCTATCCAACTCCCAACCCCAAACACACCCCTCACCCACACACCCCACACCACGCATATTCACTCCCAAAATCCTGTAAATCTCCAAACCCACTCATCCCCATTAAACCCTTTCCAAATCAGTTTTGAACATTCCTAAAAATTGTGGTTTTCACACATCCACCACAATAAACCCCTAGATTTTTTTTTCTTCTTTCAATTCATTTAAATTAGTTTTAATTATATATATATATATATATATATATATATATTATATATATATATATAGCATATTTGCCTTCTTTATACAAAAAAGGGTATTCTATAAAACCAACTAGAGAATATCTCTAGTAAAGGAAGCATACAAAAAAATAATAATAATGATATTATCCCTTAAAACCCAAAAATCCAAATCATGGCTCCTGGCTCCTCCACAACATGCATGAAAGAAGAAACAAAATGAAAGCAATGGAAATTGTAAAATATTTTAGGTAACTTTACGGTTTTTTTAATCTAAGGGTTAAAAGTAAAAGCATCCAAGGGTTGAGCATTATCCCTACATTTTTCAAGTCATGGGATTTTTTGGGATTATGAAATAAAATAAAAGAAGGGGTGTGTGGGGGATAATTAAATAAAAAGGGAGAAACTAATTAAATTAAAAGGGGTGTGAAGACTTTCTTTTCTCTAGACCCAGGAAGTATTTAGTAGAAATAAATAATTAAAGTTGGAATTGGACTAGTGGTTAATTAATTGGGTAAATAAAATTAGTATAGAATAATTAATAATGGGAATCGGTAAGTATAGTAATTTTTATACTTTAAAAAAAAATTACCCAAATTTTTAACTACCATTTGGTATGGTTTTCCATGTCCCGAGGTGGGGCATTACATTTGGTATCAGAGTGATGGTTCACACACACGGACACTCTAGGTAAGATATTTAATTAGTTATTAATTCTTTAATAACATTAAACAAAACAATTAAAACATTTCCGCTAAACCATTCCATAGGTCAAAACATCTCTCGATTAACCATGTGGGAGAAATATGTCTGCTAACACAATTAGTGTGAATGATTACCAAAATTTTGATCAATAATTGGTGATTGGTTAAAAATTTTGATCACTTAATTTGTTTAAAACAATTGGTAAAAGTTAAGAAAAATTCGTTCAAAAATAGCGTGCAAAATGGCTCCTTGGCTCCCATAGTGGTGATCGATTTGGATGATCATGTTCTCTAGTGACATGGGAAGTCACAACAACATTTAAACCCAAATTATAAGATCGTTTGATCATGTAGTTAAAATCATTTTGAGCTCAATTGATCGCATTGTTTTTGGGACAACTTAAATTTAAGAAAATTCGTTTCGATTTGGACTTGTAGTTTAGGGAGCTTTAGTAGGAAATTAAAATCTATGACTTCTAACATTTAGTATTTCTACATGTCCATTGGCTGCAGAAATTATATTCGAGAAAAGGAATGGGGAGTTATTTTTCCAAGCGTGTTTAGGAGGCCTCTAGTTGTTTTGGCACAAAACACAAACTTGTCAATAACATAAATTAGCTCTCGGAAATTAGGTCATAACTAGAGTTTTGGTTATTAGTTTTTCATTTTGTAAGTTGTTTAGATTCTCTATATATAGGAGAATAGATGCAAGTTGATAGAACTCATTTTTGAGTTGGGATCACTTGTTTTCAAGACCATTTTGTAGCCAATTTCACTAAAAATCTGTTGAAATGCAATAACGAAACTTTAATAGTTGGCTCGAGAAGGTGCTTCTGTTCGAGATTTATTCACTAGTTTGAAATTTGTATGTCTTGGTTGACTCTCTATATAATATAAAATTAACTGGAAGCATTTGTTTTACCATTTGGGTATTAGGTACTTGTTTGGTAGGCCCCTTTCAATAGCCATTTTTGTTAGATCGTAGAACAAGAGAACTAGGTCTTAATAAACTGTTAGACTTCTTAGGGAACCTTTGGAGGGTGAAAGATTTTATAATATGATTATCTTGTTGTCTTACATGGTTGAATATTACAACCTTGAAAATTTTGTGCTTCGAGACATTTTGAATGCTAATGGCCTTGGTTTAGGTTGGTCAATTTGGACATCAAAAAGGTCTAGTTGTTAGTTTTGGAAATAAGCAGTAGGTCAATATAAGAAAGTAGAATTGTTACCTTGGTCTAAGGAATAGGTTTAAGGTGTTTGGTTAGTTGGTTCCTTTTCTAGTGATCCATTATTTCTTGGGAATCTCAACTACCATGTTAGAGGCACCACTTTTAAACCTAATAAAACCCTTTTGGTATGGGTGTAAAATAAATAATTGTATCTTGTATAGAACCACCCAATATGATAAAATAGTCTTCCATGTCTTGAAATTTCATTATTATGAAATTGGAATAATTTCTACTCCTCTTGTTTATGTTACTAATCTTAATTTTATAACCCTTTTTATAAGGAAATTTACCAAATGACCTTATGATCTTGTTGTTTCCTTTTCAAAAGTGTAATTTTAAATTAAGTATAATTGGATGAAAATATTTGCTAACGTAAACTCCTCTAACTTGTCTCTAAACAATAAATGATAAAGGGAAAGGAAAGTTAGTGTCTCTTATTATATGATGGTGTTTCTCAAGTGATATTTCATAGCTAGTTTATCCTCTTCACGTAACGTAAGAATACATTGTGCTATTATAAAATGAATCTAGTTTTCACAACTTCAAATTCTCATCAAAGCTCTCGGTATAACATTTAGAGTTAGCTTCGGTAATGATCTAGTTATTTTAATCCTTCTTGAGCTTGATAAACCTATTTTCATACTATAACCACTTACTAAGTTTTGTTGCAATGTAACTTGGTTAAAACCTTTTACCTTAGTAAGTACACGTGTGATTTTATAAACCTCCTCAAATTTGATTAAAATGTTCTGAGTTAATCATGTTTATAACACTAATACTTACATGTAGAAATCATGGAATCACCCTCTTTCTAACCTTAACTTATGGACTTAGAAGAACAATGATTATGGAAATAAATATATATATATATATAATAATAATCTCTCTCTCTCTCTCTCTCTCTCTCTCTCTCTCTCTCTCTCTCTCTCTCTCTCTCTCTCTCTCGACAAAATAAAATAAAATAAATTAGTGTTGATTACTCCTTGGTTGGGCATTATGGTTTACCAATGTTAGTGTTGACCATGAAATTACAAGTAATATGGTCCAATAATGGTGAATGTAATGTTTCATAATCCACACACACACACACACACACACACACACACACACACACACACACACACACACACAAGCACAATTGTGTACATATACCTTATAAACAACAATAGAAATGTGTAATTATATGTAATTTGGAAAAACTCATCGAATATGTAATTAAAAACCTTGTTTGGATAACAATGTTATCATTGTTACCCCTTAAAAGCTAAAATTAAGGTGATCATAAACTATTGCTTCAAATGGAATAAGTAATGTTTATTAATCTTAGTTATGTGATATTCATATAATATGGATTACATGCTAAATGGTTGGACTTATGTAAGTAACTTAGACATTGTGTTGTCTTCCTAAGTTCTAGGTGAGAAAGTAATATGAATAATCAAATGATTGCGATGGTCTCACAAATTAGATATGCCTTTGGCTATTTGACTCTTAGGAGACTCTTTCATAAGATTTATTTCACATTAGAAAACTCTTAGTAACTTATTATAAGATAAATGATGTAAACCCTTATTGTAAGAACTAAGAATAATGATTAACTAATCTTTCCACCTACCTTGGGTGGAGGTGTCCTTTGTAATCAATATAAACACTAGTTAAGAAATGTAAATTTGGAATTGTTTTAGGGTACTCTTTAAAACATGGCCCCATTTGTTGTTACCACTCGAAAGGGTGGCGAAATTTAAAGTTCTTTGTGTAAAATGGATTCACCCTCTAGTTAATGAGTGTGTGTGTATTATATATATATATATAGCAACCAATGGGCCATTTAAGACCAAATAATTGTTAAGTAAAGTTAACATAAGTCCCATATTTTGAGAAGCATTAGACTATACCTTCCTTAAAGGAAAATGTGTGTTGATCTCTTGTACTCTTGAGGAAGGTATGAACATAGACAAGTTGTATTCCGTCAAATTATAATTTCCTAATATTTTGATAGGTTCGGGAAACATTCACTTTAAATGGATTTATTTTTCCTAACTCATTCATGTTTTCTCTTGATTATAGTATTTAAGAAATGATAAAATTTAAGTAAAACTTTTCATATATCTTATTGAATTGAAAATTCATTGTTTGTTGTTTCATTAAGGATTTATGGCTTGTTTGGGGTGTAGAAAGTTTGAAAGTTTCTTTTTCATGGTGAAAATTATTTTCAAAAATTTAAACAATAATCCATTAAACTATCTCTTATGAGTTTTCTAAACCAAATTTTGAACCAAAAATGAGATGTTCTAGAAAAGGGTACATGTTATGGAACCTTGAAACCAAACTAGACAACCAACCCTAACTTGGTGATTGGATATATATTTCAACCACAATGTATTGGTACTATCATTATGTGAACATAAAAATAATGGTCAAATTAAGTCAACACCTTTAACTATGCTTGGTATTATGTGAATCTTCATCCTTGACCTTAGTGAATAATGTAGATGCTAGAATCATTATTGGAGAGACTCGTGAACCATTTCTTTCAAAATTTAAAGTAATGATGAGCTAGGAGATGAAACCACATAGACTTAGAAATTTTTTCTCTTATTGTGTGGTATTTGTGACACCTTAGATAGTTTCCTTGAGTGGGCTTGTACGCAACTAGTATGCAAACCTTGATACCCCTTTTAGAAAAACATTTATGTTCTCTTGGACTCACCCATCATTATTTTCCTTTAAATATAGACCTTATGTTGTACATCCTCTTATGTGGACCCTTATAGGAAGGTTAGACGTTGAAGAAAATGAATTTGGTTTGGAAGCTACAACTTTCCTTGATTAATATTCTCCTAATTGAAAAATACAATTGACCTTGAACCATGTTATATTTGATAAGACATGTTTGTAAAAAAAATAATACTAATAATAATATAGTTCCCTTAAAGTGTCCTTGACATTGGACATACACTATGTGTGACCATTTAGAGGTTTTAGACAAGGATGTTGATAACAATTTCCTTGGAAGATATAACTTCCTTTAATTAAATTAATCTAAGTAAGAGAAACACTTAGTACTTGACCAAGTTTGAATTGGTGGGACATGCTTGTTGTGACCAAAAACCACATGATACAACATGATACCTCGTGAGGTCATATCCCTATCTCTTATACTCACTACAACAAACAAGCACTTTTTACCACAATTATTCTACAAAATTTCCACAATTTAGCATAATTGTAGAATAATTATGGCATATCTATGATAATCTAGTTATTGGTTTTTAATTATTGTGGATTTTCTATAGTATATTTATATTGTTAATAATTTGTAGAAAACTCACATCTTCAAACCTTCATTATAGAAATTCCACATTTTTTAGAAAATAATATTAAAATTTATTATAAATATTACCCACCACAACTATATTTGTGACATATTTTATGAAGAGTAATATTAAACTATAATATTGTGGAAATGTCACATTAAACAATTTGAAACTTTTACATATTTAAGAAGACTAATATATGTATCAATGTATAACAAACAAGTTCTTTTTACCAATTCCACAATTTTTTTAAAATAATATAATTTAAATAGGTTTATGCAGAGATGCCACATTAAATAGTTCTTGATTTGGGTATAAAAATGGTGGAAATTCCACAAACAATTTTTTTTTGTAGGTTGTGTAGATATTCCACAATTTTACTATACTTATAAAAACTTTAGAAAACCACATATATTGACATTCATTGTGGAAAATCCACTTTTCTTTGAATTTTAGAAATATAATGTCAATAATATCTATCGAGTTTATATATTTTTGACAAATTTTTTAAAACTAATATAATTTATAATAGCACTATGCGGAGATGCCACATTAAATAGTTTTTGAGCTATGTATAAAAATTGTAGAAATTCCACGCTCAAAATATATTTTGTAAGTTGTGTAGATATTCCAAATATTTAATATACTTATAAAAACTTTAGAAAAACCACATATATTGACATTCATTGTGGAAAATCCACATTTCTTTGAATTCTTATAAATATAATGTAAATGATATCTAT